>CM040242.1:232381035-232491334 GCA_022545495.1 Chrysanthemum lavandulifolium | reverse complement strand
AGACTTGGTTATACCTTTAGCTTGCGTCGGATCAAAACCCACGGCTCCAAGGAGTGCGGCCGATCGACCGAGAGAAAAAGAAAAGTGGTACCGCACCTTGTATATTTTTTTTTTTCTTTAGGGTTCCAAATTTGTGATAAAGTGTTGTATATATATATGTGTGTATGTACCGATCGGATCATATGTGGATTCGAGTGTAGGCTTCGGCTCAACCCAACCGAAACAAACATCACTCGCCGACTTGGGCTCGGCGAACCCAACGAACAAACAATCCGCCCAATGCTAAAGCGCGCCCAAACGATTTACAAACAAACGAAAGAACGAAGCCAAAACTTGTATTGCGTAACTTTTAACTTTCGTCAGTAGAATGCAATTTTCTTAAATATGTTCGTTAGGTTTTAATTATTCACAAGTTCGATTTTAATTTCGTTAAATGAATCATCAATGTATTTTACGATTTTATAATTTCGATTTCAAGGGCATTTTAGTCTCTTCACATCGCTTCGTATTTTTAGGGTTTTACAAGTATTCAACCCACTTCCAAATCATTAGGAACCTCGCTCTTCAATGGTTTAACATTAAATCAAACATATTTCTTCATAAATTTTCACTTCTATAAATTGAGAGGTTTTACCATGATCATCCTCACACCTTCTTCATTCTTACCATTATCTATCAAACCCAAGTCAAAAATGACAAAATCCTCTCCTAAACCTTGCAAGAAAACCGCTAGAATGAGTGTGAGGCCTTGTTGCTTCGTTAACCTTAGCTCCTCATCCGAGTCTTCTCCACTCACAATCTCATCTCCAATCCGAGATGATACAAACCTTACCTTGGCTACACCTACTCAATCACACATTGTGATCACCACTCCACCACCTACAAAAACACCAACTTCACCTCCACCGGCACCCATCCAAACATCCAAGACACCCTCACCACCTTCACCACCAAGGTCTCCTACTCTCATTCCTATGGAGTTATTTTCCACTCCACCAACTTCACCAAATCCTTTCTTGGAGGACTTGGATGACTTGCCTCTAGGCGAATCATCCACCACCATTGCCATCTTTTGGCACAATCGAGCTGGATTGCTCATGAGTCACCTTGATCATCTTTTGACCCAAACGCCCCATTAGGGCCAAAACCTCTTCTCTTCCACCCCATTCACAAAGACATTCATGACCGCTGTATGGGACCATCCACTCCCCACATCAATGTCCCCTCATCTGAGGACATTGAGGAGTGCATGTGGGATGCCAATCCCACTAGAGGAGATTCAGCGGAACTCCACAACCTCCACTAATTCAAAGGCATGGTGGATTCTCACTTAAGTGAGACTATGCAAATGCAAAATGCTTTGCTTGCCTCCATCATGACCACCCCAAACATCCCCAACAACACCAACACATCTACCATTCCACCACCACAACCTTCCCAAACATACTACCCCCTAGGCATGGTTGCTCAACTTGTGAGCAAACTGCCCAAACCGTTGAAAGGACCCGGGTTATGGTCCATGACTTTCAAGAGGAAATGAGGTTCATCCTCAATCACATCCTTGAGCGCCTCAACGCTCTTTCTCATCCACCATCTCATTAGGATGGCATAGATTAGCATTTCTAAGTTTTCTTTTCTTAGAAAATATGACAACTTTTATATTAACTTTTTTCCTTAGCATAGAGAGACTCGCTACCCTCAATAGAAGGGTGGGTCGAATTTTCCAATTACAAAGGGTACCCGTAACGCCTAATATCTCTTGTGAAGAAAGGATGCCTTAAACCACCACCACCGCCACACCGCCGCCTACCACACTACACTACCCACCTCAAAACACTCCCACTCTCCCTCTTTCCGATCCACCAGGTCACGCGCTTAAAACCCTCCCCACCTCTTGGTATACACTCGCGTGCCACCACCACCACCACAACGCCACCACCGGTTCTCTTTTGACGTGACCTGGTGGATCGGAAAGCAGGGAGAGTGAAAGGTTTTGAGCGGGTGGTGAGCGTAAGCGCGGTGGTGGTGGTTTAAGGTGGTCGGCCACTAGGTTAAAGAGAGAGAAATGGTGATGATGATGATGCGCTTTATGTTTGTGTGTGTGTGGTAAGTGGTGATATACTACTTTGACGATTTATGTAATTTTACTTTAAAAATTGGTATAAATGCTAGTTGCTAGGAAATGACGGATATACCCTTTAAAAATCTTAGTTGATTTAACGTTAGTGGGAGTTGGCGGGCCCGGTTGGATGGAGGATCGAACGGTGCATAACGTTTGCCACTTAGGGCGAGCTAACTTGCAACTTTTTGGTCAAAGGATCGAAACCTCGCGGTCAACGCAAATCACAAGGACGAATCGGTGTAATTTACTCCTTTTTTTTTTTTTTTTTTGAAGCGAATTTCTACTAGACTCAACCAACTACGCGTCACGAGCAACGTAGCCCCTACCTCACCATTCGCACTATGTTGTCTTAACCGAGCCCACGCCGGAGCCGATGAGGTCACAGGATTCGGAGTATCTATATATACACCTATGGGTTTGTTGCTTTAATCATACTATTGATTTTCTCAAACACTGAGTTCACAACACAATAATATTAGTTACTACGATTAATAAAAAAATGATATTTGTAATCATATTTAAGTTTCGGTTACAATTAGCAGACATATTAATAATTAAAATGTCACTTATATTCTCTTAAGTTTTAAATGATCATTCAAATGTGATTAAATTATTTGTTGATGATAAATACATATTTGTTAATTTCAGAAGAAATAAAATCATGTTAGAGTTGAGATGGTGAACTCGGTACTATTTTACAATAATCGATTGTTTGTATCAACTACAAGTAGGGCTGAGCATCACAGAGCCAGAAATCGACCGGATCAAGAAAACCGATCGGAAAGATCTAGTCATGATCACATTCAATCCGATTCTCGATCCATGGTTTTGATCTAATTCGATCTCGATTTCGATCCGATCCGGTCTTACACTGATGCTCAACCCTAATTACAAGTGACCTTTTCATAACTTCTTTATAGTGGTTTTATGATTCGATCATCATAATGCTTTTAGAACAGTTAATTGATTTTATATTATTGCGTTGAAGAAAACAAATACTTCTTTATAAAATATTTTGAAACCTTGAAATCCTACCGATTCAACTGGTCAAATCATGTCCGACAAAAGAAAGGGTTTTAGAAGCGAAGTTAACCTTAGACCGTCGGGTTTTAAGTGACCGGATCAACCCAGCTCGAAACCAAACCGGTTTTTTTTAATTTTTATTATAAAACCCGGTTGACCGGTGTCAAACCGATTAAAAATAGTTTTTAATAGAAAACCGAATTGAGTTGGCGATCGAACCGGTAACCCAATGACTCAAAAACCCAGTTTTCAAACATTGAAAATTTCATAGCATAGCATTGAGTTCTCGGTAGGGATGGCAACGAAGTGAGAAATGTCGGGATTGTATTTCCCATCCTCATCCCCGTTTCCACTCTCCATCTCCATCCCCGTCCCATCCCATCGGGGAATTGCTTTACATCCTCATCCCCGTCTCCAGTGGGATCGGGGATCCCCGTGAGGATTCGGGGATTTTCAATCCTTGTGAAATAACATAAAAATTCCACTAACTCGTCAAAAATATAAAGAATTTTAACTCATAAAGTGTCTAAACAAACGTGCGTACATCGCACATAGTTTGGTTCATTACAATTTCAATTCAACTTTAAAGCATCCCCATCATTGTAAAATCATATATAACACAAAAACAATATATATCATATGTGTGTATTCAGACCAAATAGTTAAGTAATACTATATATAGTTGGTGCTTATAATTCTAATTCTAAATATGCTTGATTCTATAAATATCACATATGCATATTAATATACATGTCGATACTCATAAACATTTATACATATACAAGTTAATCGAGTATGGATATAACATATAATTTGATAAAATTCTAAATACTTATACATTAGAAAGATCAGGGTTGGCCCTCGGTTCGGGGATTTATGTTATCCCTATCTTTGGTTTATTTTCGGATTCCCATCCCCGATCAACTCATTAAAATTCCTTAGTCAAATCGAGTTGAGAATCGAGTTGAGTCCCCATCATATACAATACAATATCTTTTTATGTGGTAAATTAGCCACTTTAGAATATGTCTTAGATTTCCATGTATTTCCTAAATAAAGATAACACTAATTATTTGAGTTAGAAAATACAAAAACAAAAAAACAAAAATGAATGTATATTATTATATATCTCCAACCTCTTCTACCTCTGTCACTTCCCTGATCCATTTCTTTGTTTATTAAAATCACATTTTCATATATCTTCCTACCAAAGCAACACATGCACACACACACCACACCACACACACTTAAACTAACTAAACACTTATTTACTTAAACCAAAGCAAACACTTTTTCATTTGTCTGTTACTCATTTCAGAATCATTTTTTTGATTTTTAGCTCTTTGTCTTCACATCTTCACTTCTCTAAATCCACACAAGATTCCCACTAAATCTTTTTTCCCTCTACTTCTTCATTCTTCATTTTCATTTTTTAAGTACTGTATCATTCATGGATGCTTCTTGTGATCTTGAAGTTGATGTTAATGGTGAACAAACCTTCTTCATTCATAAGGTAAGTTTTTAATGTAAGCTATTTTTATAACTCATTTGTCATTTGTTTAAAGTTTAAACTGTCTTTCTGTGTTGGTCATTATGTTTTTTTAAGGTTAATTTGTCTGGTTTCATTGTACTGACAAATATTTGTTCAAGAAAATAAATAAATTGTACTGACAATATTAATTGTTTAGGGTTATATTCTGCATTTATGTTCATGTTTTTTATTATTTTAATGCTTGATTATACAATTTTAATGAATCTTTGTTCTTACCCTTTTTTTTGTTTTTATAAGAAAATTTCCAAAAGAAAAATGTTTTTTAATGTTAATTTAAATGTGAATTTTTAGCAGATAAATGTTATTTTCTTCATCACCCATTGAAGTGTTTTTTTGTTTGTTTGTGAAGTTTATTATCTTTTTTCCCTGTTAATACCAGTAGAAATTTTCATGAAATATTTGTAGGAAAGTGTCATTTTCTTTGTGGTTTTATAATTGTATGTATAGGTTGTATGCAAATTTATTAGTCTCACTCATAGTTTGTTTTAATGTAGTTATTCATTAATGTTTTGTGGGGGTACAATCTTGAAACTTCTCTTTTTCATTTACTAGGTAGACTGGTGAATTTATGATGTGGGTACCATTGTAGCATTGAGAGGCTAATGATATCAGTAATCTTTACAATTCTTGAGAAAAAGACTGGTTCTTTTAGCAAATTGCAATAAATGACTAACATACTTTTAGATGGTGTTTTGGGCTTGCTTAGTTGCTTATTGGTTTTTGGAATTAGCAACTTTATATAGATTGATTTTCAAGAACATAGATAGGCTGTTTAGAAATTAATCCTAAACACTACTTATGAGTTGTATTAAATGCAATAAGTAGATTTAGTAAGCCCCAAGTAGTTCAAATTTATATTTTGTAGATTCGAAAAAAAAAAAAAAAAAAAAACTTGTAACATGTCAACGACGTCGAATGGTTATGGTAACATGTTGACGATGTTAAGTACCTGATAAAAAAACAAAACTAGGCGTGCCGTTGCTATTTGGTTGTTACTGAATTATTAAAGATTCCCCCTCCTAGAAAAACAATTTATTGCCATATAGTGACATTTCACCATTCTTTGCTGCAAATTGGTCCTATTTTTCTACTTTATGCCAATTTTCTTTTCTTGTTTCATAAATACAATGCCTTTTATGATGTTTTTAATGCACTGCAAAAGTGCCCTTGTGTAGTTGCCTTGAATTGAGGATCTCACCATACTATCTGCCAATGTATATTGGATAAATCTGTAACGGTTAAAAAAAGGATCCCAACCCATTTACTATCCAAAAAGAACTTGCATGCTGTGCTATTAAAACACCCTGGGTTCAAGATTTTTAGACACATCTTGAATGCGACAATTCTGTAAAAGCAATTTTGTTAGGTTCTGTTTTTGACTTTCTTGGTCAGTTAAGTTGTCTCTAAGATTCAAATGTGCATAGTCTCTTAGAGATCATTTCGACCCTCTTCGCAAAAATGACATCTTTCTAGGATTCAAATACTTTCATAGTTGCTAAGGGTGATCAGAGATACAATTAGTGATTTCTTGTAATTAGACAATGCTTCATTTGTCACTTCATTGCTTCTAGGAAGAAAACAGATAAATACAAAAAAATAAGTAACAAACTTTATGTTCTTAATTTAAATGATGCATAATACTTGTTTGTTTCATGAACATTGCAGAACATCATCTCATCATATTGTGGAAAAATCAGAAATTTGTTCAGTAAATCCAAAGGCCCGGCAGCGAATCTTAAAGTCATACTCCATGATTTTCCAGGAGGACCAGAAACTTTTGAGCTTGTTTCAAGATTCTGTTACAATGATGGCAATATCAACTTAAACCCTTATACATCACCTCGCTTGTTCTGTGCTGCACATTATATGGAAATGAATGAAACGATCAGCGGGTCCCACAACTTGCTCGAGCAAACGAAGAAATCTATTGACGAAATCAAGTTTTGGAGTTGGCCCGAGCTTCTATCAGCTTTAAAGAATTGTCAAGATTTAGTCCCTATATCAAGTTCTACAGGAATCCTTCAAAAGTGCATGGATTCATTGGTTGCTAGGCTTGTTTACACTAGTGAAACTAGCCCGTCTTGTCCTTCAAGTTCCTCACCTGACAGCTTAGGAATTCGGTTATCAACCGATAGTAAAAGCACCGAGAGTCTAAGGAGTGGTTTCTTGCGGCCAACTTGGTGGTTTGAAGATTTAGTCAGTATTTTGACTCCAAATTTGGTCAAACTATTGGTAAAATCAATAGTTCTTTACAAATTCGACAATGGAGTCACAAGTAGGTTTCTTTTTTACTATCAGAAATCAAGATGTATTAACGCCACTTCAGATGAAAAAAGAGATATAGCCGAAACAATCATCGATAGTCTTAGTTTGCTAGATCAAAATGCGGTTTCTTGCAAGAGTTTATTTGGGATTTTACAGGTTGCTTTGAATTTAAACGTTAAGAATACTTGCAAGAACAATTTAGAGAGTATGATCGGCTCTCAATTGGATCAAGCGACTCTAGACAATCTTCTTGTTTCATCTCCAAACAGGTCAAAATATCTTTATGATGTTAATCTAGTTTTACAGTTTGTAAAGTACTTTTTAGCTGGTAAAAATGCGCGAGAAATTCCTGCTTCTGAGCTGAAGAGAGTTGCTCGACTGATAGACTCATATATCAAGGAAGTGGCTCCTGATCCCCGTTTGAAGGAGTACAAGTTTTTGGCTCTTGTAAAGGCTCTCCCCGATTCGGCTAGAGATTCGTATGATGAAATATACCATGCCATTGATATTTATCTTCAGGTAATACTTCGCTTTCTTTTTATGTTGGGAGTAGCTAAAATTCGGCAAGTTGCAGTAGATAGCAATGGTTACAGAAATCATTGTTCTATTAAAAACTGATTATTTGATTAATTGTTGACAACTTGTAAAATTCTAGCATGACTAACGGTTTTCAAAGTTAGTTGGTTCTAGTAAAGATTTGTATAGTCTATCAACTGCATTAGACATGAGGTAAAAGTGTTTCTCTACTCCTTTTATATCTTCTCGCAAACCCACAATAATTAATAGAACCCAATTTCTAGGGTGAAAGAAAAGTGTCCAACAGTAGTCGATTTTTTTGCACCATGTAATTTGATTCTTCTTAGTGTCGAGTTTTATCTTAGTTTGGATCTGTTTCTTATTAGTGTCGAGTTTTATCTAATGGTTTCTTTTCTTGTAACACAGGTTCACTCAGGGTTATCAGACGAAGAAATAACAAGCATATGCAGCTGTATAAACTATGACAAACTTTCAACGGAGTGTTGCAACCATCTTACGCAAAACGACAAATTCCCATCAAGATTTGCCAGATTAGCTCTCAAATCTCAACAAGTCAAACTCGAAAACCTTTTCAGTGGCATGGACCTACAAAAACGCTACAATCCTTCACCTCATGAACCCATGGAAACTAGAACGAAAGGCGAGAAGCATAAGCAAGACGACAAACATAGGCAAGTTGTGTTATATGCTCGACAAGTTGCATCGCAAGGAGCAAAAGTAGATATTGTGAAAGAAAATGAGAAGATGAGAGCACATTTAGAAGGGATGCAATGGAGGGTGATTGAGTTAGAGAAAGTTTGTAGAAAAATGCAAACACAAATGACCAAAATGTTGAAATCAAGATTGTCTAGACAATCTAGTGCTAAATCCTTGCCAAGGCTTTGTTCATGATATATTTTTATAAAAGTTTTGGTAAATAATACGTATGAAATTTTAGTTATTATGCTGTGTAATCTAAAGTAGAGACTTGTGCTATTTTTTATGTATACACTGTATGATACACCTATGTCCCAAAGGCACACTGGCAAAAATGGTTAAGCTTAAGAAACATAGTTAAGCTCTGTTTCCCATTAACCACTAAATTTATAGTCTTGTCACCAAAAGAGGGTTTTTAAACCTTTAATACCACATTAAGTTTTTGTTTTTTGGAAAAATGAAAGGTTGACGACTTTTATCTTGATCAAAAGATACAAAAGAGCAAAATGATTCTATAGAATTTTATGTACTTTAGACAGTGGTAGCAGTACATTCCTTTTATACTTGGCTTTAAATGAAGTGTCTCTCTCTGTATTTAACTTTTCGTTTTTGTGGAAATGTCAAGTCCTTTTCCCTGCCTTCCTACTCATTTTGTTTCAATGGAATCAAAATTTGTTCTCATTCTTTTGTACCCATCAAACAAACTCAAGGATCTTTTATTTACATATATTACCAAGAACAAACATATAAATAGTTGTATAAAAGCATACCATAGATGGCCTCAAAGCAAATATAATGTCAAGTTAAATTGTGTCTTAAATTACTATCATTTACATGTATAAAGGTTCATGGATTTCATTTAACTTATAAACTTTTGGTAATATATTTATATACAAGTACATAATTTACCATGAGTAGTAGAAGTGCAAAACCATTGGAGATTGGATTGAATCATATAACATTCATTTGGATTATTCAAGGTTTAGTGGTCGGTTTCTAACGTTGACTATGCATGTAACTGTTAACTTAATGCTGTATAAGGTTGTATAGTACAATTATTCATTGCATGATTGCACAAGTATTTCAGTGCATGCACATATTTCATTGGGAATGTTGATGATAACATGGATAGATATGGATGTTGATCCCATTAGCATTTTAGCTTACACGCTACTCATGTGGGCTTCTTGTTACAAACAAAGTCCAAAAACGTTACGGTTTGTTTACTCATTGAATAATACATATTTTTATGTAAGGGATTGTTTACGTGTATAAAGATTAAACTTAAAAAAGTGTGTGATGTTTTCAACCGAGATGTTGCCTACCGCGAGTTACAGCGGATGTAAAAACATTTATTTTATTGCTACAAAGTACAAATTTAAGAAAATATGTTTTTAATAAAAAATGTTAACAATGAAAAGTTTAACTCACGCATTGTTACGGAGTGTTTGTATACAATACTATTACAGAAGAAGAGGGCCTTTAACAATTTTGCGTACACAAACACACTTCTAATAATAGATCTAAACATAAAAATTTGTATTTGTAAGTATGGTACATATATAAGACCAAAGAAATCGTTTTAATTCCTTCCTAGCTTTAGTTCTTGCAGTTAAGACACAAATTAAGTGGTACAAAACCATATCTACTTCTTCTTGCCTTCAGCTCTTGCTTATTTTCTATTGGCATTATATTTAAGTGCAAGTGACATGTATATCTTGATCCCCTTTAAGTCATACATAACCAATTCTTCTACTATTTTGCTAAAATTGACTTATCTTCAGGATGAATGCCATTACGCCTATCCGCTTCATAACAGACCTAGCAACCTGTAATAAAATCATGCGGTTGCGTATGATGGGTACCGTAACCTTTGATAAAATCAGAGCTATTAAAAAAATAATTTCATAAGTATGGCCAACCACTACGCATATTAGCCACAAAATCACGGATACAACAACATCCACACCCAATAATTTCTAGCAGTGACAATTGCAAGACGAATTCTCTAAGAGCGCCTAGACTATCTATCACATTATCTATTGACATTTTTTTTCATAATAGGCTTGTTGTTTTCATGAATTTATAACCACGACATAGAACCGCAATTATCCTCCACCTCAAGAGTTTAAAGAAAAAAATCTAGTCTTCCAAAGATCATTGAGATAAATGATGACAATAACGATGCCAACGATGATGACCACCATGATCGTGATTTAATGAAATATCTTCATCAAAAAGAAAGTTTGTCTCAAGTCACAATAAAAAAGGTGACAACATTGATTATAATGCCTAATGTGTTTCAGTTTAGAGGAAAAAAAATGACAAAATCAATCATTTGATAAATTTCAGGTTCACATAATAAAAAAAGCAAAGTGGATGCTAAATTGGACATACCCAAAAAGAAAAAAAAAATAAGAAACAAAAGAGGATAAGACAAAAGAATTTGCATCAGATTTTCAGAGGAAGACTACATGTTTCTGCAAAGCACCAAGTTTATGCAAATAACATATAGCATTCTAAGAAAGACGATAATCCTTTGCAAATTCTTTCACCACACGATCGACCATTTCTCATATTTCTTTGTGCAATTCAATTTTATCAACGACGTTGGCTTTTATCAACAAACCGAAACACATACAACATTATCACCATACTCACCGTCTATTATAATCTGATCTGAAACTCACCTTCTTCTCTATGAAAATATGTTCGTTTCCACAAATCAGTGTTTGACTTTTACTTTGACTAACACATGTTCAACCAATAACCAATCATACAAAAACGACCTAACCAACTCCCACACTCATTTTATATAAGTCTTAGCCTCATTTTTAATCAATAATCAAAGGGGTTAAGTAATTAAAAACTTTACTTTATTGCATGTACTTATAAAGTGTTTAAAATGGCCAAAAAGAGAGTTTTGGGTGCAAGATTTGACTTGGATTTGTTGACAAGAACAAGTTTACTACTGACTTGGGAAATGGTGTTAAAAGAGTCCTTTGGTAGTGAGTTAGTGGGTGTAAAAGATAGAAGATACTTAGGGGTTTGTAGTGATGAGTTTTGTTTCAAGTTTCTTAATGTTCTAACTAGTTTTTGATGAAAATGGTAAGGTTTTGGTGATGTTGTGCCATACAAAAAGGGAAAAAAAGAAGAGAGAAATCTCTTTGTTGTGTGTGCAAATGAGGAAGAGGGTGTTTATGTGAGGTTTATATATGTTTAGTGATAAGATGACAAGTGTTAGCAAGTGTTAACATATGTTTATGGTGTAAGTAGGAGGTGTCACTAGCTTAAGTTAGCTAAGTTGCACATAGATAGGCTTGAAGAGTGTTTATTAGTTTAGTTTAGCGGGCGGAGTTTGTGTTATATTGTGTATAAGTTAGTTTTTTAGATGATATAACTAAAACGTAAAGTCTTAAAACACGTCAAATGTATTAATCGGGTAACGTAAAAGTTAAAACTTATAAAAAAAGTTATAAGTTTTCAAAATAAATAATTTTATTATTTTTGAAATGGCGTGGGCATATCGTTGACCATTTAAACGACGTTTATATAAGATCCTAGTTTGAAGACACGTTCTAAACAAGGTTTCCTATGGAAGTAGGAAATCAATCCCAACACGACTATGACTTTGTCTCCTTCTCCGCTTCGGCTCAACCACCTACCTAACTCCTAGAAAAGATTCGATAGATAGCAACTACCTAACTTTTAAGCCCTTTACCAATCAAGGCCTTTCATCTGTAAGTCCTGGTACTATGTCTCCAAGCTTGACTAATAGAATAGGCTGGCGCTTAGCTTCAACTAGTTCAGTCTGAGTCTTTCTCAGGAGTAGTTGCATTGCAAGTAGGCAGAAAATAAGTAATGCATTAGCTTATATGTTCATTTTCAAACAACCCTTGTTTATGCTCCTTTATCTTTCTAAGCCGCTCTCTCTAGCCGGGAATCTAGTTCAGCAAAAAGACATTCTAGGCACAAAATGACCCGACAAGCACAACATGGATTGAAAACAAATATGTCTAGTCTGAGACGTTAAATAAACTCTACGGTTCTCAACCGGATTTTGACGGTTGTCAGAGAATTCATATCTTGAAGTAACTTGATTTGTGTCTAATTCCCAATTTTCAACCTCTAATTCACATTGACTTTGATTTGATTATGAGAAAGTGATACTAACACCTAGAACCCTTAATCCCTTGCTAAAACACGTCTAAGAATGTGGAGGGAAAACTTCCTGGGAAGGTTAGCTAGTAATGCATAAGGGTAGCTTTGCCGTTTCAACAAACCTTCATAAATTGGCAAGATTAGTCCTCGTTAGTCATTCTATTACATGCAAGGTCCTTTTCCCGTTAAGTTATTGTCATCCAAGGTCCTTCTAGTTAACAACAATTCTTAAACTATAACATAAAGTAACTTTTAAAGTATATAATATCCTCGGAATTATTACCTTAAAAATTGGAGTGTTACAATTCTCTAGATAAATCCTCACGTAGGTTTAGTTTATCTTTTTAATCCAAGTAACAAGTAAATACTTTTCGTGTTGGAATGGAGTGCTCAAAATAACACTTTAGATACGCTCTAGTAACAATATTTGTTATTGTTTATCACTTGATAGAGACTCGAATTCGATCAAGTTACATAGAAATAGTTGCCTGGGGTGTTGATCGGTTCGGTTATCGGGTTGTTCGGTTTGTTCGGTTCGGTTAATTGGTTAATTTTTTTTTTGGTCAACCCGAAAATCGAACCCAACCGAACTAGAATTTAACCGAACCGAACCGAAAACCGAATTTGAATTCGGTTCGGTTCTTGGGTTGACCCGAATAACCCGAATTTCACTATTTATTTTTAAAAAATTAATAATTACATAGATATTTAGCCCAAAAAAAAAATTCAAACATAAAATGTGTTTTTATATATTAAGATAACATTTAATAGTATTTATATATATAATATATAAAAATATATACATATATATGTAAATATATAAAATATATATATATTTATATAAATTGGTTTTCGGTTCGGTTTTCGGTTTATATTGCCAAACCCATATCCAACCCGAGAACCGAGTTAGTAGTTCGGTTCGGTTCGGTTTTAGCAAATTCGGTTCGGTTATTAGTTCGGTTCGGTTATTTTCAGTTCGGTTCGATTTCGGTTTTCGGTTTATTCGATTTCGGTTTTTTCGCTCACCCCTAGCCTCACTTTTGTGCTAGATGGGTTAAACTCAAAATAATGTGCGTAGATGAAAAGAGGCCTACGACCCATAAGTTTTCCTGTAATACTGGCCCAGAGCTCATTCTGTAATTGCAAAATAACGCATATGTTTCAAAAAAGGATTAGCTGTATTAACTAGCAACCAATCTTTATGTATTTTTACTCTAACAAATTTTATTCATTCAGATCACACAATTACAGAAACGTATCACTAAGTTTGCACACTAATCTTCTTCACTTCATTTACGCATAGATCTAGCGTACCTGAACGTACCTCAAAATCTGCTTGAGCACAACAAGGTGAGGCTCAAAGGGATCGGATCATCATAAAGAGAAACATTTGTTGAACTACATATGAAAAATCTGGTCTGGTGATGGCAGGCCCGGATTTGCCTATGGGCTACATGCGCGACGGCCCAAGGGAATCCTAAGAGAGGGGCATCAATCTGCAAGTCCATGTTAACCTATACTATACTAAACTCGTTTAAACCCATTTTAATAAAAGCCCACTTCATCAATTGATATTACTAACCTACGTACATACTAATTCGAAATAGGATCATTAGAAAAGAAGGAAACAATAGACACGAGACATCTGTACATGACATTTTCATAGGTTTAAACATCACCCTCATTATATCACTTCAGGAATCAAGGCGATTTGTGAATTGTGGTTGAAATAAGAGTCGAATTTGAAACAATTAGGGCATCAAATGAATCAAGCAATCATCTTCTTTTCTCTTCATCAATTTTGATAAGGTGATATTGTTACATATTAATTATTCTTGCTTCAGTAGAATATTATATAATTTACACTCGAGTTTTTCATGTTGCGTCGTTCACAACCCTCAAATGCCCAAATAGAGAATGAAAAAAAAATCAACAAGAATCTAAGCGACCTCAACACGGTTCTATGGATGGACTTTTAATTAGAATGAAAATAAATAACGATAAGGTTAACGTTAATACAGATGATGAAAATCCTTTAAATAATGAAAACATAGAAAATGATAAGATTAACGCCAATGATGATCATGAAAATCCTATAAACAATGAAAATCTAGACAATGATGAGGTTAATGTTAGCAAAAATAATGAAAATCCTATCGAAGAAAATAACGAAAGTCCTCAATATTGTTATGTTCATGGAGCTAATCACAATATTTTTAATGTAAGAGTTTAGGATGGTTTAGATTCAAACATAAAGAGTTACTTGTAAGCAAAGGAGTCGTTAGAGAAACTAATAAAAAATATCCAAAAGATAAAATCATGGAGTTTACGAAGAAAATGGATATGTTCCATAATTTTTTACTTGCATACAAGATATTATTAACCATTCCAGTCACGGTAGCATCCGCAGAAAGAAGCATTTCGATATTAAAGATATTGGAGTACAATGAGTCAAAAAAGGCTGAACGGGTTAGCGATTATAAGTATTGAAAGTAGTTTTTTTAGCACATGTCGACTATGATGAGATAATTGATTTGAACTTGTTATTTGGAGTTTATCTCCTCATATTGTAACATTTTATCAAATGAATAAAAATCGGCACGAGAATGAGCCGCTTGGCTTGACCATATTACAAACCCCTGAATCAAAATGTGTTGTTTGTTTACAAGGGGCATATTTCACTCGGCTCGCCCAGGGCATCTGAAATCTCAGGACCGGCCCTGACAGGCTCGGATTTGGCTATAGGCCACATGGGCGACGGCCCACGGGCAACCCAAAGGAGGGGGCATCAATCTACTAGTTCATATTTACAAATACTGAGCTCAGTTAGTTAGTTAAGCCCATTATACAAAATACAATATTTGTGTGCAACTAAACAGAGGCCCATTTCACTAAATCATAACTGACCTACGTATATGACTAATTCAAAATAAGTACATAAAATAGAACAAAACAATAGACGACTCACGAGTACATGACAGTTATAAAGGGTTTAAACATCACCAATTCACCATCAGTCCATCACATCCAGAAACCAGAGTCAAGATTTATGAATTGTGGTTACAATAACTAAGAGTCGAATTCGAAACAATTAGGGCATCAAACGAATCAAGCGGTCAATTTTTCTTCTCTTCATCAATTTCGATCGGGTGATATTTTTTCATACTAATTATTCTTGCTTTAGTAGAATATTATGTTGCGTCGTTACTCATTCTAAACCGTCGGTTGGCCAAAATAGGAAACGAAAGAAAATTTAACAAGAATCTTAGCGACCTCAACACGGTTGTATAGATGGGTTTGTAATTAGAACAAAAAGACTACTAATCTTGATGCAAAATGATGAGGTTAACACTAATGGCGATAATGAAAAATCCTATAAATAATGAAAACCTAGAAAATGATGAGGTTAACACTAACGACTATAATGAAAATCTGACAATGATGATGCTAATGTTAGCGAAGATAATGCAAATCCTCTTCAAGAAAAAATAGCGGAAGTCCTCAAACTCTATGTTGATGGAGTTAATCACAAAAATATTGATGTAAGAGTTTGGGATAGTTTAGATTCAAAAAGAGAGTTACTTGTAAGTAGATGATATGGTTAGAGAAACTAATATAAATTATCCAAAGATAGATTTGGTAGACATTTATCTTGTGAACATTATGTACGTAAGTTACGAAATGCCGATTATTATGATAGAAAATGATTGATTTACTCGAAAGAGCTTGATAATGTAATTTATTTTCGTTGTAAGTTATTTAAAATTGCTAGATCTATAAGTCAAATAGCAAATGAAGGAATAAATTATTGAAATCATCTAAAAGAAAATGTGTTGTTTGTTTACAAGGGGCATATTTCACTCTTCCTTGGCGATCCGAGACCTCGTGACCCACATACTTATGCATAATGGTGACTCAAGACGATCTTGATTTTGCCTGCTACATCGCCTTTCTCTCTCCGACGATCTTGAGACGACCTAATATCCACAACAACGACCTTTTAATTTTTATTTTAAACAATTTTTTTTTAAGTAAAAGGTATAAAATTTTTAAAGTATTTTTTTTTTTTACTTTGCATTATAAATGGTTAAAAATATTCAAAATACACAAACAAGCACAAGAAACAAGCACAAGTATTAGGTCGAAAATACGACCGAGTTGTGCATTTTATTGCTCGGCGACCGACATCGATCAAATGGCTACAACGAGACAATCGGCGACGATCGATCGATCGACCGACCTGACGACCCACTCATTATGCATATTATGCATAGCCTTATAGAAGACAAGAACGAGCAAACATTGATAATAAATAGAACATAATGCTTAAACTCTTTTAAAAACAACTCGACTTTATATATCGGATAACAAGATAAATTTACCCGCTCTAAAAGAATATTTGTTCTAGAGGTATGAAATGATGTTTTAATAGCAATATGTAATTTTGATCAAAAGTGTAAAAAAAAAAAAAAAAAAAAAAAAAAACAACAACTATTGTAAATTAGTAAAATTATACGGTTTAATAGGTTTAAAGGAATAATTTCTTTTATCACTAAACTTAAATTAATGTTAAAATATGAAGAATGGAATAAAAATATAAAGTTTACCGGGTTTAGAGGTTAAAGTGTTATATAACTAAAGTTAAGGATAAGGGCATAAGGCTGTTAAACTATGATATTTAATGGTTTAAGGTTACATTATTTTATTTTATAAATTTTAGTGGGTGTGTATGACATTTACCAACTCCAAGTGTAAAAGTTGATAAAAGAGAAAAGCTAAATTTAGATTCGATATTTTTAAAAATTTAATTAACCAATCTTATCCATCTATTTTTTTTAAAAAGAATAATAAAACGAAGAATTCACATTTAACAAAAATTAAATCGCCAAATCTTTAATCATTAGCTTAAACACACCAAGAACCTGGTTCACCCGCGTCTTGCATCGCCTTCTCTCCGACGATCGACGACGACCTAGTTCTGCAAATGATGACGCGAGATGATTTTTTTTTTTTTTTTTTTTTTAATTCAAATATTTTTAAAACAAAATTAAACTTCATTAATAAAAATAACATTACAACAATAATTAAAAATTTTAACTAATAAAACGTAGACGTTATAATACTTATTAAAACCGCAACTTAATAATCTAAGTTGTAACGTTCTTTGATTCTTCGCCTAAGTTGTTGAAGTTCTTGTGGTTGTCGTGCGGCGTATTTGTGTCGAGGGTGTGTTGTAGAAAATTAAATCTTTGCGTCCGGTTTGATTGTCTTTGTCGATGCAAGTCACGGCGTTGGAGCTCAAGTTTCTCCTTTTTGAACTCCTCGCTCGCTTCCTTTACCTCCTCAGCTCTCAACTCTTTTGCTTCAACTTTATGTATTCCTCTTCCATATTCTTGTTTTTTTCCTTACTTGAACTTTTGAACTTGAAAAGTTCTTGGCCATATTAGTAACAAATGATGTTGGTGGCTCGTGTGCTTTTTCTTGGGCGTCCACGACCTTTGGTCGTGATTCTCGAGTCTCTTCTTCTTCGTAATCATCCACGTCTTGGGGATTAAAAGGACCTTTGTTGACCCAGGGTGGTTTTCAAGTCTTGATTTCTTCCGACTAGTCTTGGTGAAAGCAGGCATCTCAATGCTTTTCCAGCGAATGTCCTCTCAAAACTTTCCAACACTCCTTCAATGTAAACTCATGCTTGTGAATCACACGGTATTCATTACAAGCCTTTTCATAGTCGCCTTCGTCATTCTCACCGCCTGTGATTATTCTTGATATTATCCATAATTGCACAAAAGAAACCAACCCTAGAACGAATCTTACCCTTCCATTTGGTCGTTATGGGCCGTAGGTTCTTGTTGAACCGCCATTTTCAAAGCACGCTATCACCTCATCCCAAAACCCACTCCGGTTGATAGCGTTCCTCTTCCGAATTTTCCGACACATGTATCCAAGCTCTACAAAGCGCGACCTCTTCCGCTTTTGTCCATGCTGACCTTTTCGGTTGCAACATTCTTGCCGCTCCCTTTGTAGCCCGTTTGAACCCTTCTTTGATTTGACGGTGGCGTCTCTTCGACATCGTCTTGATACGAATAGAACCGTGGTATGAACCGTATCCGAACCTTGTCCCATCGAAGCATCTTGAGTCGGGTATTCTTGAGGCGTGTAGTTTCGGTGAGGAGGAATTCCATAAAATGCTCAAAATCCATATCAAGATTAACACCATGAAGCGGTGAAAACGATTGATTAGGTTGGGAAGATTGGGAGAAATCCATGTTAGGATGATATGACGACCCATTGGTGCTTGGTTTTGATTGATACTCGGACGACCCGGTGGGAAATATGGACGATTAGCGTAAATGGGTTTTGATTGTGGTTGGGTTGTGGTAGTCGTGTTTCATAATCAAAACCGGTGCTCAAAACGAATACCCGATTTTGTGGTGGTGTTACACCTTAATTCAAACGGTGGATCCGTGAGAAATTCAAGTTCGGGAATTTTGGGAAGTCGGGATCGTCGGTTTTTGATATGGGAGTTTTCTTTGTGACATGATGAATATTGATGAGAAGTTGTTTGAATTGTGTTTGAAATCGTGTTTAAAAATGTGTTTGAGGTTGGTATTTATAATGTTGTAAAAGTAGTAAGTTTTTTTTTTTTTTTTTTTGTTAAACGGTTCGAATTTAAAAGTGGTATAAATGTGGCTTTCATACTCGGTTGCCTCCTCAACCGACTTCACTCCTCCTCTCCCCTCAACCGACCTCAACCGATCACCCCACAATGGGGCAACCGGCCTCAACCGACTAGTCGACCGGTCATGACAACCGACCATTGCACTTAGCCTTACGCGAAAAGTATCATACCAACACGACGAGAATTAAATCATCTATTTATGAGGACGTTTATATACGTTCTAAAACTCTTTTCGACATTTTTTGTAAGTATTGAAATTTTGGTCTCAGATGAATCACATGATTTGCTAGTTTCAAATCACACGTGATTTTACGAAATCACGTGTGATTTGTGATATCACACTTGATTTACGTGTTACATGTGATTTTCAAAACGCAAATTTAAACATCAAACAAAACTCCAAAAAAAAAAAAAAAAAAATCGTTGAAAGTATATTGAAGATCCGCTCTACTAAAAGATAAAAAATTTTTGCGATGGTGTATTTATTTTCGACTTAATGATTTCGGTTTGAAGATATTTTATTTATTTAAAAAGTGAAAATATTTTTTATTAATTTTGATGAAAATGGGTGACTATGAATTGAATTATTGAATCTATGAAAATATGCTGATCTATATTGGAAGAGTTATTTTACATACCAAACTTTTCTCACATCTGGGGAACTCATCTCCACCATCCATCTAAAAAGAAATCAATGGGTGAGATTAAAAACATTTTATTATTTCACCTATTTTTATAATTTAAATATCCCTTAAACCGTTAATCGTTAAGTGAAAATATTTATCATCGCGACGAGTTTAATTATCTTTCATAGGCAGGCACTTTGATATCTTCGAAAAAAAAAAAAAAAAAAACTGTTTTTCACGTTTTCGTTATTTTTTTAGTTTTTCACGTTCTTGAAATTTACGTGAAAAAATCATATACGATAAAACACTAAATTGAATATCACGTGTGATATTAGTGTTAAATCGTATATGATATGTAATATCACACGTAATATCATACGTGATATTACACTAATATCACGTGTGATATTATATATCATATATGATATTACACTAATATCACACGCGATATTCAAATTAGTGTTTTATCGTATATGATTTTTCAACGCAAATTTCGATGGCGTAAAAACGAAAAACTTAAAAAAAACGTGAAAATACGAAAATAAAAATTTTGTCGAAAGTATATCAAAGTGTCTCATCTATGAAAGATAATTAAATCTTCGTCAGAATGATATATTTTTTTCGCTTAACGATTAACGGTTTGAAAGATATTAATATTTGAAAAAACGATGAAAGTGGGTTTTAAATTGTTGGGATTAATCTCATCCATTAGATCAAATAAAAATGGAGGGTGAAGATTGATCCCTCGATATAAAATAATCTTTGTCTCAAACGATCTTAACTCTATATCGATCTCAACTTAGTTAATAAATGATATTTATAAAATAACGTGGTATTACATTCGTTCATGAAGACTGTCAAGTATCATGTAACTAGACTTTTGACGTATAATATATTTTGATTATACGGCTTTTGTAACAATGACTTTACAGATGACAAAAATATTCGATCAAACTTATCACGGTAACACACCAAACATTACAAGGATGCAATAATTGAATAATAAATATTGTTAATTTTTGGGATGTGGTTCCGAATGTTTTATTTCTAGAAAAAGTTATGTGATGATGGTTGCATAAACATAAGAAGGAAAAAAATCGTATATTACTTAAAAGTTTATACCCATCAGATGTGTACTAAGCGAGTGTCCGTACATAGTATCGAGATTTATAGCGATAAATAATTATAGGTGTGATATTGTTGTTAGGTTTTCCATATAACATGTATGCATACAATGATACAATATAAAATAATCAAAGTTTAATTGAAAAAATTTGTAACATGCGATAATGCAACTCAAAAACAATTTTAATATGTATCAAATAATGTATAAAAATATTTAGTAAAACTGAAAATGAATCATTTCAACAAATTTGAAATAACTAACACTGCGTGTTATCCATCATGTAAAAACTTCTTGGTAGACAATATTTTAGTTGTAGACTCTTTTTTAATTGAACTCTTTAGAAGGCTTCATTAATACCTTTGTAATTTACTAATTTTACATGATTTCTTTTTAGATAGAAGCGATATAAACCCGGCCATGCGAAAAACGTAGTCGACTAAATATCCACATTTGAAATTGTTTGGCCTTTTAGGCTTTGGGATGAATATGTAAACAATAAAAAAAAAAATGAAGAGTTAATTTAGAAAAGAAAAAAAAAAGCGATAATCAAAATACTACAAATTTTACTAAGCTCATTTTGGTTATAAAAATTGTTCAACATCAACATTAACATTCTTTTGATTACTTATTTTATATATCAACTAACACAATCAACTCAAACAAATGTTGTGTTATATAGCAGAGTGTGTAAATGTATTTTTTTAAAAGTAGCTATCTTTGTCATTAAAAATAAATCAAGTCTACTCTTTTTTAAGAAACAACGCTCATAAAAAGTATATACATGCATTACAATTAAAAAGTTCTGAATAGTTAAAGCACCAAATTTATATTTTATGATCTTTAGGCTATGAAATAACACCATTAAATGAGATTGTCTGACGGTGTTGACTTTGAAATATGTCGGACCACCCGTAATGGGGATGGGCTACTCGGTCTTGGGCAGAAGATCGTCCTCCCTTATTAGGGTCAACCCAATTGACGCTTGCTTAGGAAAAAAGGTAAAACTCGATCGACTGCAAGATCAGTCGTGAAAAGAAAGTTTGTGATTTCAGTGAGTTGTGTCGGTGTTATTTTGTGTATGTAAGATATATTTGTGTATAATTGAGTTGTTATAAAAACAACTAACTACTTCTCACTTTTATTAGTACTTTAACGCACCAAAAAACTCTAATTATTTCAAAAAAGGACATGAGCCAATCAACCAAATCGAAAAAAATATTCATTTGACTCCACAAATTACAACTACATTCATATCGCAACACATTAATGTGACAATGATATCATTTATTACATATCAACAACTCTTTAATTTGTGACCACAAGATGCGTTGCATCCAATATAAATCGACAACTATACATAGATTAAATAGACAAAATCAAAGGTCCAAATTTATCTGATTGAACATGATGAGACCTAAACCATTTTATCCAAATGTTTATTAAGATATCAAGATATATAGTTGAGTAAACTACACCATTCGTCTCATGCAGTATCGTTGGCCAGTCAGTTTCGTCCTTTAATGAAAAAAATTACGCGTTGGTCCTTAGCTGCAACGTTAGTAATCGTTGGTCCTCACCCTGCTTGGTTGGACTAACAGGCGTTAAGCGTTGTTAAGTGGAGGTATATTTGTCTTTTCCCACCCTAACAAAGACAAAAGAAGAAATTATGAAACCAACAACTGCCTTTCATCGATTTTAGTTTGCTCTCATTTTATTTCTCTTAAAAGAATCACTACACCACCTGCTCCTCTTCTCCCATCACGAATCCTCGGATCTACACACACAAAACACACACGAGACATGAAAGCGACATCACCCAAACATGTTGAGCGACATCGGATGTTCCACTCTTCAAAACCAAAAATGTTGTGGGATGGTTGTGATGGTGGCGTGGGCGACCAAGATCTTTGGAGTTGATGAGCTTACAAAACGACGACGGTTTAACTGAACTCGCTTGGACTCGGTTCACTACAACCCGTCGATCTCTCGCGTGGCTTGAATCCATGATAACCGAACTTGACCCGACTACTAACGACCTTGATCCATTCCAGTCAGGTTGATTGACACACGAGAGAATGGGGTGCGGCTAGTCACATGCTTATCATTGTTGTTGACATTCAAGTGGGTTTATCACTTTATGTATGTTTTAATGGTGGGATCTACGAACATGATCATGGATCTACGATGAAAACCTTGGTTAAGTGGATGGTTGTGGATGATGATATATATGATGATAGTGGTGGGGAAAAAAGAAGCGGCTGGAGAAAGATGTGGTGGTGTGGTTGGTTATGTTGTAGTGTAGATGATCTTTGGTGGCGGCGTGGTGGCTTTAGTGATGGTGGGCGTATGGTGGCGGGAGCAATGGTCTTGATTATGTTAGAGATCGCGTCATCTAAGGAATATCCGGGAAGATGTTATTGAATCAGCAGTACAATAAGAAACTGTTGATCTTTCGAGGGCGATGAAGCGGTGGTGGTCATCGTCTGAGATGGTCGAGTTGACTCGAACCCTTTCGAGATGGTACTAATGAACAAGCGTCTATGGATTTTATGACTAGTGAGGTCAAAGTCAAACTATCTCCGATTACTTACGAATTGGTCCTCAAAACACATTTGACTTAAATCGCAACCTAGTTGAGATAGATATGAATATCCTAGTGATGACTGTCATGCTTGGACTAAATATCATTGACCGAGATTTTTGTAAATTTTAGCTTGTAAATTATATTTTAATTTTGAATTTGAGTTTATGAAAATGGAGTTTTGGTATTTGTGGGTTTTGGTATAATGTTTTTGAGTCTTTGAATTGGGTATCTCGATGGAGATGATGAAGATGATGAGATATTAAAAAGAAAATGAAGTTCATGGGAAAAGACAAATATACCCTCGACTTAAATAGAACTTAACGCCTGCACTCACGCCCGGTTAGAGTGAGGACCAACTGATAACGTTTATGATTAAGGACTAGCAGTGCAATTTTTTGGTCAAAGGACGAAACGATGGTCGGCGTATCTGCAGGACGAATGGTGTGGTTTACTCTATTTAATGGAAGCTAAGATTGCTTGAGATTTTAAGCTAGTTGCGAGAAGACAATGCAAATTAAATGATAGTGTTAGCAGTTTAATGAAGACTATTAAGATGGAGATTCTATTTCGAATCAATTTTGTCTTTGCAAGATTGTGATCAAAATAATAAGATTATTTGTCATGTTTTGTTAATAGGGAATAAACTAGTCAAATCATTATAAAGCTGTTACTCAACTATAAATGGTTCATAAACATCTCATAACACATGAGCCATAGTGCCAAAAGATTAATAAATAAACCAAAGCTGTCAAGATCGCGAGTAAACTAGTAAGATCGTATGATCTTACAATCTTACTAGCTAAAATCGTGTAGGATCGTCGTAGGATCGTATATGGGGTAGGATCGTGAGTAAGATCATGGGATCGAACGTAAACTCGTAAGATCGCTAGTCGATCCGAGTTTACCTAAGCCCATATCTATTTTGTTTTTGTTTTTCTATCTTTTAGCCCATCCATTTATACTTAAGCCCATAAATAAAAATGATGAGTAACTAAAGAACCAATTTCGGTACTAAGGGTAGGTTGATAACCTACAACATACGGTTGGTTTTCTTATTCCGCTAAATCATTAATGTAACGATTTAAACTTGACTTTTTGTGTTTTACTATTAATTTGGTGTTTGAAATTTGAGCATTGACATTTTCAAAATGATATTATATGAATTTATCTTTAATATTGAATAGAAATGTAAAGCGGTCCATCTCCTTTAACATTTGTTTACAAAACATGATAAAATGGTAGGATCTTACAATCTCGATCTTACGAAAGACAACGATCTCAGTGGGATCTCGATCTTGGCAATTTGACATAAACTATCAATCTACAATTTGGGTGATTTTATATCAATGTTGCAAAATCGTGAATCGGTATCGGTGGTCGACCACCATGTATGCAAGTAATCGGTCAAATCGGGATTAATCGGTGATTAATCGGATTGGTATTTCTGCAATTTTTGGTATTTCGGACCAAACTAAAATCTTAACCGATTTCAAGCCTTTATGTTTAGAAACCTCGATAAAAGGCTCAAATCGATTATGATGCCTATTGTGCGTTATAAATGAAATATCGATCCCAAATTAAGTAGAATCTAAATTATTATTTTTAAAATGACCGATTTGACCAATTTAGCTAATTTTGACCGATTCGGCGATTTGGGTGATTAATTAACCGATTCAGTGATTTTTGATTAACAGTGTTGATTTTTTCAGCCGATTTTCGACCGATTTTAAAAATCGACAAGTCTTCGACGATTAAGGATTAATCGGCGATTAATCTACGAGTTGACTGATTTTGCAACATTGCTTTATATGTAGTTTGACACCAAACTACCAAAAACTTGATTATTTGATTTGTTGTAATGTTGATTTAGGGCATTTTTACTATGCACTTGATGTGGACTAGAAATTGAAGAAAACAAAGAGTGTTTGGATCGTTATTTTGTTGAAGAAAAATAATTGTTTCTGTCTAGCTAGATCATAGATGTCGATAACACCTTGACTCGATGTTATTTTGATTGGCACCTATGTTCTACCTAAATACCATTAATTTTTAATTTTTTTTGTCGTAACTTTTTTATTAGTACTAATCAAGGAATTAATTTCCTAGGTAAACAAGGAGTTTTTGGAAGAAAGATAACTTTCTCCCCAATCTATATTTTCTTTATAAATACACGGTTTATTTCATTGTAGTTTATATCTTTTGACCATAATTATTAATAAATTACGTGGTTTAAGATCTTATCCGTTATTAGAGTTTTATTTCCAGGAGGTTCATCCTCGTCTATTACCCTTGGATTAGGGTTACAAAACTCGCATCCGGGTCCTGTGTTAGTTGGCATTTAGAGTTTTTTAGTATCCTAGATGGTGAATGGTGTAAGAGATTCAAAAACCCATACTGTTGGTAAGGTATGGTTAGGAGAGTACATGGAACATGGTTTAACCGAATCCATGAAAGAACTTGACAGGAGTTACAATATGCTAGAAGAACTACGTTCCGTGATCGTAGGTGGGGCATCGATCCACAAGAATCGCGAGGGTAGCAATTGTGGAGGTCCAAGAATTCGTCCAATCATAGGCGGATCTATTGACAACCGTAGGTGCAACCAATCCCTATTAAGTAGTAGAAGGGTTGATAAATGAGAGGAAATAATGAAGATGGAGATTCGACTAATAACAATCAAATGGTTTCATTCAAAAAATTTGATCAATAATAATAGGGTATTTTCTTTATTTATTGTCATTTTATTCTTCCAAAGGCTTTGCTAAAACTTTGGGCATTCAAAATCAAGAGATGTGGTCATGACGATGTATAAGAAGTTTACAGTTTCTAAACTGAAGATTAGCACCGAAAGCACCATTATTAACTTCTGTTTCTTTTGAGACATGTAGTATTGTGTGTAAAAAGATCGACGTGCTAGACAAAGAACATATAGATCGACGCGGTATAGCTAGGTGAAATTTAGTTTGACTCAAGTCACGTTTCAACCTGAAAGCCTCTGCTTTAGATAGTGAAAGTGGTCCGAAATTTGGCAATGCGTTTCAAAAGCCAGATTATACACCTCTGTTTTGAAAAAGCCACTTGCTTGTATTGCATCAGTCCTTTTCTTAATCACCAGCCTCAAATTTCATAACACATGACCCTACTTTAACTTTCATCTTTATTGTTATGATTAAATGCAAATAAACAATATAGTTATAACTTTGTGTGCATTATATATTATTGATCTTTTATTAAAGTGAAAGTAAACCAAGCTAATCGAGAACTTGTATTTTAACACATCCGAAACTTAACAGTAAAGAAAATTAAATATATGTACGTGTATCAAACTAGACTTATATTTTGTACCTTTGTTTAATTTAGACTAATTTAATCCAAATTTGAAACGAGAAATAAAAGCAATATAAAATATCATCAATAAAATTTAGCTTAAACGCGTGACAATAATAACATATGGAAAATTACTATTAAAATTATAAAGTTATACTTTAGTGTCACCGAACCCTTCAAATCAAACCAACCAGTCCCATATTCTCTCTATTTATACCTCATAAACCCTTCTTTGCACCAAAATAATAAAACACTATACTCTAATTTTTTTTTCTTCATATTTTTTATTAATATCCATCATGCGCACGATCAAAATTCTATGTTTTTGCTTCGTGTTTGCTGGAATCTTGTTTTTTCGACCATGTAACGCTAGATTAATCCACTTTCATAGTAAATCATCATCGGTGGTGTCAAGTGTGTCTGATCCGCCTTTATCAGCTTTTGTATATTCATCGTCTTCTTTGATTCCTACGCCGTCAATGGAAGAGGAAAGCGGTGGACAAGAAGTTCATAAGGCTGAAAGCCATCATCACTCGTCTGTTGCTGGTGGTGGTGTGATCATTGGTGGCCTTGCTACGGCGTTTTTTGCAACTCTTTATTGCTACATTAAGGTTACGCGTAAAAAGGATGGTGATGAAAAACATTAAAACCTTTGAGTTTTGTTACAACTTTTTGTATTTGGATTTTTATGCAAGTATATAAGTCTCATGAATATACTATCAGATTTACCATTTGAGTAATATATGATAATGGTTTTTCTTTATTTGGTTTTAAGTTAATATTTTTACATGATGTTATGATAGTGTATGGGTATAATTTCACAAGCAAAATAAGTAGTTGTCGGACATATTAGGCATACAAAGTGGTACCACAGTTTGGTTCGTAACCGAACTATGAAACATACAGCTAGCTGTTATCGAATTCATATTAAATTCTTACTAATTTTGCTAGAAAAGCAATTATAGTATTAAATTTTATAAAAACTAACATAAACATTCTTATTTACAGAATTAGATCACTACAGTAGTATAACTACGTCTGTAACGACGCATGTAATTGCTTGTAGCAACAAAAAATATCAACAATAAGATTTTATCATATGATAAAACAAAGTAGCTAGTTAACATATATGCTTTACAAGTGACAGATCTAAATAGTATATATATTTTTTAGGTTTTTGAAAGGTTGATTCACACAACAAACTATAATATATTGAAGGTTGATAATGAATGACGATTGATTTTCTTGATTGATTACTAAAATACATCGTGCACTTAAATATACAATGAGAATCATTTACGTAAAAAATAATATTCTTCAAGCAAACTTATAAAGAACATCTTTATTTTTGTTCATATTTATATAAAAAAATTACATCACTTAAAAATTCATGTGTCAAACATATATTTTGAGGCCCTAATTTCATGTATCAAACATATATTTTGAGGCCTAATAAACTGGGGTCCGGGGCGATTGTCGGCTTCGCTACCTGAAAGACGGTCCTGATAAGCATAACTACAGCTTAAACGACTTTCTTCAATTGGCTTGTTTCATTGATTTATTGATACACGTAGCAAAATCTCTAACGTTAATAGTACTGCTAAATAAAGTGGATCTGTGACCAAGGTGTAGCATATCCGGTGTACCTGTACTTGTTTTGTATACCGGATTTGTTTTGTATATCCGGTGTACCGGTGTTGTTTTGTATCAAGATGATGACTAAAGTGGATCTGTGACCAAGGTGTTGTATATCCGGTGTATAACCGGTGTACCAGATTCGTTTTGTATCAAGTATCAAGATGACCAAGGTGTAGTATATCTGGTGTACCGGATCTTATGGACACCAGTCACATCACCGGTTTTCTGATTCGGTTTTGTATCAAGATGACGGGTACACCAGTCGCACAGATCTTTAGCGTAGTATCCGGTGTACCGGATTTGTTTACAGATCTGTTTGATTGTGTATATGGGGTTTGAATATGTTTATGTGAGATTTGTGTTAGTGTTTATGAATTTTTTTCCGGTGTACCGGATTTTGTATATGGGGATTGAATTTGTTTATATGGGATTTGGATTGTGTATTGGAATCGGTTGGTATATTTATAACTATAAATAATTTAAAATTAATGTGTTGTAATAAGCTGATGGGTAGTAGTTAACGTGAAAGTATTTTTTATACCATGAGTGTAATAAAACAAAAGATATCTCTCTCAGTCTTGTAATAATTGTTCGGCTAACCTTTTTTAAGTCTTTTCGTTCAGCTTTATTGTGAATATTTTTATTTGTATTATATAATCTTGATGAAAATTATCTGAAATAAAATACGTTTAAAACTTGGTTTATTCATATATTTTTATCAGTATTATATAACACAAATTATCTTATTAAAGTTGAATAAGAAAGGTAAAAAAGTCAAAGTGGATAATTATTATCGAGACAGACGTAGTAAGTTGCATGGAACTGAAAATGGAGAAAACAAATATTATCTAAACTATATAGTTGTATTCTTTGAAACATCTATAATCGGGCGGAGCTATATCAAATATTTTGGGAGAATCATCAATGAAACTCTTGTATAATGGGAGGGTCAAACGTTATTATTTATTTTTTTTATTTGTTTATTTTTTTTACGCATAAAAAGCATATAAAGTACATTACTACAAAAAGTTCTAAAAAGACGACCACCCTCTCTAGTCTTCAAGTATACTAGTATAGTATGTAAGTCAGGAAAGGGGTGTTTCTTTATTTATTAATTGATGGTTTGGAATATGTCTTGCTTGTTGCTTAGTATCTTACTATCTTTTATATAATAAAGGAATTACATCATTTCAGATAATTTGTCGATTTATTCTTATTGAAAAACAATTGGGTGAATAGAGAGCTCGATTTGTAGTATAATGAAAATCGTGTGATGTGATTAGTTAATAAAAGTCAAAATTAAATTGATTTTGGTCGAATTTTAATAAATTTGGTAGAGAAATTTGGTTGATAAAAAAAAACGTAAAAATATAGGTGTCAATTTATGAAACAAAACTTAAAAAGAGGGTAATTAATAAAACTTTAGTGGTTGAATTTTTAAAAATTATATAGAGTTAAGTGTAATATTATAAGCGCCATATTTTTAATAACTTTGGATTATAAGCAATCTTGCTTATCTTTATACCCTTTATATTTTATATCTTAAAAATATAATGTATATGTTATTTTAAAATAACAACATATAAATTTGCATAAGATTATAAATATCAATTTTTTCTTGTATCGTTCGATAAGGTTACATTTATTTCGTTTTAAAGTTTAACTTATGTAAACACGGTTTCCATTTTAAATACTGGCTAAATTCAAAAAGCGGAATATAATTATCAAATTATAAGCGAGTTACTTTAATATAAAAATAAATATATCGATTGTATTTATAACATACGACTACGTATAATTATTATTTATTTATATAAGGATATCTAAAACGTTTTTAAAAACTTTAAGGGTATACTTTAAACTTGGCCTTTCGTTATGTCTTTATTAAACTGCGTCTTGTATACAACATAATATCGATGGTGAAATTTAAATAACAACGTCAGCTTTTTGTCAATTAAATAAAATTAAATTTTGAGTTCACAAAAAAATTTACAAATATTTTACCAAATTATAATGGATATTAATGCATAATGAAAACTCGTGCGTAAGTATTAGTTGTCTTATATCACAATTTTCACAAGTGATTCTATATGTGTATATCTTGAGCTAAAATGTTAAAATAAATTTGATTTATGTGTAAACTTTTATGCGTCTTGAAACTTATAAATATATAATTATATTTAATTACCTTTAAATACATAATATTTAGTATAAATACTGAATAATTTTTTTGTCAGCTCTCCTGCGTGCTTGGGTATTATCCTTGTTTTATAATAGAGGACTTCCCTCATATTAAAGCAAATACACATACTAAAGCTTTGTGTACAATTAATTTATCTTGTAACCATATATTAAACACCTCTGATTAATACTCTTCTTCAATCACCCTTTACACAAAATACAACCATTTTACCACACTCAGAGCCAGTACCTGCATGCATAGCCCAGCGGTGTCTAGTTTCAAAATTCGACGGCCATAAGTTTCTTTCAACAAAATGTATTTGTAGCGTTAGAAAATCGTTTTGAATAACTATAATTCGATCGTGGTTGCATAGCGTGAAATATCGATTTCAAGAAAATTATGTGGAGTCAATCTAAATCAGGAGTATATTTTCTAATAGGATTGTTTAAGTTATTAAGATTTTAGTAATATGATTCAAGCGTTAAAGGCGATTTATATATCTTTGGTCACTGGCGGTGCAGAGACCAACATTTTCAAAATAACATTATCTGAATCACAGAAATCGTATGTCGAAGCGAAATAAGCAATAGCTACAATTCTTGGTCTCTCGTTTTTCAAATTTATCGGGGTTCCATAACTTCTTGTCGTTTCTCGTATAATTTTGTCAAATTTGAAACCGGTTCGACCGGGTGGTTCAACAGTTGAACCATTTGGTAAAAAAATAGGTCGATTTAAGCGAGTCAACCCGACAGGTTGGGTCAAAAGCAATCAAATTAAATCGAATTCGACGCTTGATGTTTGAAGCGTCCGGGTCAACCGGTTTTTTATGTGTATTAATAGTTTCGCTTACGAAATATATGTCTTAAACATTTACTCTTTTAGTTTCAACTTTTCACTTTTCTTTTGGTTTTCTTTATATATAGTATATAGCAGAGTCACGTGGTACCATGGTAATGATGTAGGAGAAATAGATCTCGATGAGACTTGATTCACCAATTTGTATCGGTTTGATGGGTCCTCTACGGTTCATTTTGGATAACTTTAATTGGTTAGCCAGAACCGTGCTTGACGACAAGGTTTCCGGTTGAACACGTTAGTCAGGTTCGGTCCGGTTTTCAAAATATATATCGTCAACTTGTTAGCTTGTATGAAGTTTTGTGTGTTTATTAATTAGTATAATGTGTATAATAACGTATCTTTTCGTTTAGGGTGTTTTAAAAATACCATTAATTAGTGTATTTAATTATTTTATATTTTGGATTATGTTGTAAACTTCTTTAAATTATCGTTATGAAATTTTTATTGTCTTTTTATTAGAAGTGTTTTAATTAGTTGTTTTAATTTGGTAGATGTCTTTTAATTGGTTGTCTGATGTGAATAAATTATTGTCTTTTAAAGTATGGGATGTTTTAATAGGGGTATTAATTCTGTTATGAAGTTCTCTCTCTATTGACCAATTAAAATTTTCATTTTATTTCAGCTTTGACTGTTTTTATTATATGTAGTATAGATAGTCTGATATAATCATTCTTCTTCGTTTATTGTATAAATCCAATAACCCAAACACTTAAAATCTGGCATAAAACAAAACTACGTGACTTAAGAGACCAAGCATGTACTGACTTGAAAGACTTGGTTAAAGTTCACCCAATATAAAATTACCATATCTATAAAAATTGTTATGTGAAAAATATAAAATTAAAAAATATTTATCACCACAAATTTTATTACAGGATCTGCATGGCGTCTTGTAGTCACGGTAATCTTAATTAAGAGAGAAGAGGTTTTGTGAGCCTCTCTAATAATAGAAAAGAATGATTTAAGTCCGCTTATTAAGAAGAAAAGAAAGAAACCTTAAATGACTCGTCAATTGGTGGTTGATTGATGGGCACCTATAATTTAGTATCTTGCTATTTTATCTATAAAATATGAGGCGATTATTAAATACGATGGTTTATGTTTTTATTAATAGGGTGGTACTTCTTCTTCTTTTTTTTTTTTTTTTTTTTTTTAATTAAAAGTATAAATCGAAAATCTGGCTGTAAATATAAAGTTTAATAAATGAAACGCTTAAAGCTATCGAAATCTGAACGAATCGACAAAAAGCGTATTTGTCTTGGAAAAAGCGAGGACAAAAGGAATATTCGCAGAGACGAAGGTGGCGGTATGGGGTAACCCCGTAGCAATAGTGTAAATTTGAAAAAAAAGGATGAGTTATTCAATACGAGCTATATTTTTATATATACCCTTATATTTTTGTTTTTTTATTTTTTTATTTTTATAATTTTGTTTATATCAAAAGCTATAAGCGCGAAAATCGCGGCTGTAAATATAAAGTTTAATAAAGCGACAACTTAAAACTGAAATACAGAATGAACCCGTAGCGTGTTGTCTTTGGAAGCGGAGACAAAAGAAATATTCATAGACAAAAGTGGCGGTATGGGTGGCCCACGTGTAATAGTGTGTCCCAAAAAAAATCACGTGTGACAAGTCTGAATCAATTCCTGTAGTGACGTGTCTAACTTAATTTCATTTGAAGCATAATATTTTATTGGGTGCGATGTTAATATGTTATAAGGTCCTCTTATTGAACCTCCTTATGATGTCGAATCATAGGGAATATTCTTTTGTCACTTTTTCGATCTATTGCGGTTTTATCAGTTCTGTTCATTATAAACGATTTTAAGCGTTTGAACATTAAACTTTATATTCTGATTCGCGTTTTATCTTTTTATAAACAAATTATATAAAAAAAAAAAAAAACTAAGGGGCCCTAATAAAAGCAGAAGTCTTAATAACTCAACCCATGTTATATTGTATTTCTACTTATCTTTCTCCTACTTACATGATTCAACGAGAGATAATGAGTGTTGTATTTTTGTGTGAATAGAATAATGAGTAGGAATGAAAAGATATAGCAAAACTCTATAGAAATATAACATTATAGGCGCATTTGGTAGGGTTTTGGAGGCTATTAAATTTTGTTCTGAAAATAATCTTTATAAATTAAGTAAAACGTTTGGATCGTTAAACTACGATGCTTTTATTTAAAACAAATATTTACAAAATGAAAAGCCGATTAAGAAGAAACTTTTAAATGTACATGGTACATTAAAACTTTAAATTCTTAATATCCCTCAAACATTTATTTACAATTCTGATTTGTCCTTTTATGTCGTTTCGTCTTATAATTCGTTTAACAATTTAATTCTACCAAACATTTTATTAAAACAAAAGATCGTCTTGTAGCTTCGTATTAACATTTCGTTTCTGAACTACGAACTAAAGTTCTAATTTAATTTGGTTTTCTTGAAACATCCCTATATATATCCAAATCTACTGATAATCTGTGGTCACATTGATCGGACCAAATTATCATAGTCACCTCAATTTTCTTAACAAATCTAGTTATTAAGTAGCTTATAATTTAAAATGATCATAGACATAAAACATTACTGTAATAATTAACTAGTATACATAACTAACTAGGGATCCTTTGCTTATGAAAGAAGAATTGTGAAAGGTAAATACTTTTCACAATCACAAAATAATGAATCAAAGCAATATATTTTACTGTTTTGCAGTATTAAATTACATGCTTTATTGGTTTTAAATAATAGTTTTGATTTGACAATAAAGACGTATAACTTGTAGATTTATTTCCTGGATGTCTTTTAATAAAAGAGTTGGATCTACGTCTGTGGCATGATAAATATAATTATATGTGTTTCTTCGTTTAGTGAATTCGTTTACAACACTTGAATGTATATGTGTTAGTTGTAAGTGTTTGTTTGGGTTCTAATAAGCTTTCCGTAAACTTTCATGACATCATTATTCGCGTATAGAAATCACGCCATGATCTCTACAGCGTCAAACACTTCAAAAGTATATGATTTTGAAATCAAGATTATATTGATTGAAATAAATGAAATAAAGGTTAAAGTTGTAAAATTTGAATTAAAATAAAAAAACCCATTAAAAATATAAAAACTAAAACTCATAAAAATATATCAAAATGGATGTTGAATTAAAGCGTAAAATTTTAGAAAATATGGTAAAATTAGATTATAAAAAAATAAGTAGATAAAAGATATTTTAATTTGAAAATAAAGATGAATTTTAGTTGAGAAATAGCATACGTCGTTTTATAATTGGAGCTCTTTATCTTAATTTTTAGTGGTTAGGAGTTAGGTTTGGAGTTTGTTAGAGTTAAGGGCTCGGAGTTTGTTAAGAAGTGGCGTAATAAATACCATGATTGTCCTTATCTTAATTTTTGGTTAGAAAAACTCTTTCCATGTAATAAGAGTAAAAAGTGCGAATTTTTAAGCGCTTTAATTTTAGAAGGCTCGTCGTTATAAAGTAGAAGATAAATAAAGAAAACACGCTTATCAAATCAAAGTAATCTAATAAGTTTATTTTGTACACACTATAAATGTGAAAAATGCAACAATTTATAAAATCTTTTCAAGTTTATGAATGTAACATACTAACATACTTTGTCTTAGATATGTGTAGGAAAATGCAATTTGGTGTCCTGTGGCTTTGAAAATAATATTCTATATTGGATATTTTTTATCGTTTTCTTTGTTAAATTATCGATTCTACCCCTACATACATAGTTACGGATACTCACGGAGAGGCACATTACATTATTTGAATGCTTCTAGCGAAAATTTATTAAAAATGGGAATCGTATTCAAGATTCTCTATTTTCGATTATCTAATAAATCACTTAATGAAAGTAGATTATCTTTCTTTCTATTCATTTCAAAATTCCATGATCCATTCCTGAACCAAACATGAATCTTTCATTCATTTGGCTCTCAAACACACTTTACTAGAGCGTGTAAAAATAATTATATTTATACAAATAGCATATCTGTTGTAGCCCAGTTTAATGGATCTATGTTACAGTACTTATAATTTCTTTTAAAGAAAGTAAATGGACGGATTTTGTGACACCACACATTGTGAAAGCTTATAAACAATAAATGGAATCTTGGATCTTGATTTCTTATGCTTTTTCATAAAGCCAATATCCCCTTTCTATAAGTGAGTAACATATGCATTCATATTAAGATTTCGTATTGCTTTTCGACAACAATCTTTAGTGGTGATCCCCCACTCAATTTCTGTTCATATTCATTGTTGTGAAGTAATCAACCACGTAACAAAAGGCACCTCTGACAAAATTGCTGGTTAGAGTTGAAAACTGGAGTTTGTGAGCTTATGGAAGCTAAAACACGTATATTAATGCTTTATTTTTGAAAAAATCTAACTTAAGCTCACTTTTACCAAACGTGTTTCACAAACAGGCTTTTACTAACTCTTATATACGCGCCAATTTTGATACTCTATCACTTAATGTTTTGGCATACGACGTGAACTCTAAACGTTGAAATTTTCTGATAGAATAAGAAAATTTAGAAAATCTTAACTATTGTTATGTTTGAAGGATGAGTCGTGACGAATTGACGATCGGATTTATAACTACACCTAATATTTTAGACTAAAATACACCGTTGGTCCCTAAACTTGTTCATGCGCATCGCGATGAGACAAAGTTGGGCATTATCATCGCTGGAGGTCCAAAACATGGGGTTTATATGCCAAACTCGTCCCTTGACCATTAACGCCGATGTCAACGTTATGTTATTGAGGGCAAAATAGTCTTTCATCATGGTGTACTCAATCAAATCGTTGTCGGTGTTTGTAGCTAGTATATGTACGTGTAACACGGTTTGGTCGTCGTTTATCATCCATCCCTAAACTATCCTACAAAATAGTCTTCTACAAAGCGATAATCGTTTCAACATGATACGTTCTTTGGTGTGGCAAGCAAGCTATTATTCGCACTTCATGGACCTCTGCCAACCCAGGCGTCGATTCTTTGGTTGTCTGTTGAAGTAAGTGCGTCTTAATATTTATTGTATTAGTTTGTTTCATGAAGACAAAGTACATTGTAATAATGGTGGTTGTTTAATGACTTGTCATAATCATGAATAGGGTCTTAGCAGTCGGTGGATACGATGGTATGATCCCGAAATCGTGCTCGTTCAAGAATGATCATACCGGGCCTTTTGAGGGATAAATGAGCTTGAGGCAAGATTAGTAGTACTTTCAAGGTGATGTCGCGAAAGTGGAAGATTTACGGTGCTTAGTTGGATATTGTTCTTGATTGTTTATGCATTGGGATAACTTTTTAGCTTTTATGTAATGAGGCGAGATGGTTAATGTTCATTATCTTGAATTGTAGTAACGTTGTTATGAAATATTGATTTGGTTTGTTTTTGACTTTCAATGCCTTATGGATATCACGGATGGTTAGCAATTTGTTTAGGTTTGACTTTTAATTGTCAACATTCTTATGAGGTTCTGTTTTAGCTTTGGTTACTTTTGATGCAAATTATTCACATCGAGCTTAGTCAATCTATAAAATACACAATAATGACATGGTTCCATAGTTAATGCAAATGGATATAATTCTAAATGCATAAAATTGCATACTTTTCAAAGCATGAGAACTACAGATTAGACACACACACAACATATGTTTTTAGAGTACATAACTTGTCCATAGGAAATAAACTAGATGAAACATTGTCTAGCTAATTAGCATAACATAATTGACCTATGGTGAGGCCATCATTCTTTCCAATGCAACTGCTGCCTAGTCATTCTTTGTGTAGCGGTGGGTTGAGCAGAATCTGCTTGCACATCACTTATGCGGTGGGAATCGGTGTGATTGATCATGTTCTTTGGGATTGACACTTGGGATTGCTCGTGCATCTTTGGGATCAACAATTGCTTCATCTTGATGTTGCAAGGATTGAGAGGATTCATCTTGTATCCTTGCATCTTACATTGCTTCATCTTGATGTTGTTGGGATTGTGACGAGGATGCATCATGTATGATGGGATCTCCGGTTGCTTGATCTTGATTTTCGATTGAACACCACTTTATTGAAGCTGCACTAACTTGACTTTCAACAACACTGTACCTTGACTTCTTTATCTACTTCTACTTTGTTACATTTAGGATGTGTCTTTTTGTTGCGGCTTTTGTAGGCACTTGTTTGACATTTCCCTATTGGCGGTTCGACTACTTTCGGCTCCACTATACCTAGACATGTTTTCCGGTTATGTCCAACAATGCCACAAATACTACACTTAACACTCTTCCAAGCCCTTGACGACACCATTTTTCACAATCTATTCACTTTCGGAGCTATCCTAACTCTTTTCTACCTCTTGAGCTAAGCGACTTTGTTTGGATTTCGATGGAACAATTGTTGTTGGCACGATTGGTTTTTCCCAATGTTCATTGCTAGTTATAGGCTCGACATGGTGATGGTAGGTTGCCTCCCAGTGAGAAGATAGTAACAAGGATGAGCCCATGTTTCTGAACTCCTACTTGTTGCCCATTTAAAGCCATATTCTAATTGGTAGCAACAGCATGTTTACATGCTAAACATGTTATCTCCTATCTTCTGCAAGTACAAGACTTGTGATTAACTACACATTGGTCACCCCATGGTCCACTAACCTGAAACTTAGTTCCCCCATTCCATAAAACATTATACTTAACAGCCTCTTTCTTAATACCCTCTAGCATGTGTTGTGCAGTTGGTGTTAGTGGCCCATCACTCTTCTCAATCACCAAAAGAACATGCACTATCCTCTTCATACAATATTCCCTGATGTATTTTAAGACTGTAATAATTGGTTTGTTTAAACCCTCAATTATTTTATCATGAAACACTTGACACATATTATTAAGTAACACATCAGAAGTAGCTCTCCCTAAAGATAAACAATAGTAAACATGTATTAATTATAACTGTTTATACTGCATTAACAAATAAAAATTAACTGAAACAGATAGATGACTTACATGAAAAATGTGACCTTGACCAATGGATCGATGGTATCTTACTTAACCAATCATGGGCTGGTTGATCAAATTTCTTGAAATCGACCATAGCTTTCTGAAGCTGCATGATTGAGGCTATTACACATTTTCACATATGCTCTTTGTAGGCCTACCTTTCCATTGCGTTTTATTTCCTCATGAATGCTTCTAATACATAATTTGTGTTACGCATCGGAAAAACATCTCCTAAAGCTATACTTATATCTGCACAAAATCAAATATGTTTCTTTATGCTGTTTCAAAACAAATAGACTTAAATTCATGAGCAGTTGAGGAGTACCTTTTGCATGTCAATAATAAAAGTGATGCTTGAGATTGGCTCAAGTGCTATATCATCGGATAAACAATGAAGAAACCAAGTCCATGATCCTATGTTTTACGATTCAACAAAGCATAAGCTAAAGGGTATATACCATTGTTGCTATCAATTCCACATCATCATCGATTGACCATTCAAAGGACCACGAATTGGAAAAGCACCCAACCCAACAATGATCTCCCTGCGCTTTAAATCCTTCCTTGATTGCACTTAAACAAACATACACTCTCTTGAATTCTCTCGTTGGAAGAGCCTCATTTGCGGTCGTTCCACATTCATCCTAGCTGTTGTATTAGGGTTTGTCTTCGCAACTCTTGAACATAATCTCTCGACATGGTAAATTGTAGCTTGAATAGACCCACGATGGTCATTATTGCTAAGTTTTGGCTCTTAAAACCTTCTCGCATGGACACTTGAAACTCGTATTGGTTGGTAAGTTGATTATGCACGAGACTTGACAGAACCGGTGGATTGGTTTCAATTTGTCTTGTAATTTTCTTTGAGATATAGTGAAGGTCAAAAGCTCAAGCGCCGCTTTAATTGCAAACAAGTGTGTTGCTCATTATATGTTACGACCGACCACGTACTGTCTCACCATTCTTGCGACAAACAATAGCCATGGGTAGAGTATTTCGGAAGGGTCCTTTTTCCGAAAGCAATGCATTTATACCCTTCGCTTAATGGACTTCTAGATGGGCCTATATCCGGTCTAGGACCTTCACTTGGGCACGAAAGTGGAACCTGACCACATACCGTTATTCGACCGTTAAAAACAACTCCTCATAGTTTCTATTGAATGCTCTCTTACCTTAGTTTTGACATCCACTGCGGTAGGAAACTCGACGAGAATAGAAGAATGTGGTATAGACTCCATTTGCAAAGTCATGCATCGGAAAGAAACATACTCACCGCAAAAGACATCATCAACCATTACGGGTAAATCATTTTCCAAATGCATGTCATCACTTATATTCTTGGTTGTTCTGCTTCACCTAACTCATTACTCGACCTACTTGGACCATAGCAAGTTGTGCATCGTTCTCGACAAGTATTCTCTTCATTTGCTTGACTTGGATCATCAATGCGTTGCCTAAGTAACTAGTGTCACTCACTTGTAACGAGTAACATCAACAACGGATCTGTTCCATGTTATTGTCATAAATAGCGTATCCTACAAAATGATTATCTCGAGTCAATTAAAAGCGAGTTACATCCACATCGGGCTCATCAAACTGTTATTGACATCAACTAGTGCTCTTCCTACTTTGTCTAAGTGCTTCCCACGAGTCGATTGAAATAGATTAACCTCAAAATTATCGGGATCCTCAAACACATTATTGACATCAACTAGTGCTCTTCATACTTTGTCTAAGTGCTTCCCACGAGTCACTCGGGCAGATTAACCTCAAGATTATCGGGCTCCTTAATAGCATTGTCCTCATCAATAAGTACTAAAGCACGCTCACTGTTATGAACAAGTTGGCTAGCAAATGATGTGTCTAGGGTGGAAAATACAACCTCAATGTTTGGCAAATTGCTAGATTTACCAATATCATTGAGGTCCATAGGCACTTGTGTAAGTTGCATAAAAGGATCTAGTGCAGGTTCATTATCAAGATCATCTAACACCAATCGTCTACAACAAGATTGAATAGCAGCAGTAGCAACTTTTCTCCCATCTTCATCCATCTCCCAAAAGACCGTCTTAATAGATTGTGGGAACATTTCAGACAGCTCTAATCTTGTCTTACCTATTTCCACATACACATCTATCAACTTATGGTCTTTGACAACATCTTTAAACAACTCAACATTAGCAGCTTCACGTAAACTAAATAATCCGTCGTCCAATGTACAACCAGGCTTAAGAAAGTAGAAATAACTGGTTTGTCCAATCTCATAACCGATTTGGGTCATGAGAGCATCCATTTCATCAACGGATACCTCTTTTATTTCCACATGATCAACAAGGCATTTCTTGCCTCCTTGATATATTCTACCTGGAAAGTATTTGAATGTACCTTCATAATGGAACCTCATACTAAAGGATCCTGGTTGACCCGCTGTATAAAAAATGTACAAAAATAATATTACGATAAATTTACCTAAAAGGGGAATAACTTAAACAATCGTACTAACATATGATTGTAATAGACTATAACCAAAAAACACTTACAATATCTCCTGTGATAAGATCGTTTATAAGCTCAGCTAGGGATCAATAACAAAGACAGACAACATGCACAGCAGAATAAACTAATCAATTTTTTGTTATTGAACAAGGTTTTTCATTCACTAACACTAACTAATCTTAGCCGTTTATAGGAACACGTCTAGATAACTAAACTACTAACTAAATTAATAACCTAGGCGTTTACAAGACTATACGCCTAGGACACACACACACCTTTAAGTCGACTACATCTTGGAAGACATGTATAATAAAACCTACACCTATGTCCTCTTTATATACTAGAGGATTAGGGTTTACAAAATACTACAAAGGACTAATAAATAAAACTTCTTTTGCAAGCAAGTCCTTCCATCTTTTGTAGGTTTCCTTCTTGTCGTATTAAGTCCTCTTGTTTCATTCTTTTTGTCTTATCAACTCAAGCGTATAATTCCCAACAATCTTCCCTAGTTGATAATGACAAAACCATTATTGAACGAACTTACCTAGATGAAGTAGAGAAATTGAAATCGGGATCTCACCATGAATGAAACAAGTATGTCTTCCTTTTCTTCCCTTAATCCATGCCATGCCACTCAAACATCTCTTCCCTTTTTGTTATTATCCAAATAGGAGCGTATGCAAATAATGATCTTGACCACCACGAATCAATATCATACTTCCAATCTAAGCCGTCCAATGTTTGAATTGCCCTCCATGAAGAACACCAAAATGCTTACTAAAATGAATCCAAAACGATGAAAACTCCAACTAGTAGTAGTAATAATGATCAACGATGGTAAAATCAAATACTTCCCTTGAGTGGTGCGTGAACATCAAATGATTCTTCAATCATAAGTTCCATGTAATGATTACTAATGAAGAAAACTAAGTATAACCAACTTGATCTTTGAAGTAGAACATCCCAAACTCGCGTCTTATGTCTTGTACTAACCACATGACTATGAACTCATACACGATGATATATGAGTAGACCTCGATCTCTTGATAAAATCCTCATCTTCAATGAGACAGAGCACAACAACGTAACTCCTTTAAGTGATAGCAAACCCTACTTGCTAGATTTACCAAGTCTTAGCCACAACATAAACGTCGAACAAGTTACCTCCTGCTAAAAGCTATAATAAAACACGCATCCAAGTAATTCCACTTCATCGTCAAATAAGTGATAATCAATCTTCTTTGTAATCAATTCTTCAATAAATCTCCAAACCGAGCCTTTTAAAAACGTTTAAGAACAATTAACCAAACTGTAGGACCTTAGTTTTATCAACCTTATCACTTTACCAAGCAAACCCAACACGTATACAAGTATACCCACGTGAAACAAACACAAACAAAGCTTAGAAATAAGATGAGAAGATGGTGACTTGATGTAATATTCGTGTATATGTGAGATAAAGATGAACACAAGATGTTGTATATTCCAAGGAAAAACACACACACACACACTTTCAAACACCCCTCAAATGACCATTTGAGGGTATTTATAATACAAGACACATGTTGCCCTAAAGGCTTTCCATGGGCTTGACTTGGGCTTCGTGGACTTGGATTGGATTACATATAATAGAAGGCTAGCTTAACATAACTATTAGCCATTTAGCTTAGCCTAGTCCACGAGCCCGTTGACTATTCTATCACGATATCTAACACGCGATACAAAGTTCTAATCGTGAATGACCATCACTTTTAATAAAACTACTAAGGCTAACACAAACTCCTTGTGTGTGTGAACTAAATCTTGTGTGTGTCATTCGATATCCTTGAAACCATCGAACTTCCTCAAATTCGAACCATACTAGAACGAAAAACAATTTGTTACGTCCGATGTCGATCAAAACTAGCGACACTTTAAAACAACGAGCGGTACTTTCAACTTATCTGACGGGCGATACTTTTACAAGGGCGAGCATTACTTTGCATTCATGGCGTTACTTTACATCATCGTGGCGATGCTTTGCATCTGTCGTGGCGTTACTTTGCATAAACCTAACATTGCTGAAACACGTGATGCTGAAACCTCTTGGCAGCCAACCCGGCGGCATGTATCTTTCACATAAAAGCTCGGATCAACAATCCCTCGGTGGAAAGTTAGATGGCTATATAGAAACGTCACCTAAAATTTCGTTCGATCCAGCAGTTAACGAAAAAGTTATGATCGTTACAAAGCAGTGTTGTAGTATCCTTACGAAAATTTTTCGGTTTCGATGCAGACTTGACGTTTATAACTTTTGATTGAGAGCTCTAATTGACAATCCTCCGGTGAAACTTTAGATGGATATCTTGAGATGCACCAACAAAATTGTAGCTCGATTCAACGGTTCAAGAAAAGTTATGCCTCCTTGGCCCGACATGCAATGAGTTACGAAAATTTGTATGACTTGAATTTTGCATCTTTCTTGAAAAACCTTGTAGATCCCTATCAAGAGCTCCTCTACGATACCAATTGATAAGATCGTTTATAAGCTCATTGTAGAGATCAATAACAAAGACAAACAACATGCGCGTGGAATAAACTAATCAATTCTTTGTTATTGAACAAGGTTTTCATTCACTAAGGGCGTTTAGTTGGGGTAATTTGGAGGATATTAGGGCGTTTGCATTTTAATTCCCTTCAATGTCTTGTTTGGTAACTCAAATGTGAGCATTTGAGTAATTTACAATTCCCGATTGCCAAAATGGAAGAATCAAAATCTTCCAAAAGTGAGAAATTTTAATTTGCTTGAAAAAAAATTATAAACTTTTTTCTTATTGTTTTTTATAAACTTTTAAATAAAATATTTATGAATTTTTTTATAATCTTTTTATAAATTTTTATAAACTTTTTATAAATTTTTATAAACTTTTTTTATATTTTTTTATAAATTTCTTATAAATTTTTATAAACTTTTTTATAAATTTTTATAAACTTTTTTATAAATTTTTATAAATTTCTTATAAATTTTTACAAACTTTTTATAAATTTTATAAACTTTTTTTATATATTTTTTTTATAAATTTCTTATAAATTTTTTGTAAACTTTTTTTATAAACTTTTTTCATAAATTATTTATAAACTTTTTTTTATAAATTTTGTATAAACTTTTTTTATAAATTTTTTATAAACTTTTAAAAAAAATATTATAAATTTTTGTCAACCAAACATCACGAAGGTATTTTAAATTCCGAATTTTAAATTCTCAAAATTTAAATTTTCTAAATTTAAAGTTCCAATTTCAAATTACCCCAACCAAACGCCCTAACACTAACTAATATTAGGCGTTTATAGGAACACGTCTAGATAACTAAACTACTAACTAAATTAATAACCTGGCGTTTACAAGACTATCGCTAGAATGAGACACACACCTTTAAGTCGACTACATCTTGGAAGACATGTATAATAAAACCTACACCTATGTCCTCTTTATATCTTTAGAGGATTAGGGTTCTAAAATCTACTGAAGGACTAATAAATAAAACTTCTTTTAAAGCAAGTCTTCCATCTTTTTGTATGTTTCCTTCACATCGTATTAAGTCCTCTTGTTTCATTCTTTTTGTCTTATCAACTTAAACGTATAATTACCAACATCCCCTTGCGTTTTTCCTCAATTACATGGTCATCAAAGAAAGGATATTCTCTAATTAGCCATAGAGTAAATCCAAGGTTGGTGTTTGTTATTTTCTTACTTAGATTATTTGATTTGATGATTGACATTGCATTAGGGTTTTTGGTAGGCTTCAAAACAAGTTTGGATATGAGCAATGAGTACTGCACTTTGTTATATTCTACATAATGGCGGAAAATTGGACAAGACTTCTGCTATAGTACATCAAGGTAATAAGGCTATTCTACCCTCAACAGTAATAGGTTAACGGGGTTTTCTGGAGTATAACGGAACGTTGACATCGACGTTAATGGTCAAGGGACGAGTTTGGCATATAAACCCCATGTTTTGGACCTCCAGCGATGATAATGCCCAACTTTGTCCCATCACGATGCGCATGAACAAGTTTAGGGACCAACGGTGTATTTTAGTCTAAAATATATTTGTCGTGTAATTTTGTGTCCGTAATAGTAGTTTTAAGGCAAATAGGGCAAAAGAGTATCACACTAAGGTCAATGTATTGAAATTTAAGTAATTAATTTTATTTTTTCATTTATGGCATTAAAGTTATTTTTGGTGTAATATAAGGTTTTCTTGACTTTTCGAAAAATATTATCGGTCATTTTTTCAACTAAAATAATAATTAATTAATGTGATTATGTCATTAGAATTGAGCATTTAAAAGTCATTTCAACTAAAATTGTGAATGATACCATATTTCGAAAATTCGAATAAAATCTTGTATTGCACAAAAAATAATTTCGATATTTTAAATTGAGACCCAATCTAAAGTATGATATTTATTTCTGTATGATTTGCCCTAATTTTAACCTAGTTTACCAATGATCCATTCACAATATAACTTTTACTAGTCAATTATGAGTTTGTATTATGAGCAATTCCAATTACTTTCAAGATTAGCGTTACCTGCAGCTCTCATTTCTTAGCTAGGTTTAAGTCTGAAAGCGATAACAAAGCTATAAACTAGTGACTTCTATTCGAGTGTTTCTATTAACATGATTCAATACAAACTTAGCAATTGATCTTGTAATCAGGACACTCTAATATATGATAGCATGAATTCATTTGATCATACCTATCGAATGTATATTTAGCAGATTTGTAAAACATGACGAATGATCAACTTTTTATACTAAATCTGTTCGAGATCAATAGAAAACCATAACTTTGTAATATTCACAACATCGGGATAAAACTGTACCGATGGGTAAGTTGATCGAGTTAGCTAACACATCAAAACAAATGATTCCTTTTAATATATAATACATTACGTCTAAATACCAAAATTATTGTCATTCGATGAAAAACACACATTTAAGAAAAGCATATCATTCAACTTTTTCTTTCTTACTTTTGCACAAAGCAGTTTCTGTTAACCAATTAATTTAACTTTTTAAAGTTTATAATAATAACCTCAACTAAGGGTAATATGGTAAACTAGATATATATTCCTTATCTATTTATGAAAGTGAAAAATTATTTTGGGACGACCGAAAAAGAAAAGATGGACTATAAATATGGGACGGAGGTAGTATATGATACCAATAGTACTTCATATTATGCGAAAAGTTTTTAATTAATTTGTTAGTTCAAGTCCCGGGTTTTTTGGGAAGGGTCCGGTTGACATCCATAGGATGCATGGGACCAGGGTGATCCCACCGATCTTCATCTTTTGAAGAATTTGTTAGTTCAAGTTCCGCTTAGAACATTTAAGATAAATTTGTAGCATATATATCGTGAGATAGGTACTTGTCATTTAAAAAAGTAACTTATCCACGGATTATATAATTCACAAGTTACCGAAGAACAATATTAACCGTTTCCCGCCTAAACTTCTCAATTCATAACCAACTCTTCAACCAAAACCAAACACAAAAATGGGCAAAGGAGTATTCTTCACCTCAGCATCAATGGTTCTCGCCGTAATAATCACCGCCACACTCCGCTCACACCACCACGAAACCCGACACAACCCAAACAACCCCTCATTCACAGATTTCACATCAAACGCTTCACATTTACTCCGCTCCAACGGGTTCAACTTCATAGCAACATTTCTCCATATTTCACCAGATCTTTTCTTATCAACTCCACAAACGACGATATTTGCTGTCCCTGATGGCGCTATCTCAAACTTATCACTACCTCCTTATATGATGAAGCATTTTCTTGCTTATCATATTAGTCCTTCGAAATTGACTATGCAAGATTTGCTTAGGAAGCCGGCAAGGACGTGTTTGCCTACATTGGTGCAAAGAAAGAGTGTCGGGATAACGAAAAGTGATGGCAAGAAAGGTGTGCTTGAAATCAATAATGTGTTGATTACTCATCCTGATTTGTTTGTTAAAGGGTTGGTTACTATTCATGGTCTTGCGGGTTCTTTTGCTTCGTTTGATCATCAACAGGAAAGTATAAATTTAGCTGTGTGTGAAACGGGTCAAAACAAGAATAATCGTAAAAATGAATGGGGGAAAGTGGTTAAGTTTTTGGGCTCGTCGGGTTTTATGGCGTTTGCTATTGGGTTGAATTCAGTGACTGATAGGATTGTTAAGGATTTTCCTGATTTGGATTCTGTCACGATTTTACACCTCCGAATGTTGCTTTGATGGCTATGTCGCCTTTGTTGGATAAGTTCATGAGGTCTCATATAGTTTTGAGAGACGTACTTTTAAGCAGTTGGCGAGTTTGCCACCTGGTGCATCGTTGAGAACACTTGTTACGGGTAAACATGTTGAGATTACTGAAAGTTCAAAGATTTCTCATGCAGTTTCTATTAATGGGGTGGCGATAACTGCACCTGATTTGTTTTCGTCTAAGAATTTTGTTGTTCATGGAATTGCTCGGCCTTTGAATATAGATGAGCTCTCTAGTATGTCTGGATGATACTCGTGTTTTTTTTTTCCTTCATGGGTTCAGATCATTCAGTTTGTACAAATATTTGTTTTTTGTAATTAAAGTCTTTCAGATTTCTGTAATTACGTGTTCAGTTTTAACTGATACTGAAATAGCAGGTTTTGTAACAGTCTAAGTACTTCATAACAACCTTTTACATTCAGCTTGGGTAAGACCTGATGAGGTCCTCGTTTACTCTTTATTCCCAGGCTGTCTTGTCGGAGTTGTAAGCCTATTTTAGCCCATAAAAATGGAACTGCTATTTGATCCCACGAACTTGTTAAAATCAGCAAGAAGCTGAAAGGAAACATGTCAAATGGGTCAAACAGGTTAGAAGTAACCCAAAGTCAATCCTTAATGCATACATCTTAAACTGCATTTACTAAAAAGATTTTATTAAATGTAATAATATCCTTATTGTAAATGGAAAAAGTGTTTGTGCTAGACTTGGTAAACTCAACCCGTCCGGGCCCATTTCAAGCCATACTGAAAAATGACTCATTTCAAAATCAACCCATTTTGGCCCGTTTCCCATCCCTACCATATCACCACCTCTAAAATCATGCTAGAACAACATCCAGCAAATATTCAAAGTAAGTATGTGAAAAGTGAATACTAACCAAATAGATTCGGGAACCCTTGGTCTAGGCATAATACACGGAACCAGTTACTGACCCAACTAAAGAGCTACTTTGAGGTGGTCATTAGATTAACCTAGAGTAGAAGCCACTGATGACTCTAACTCATTTGGTCTGTTTGAGCTCTATTTATGATTTTATCTACATAAAAGCAATACTCATCACGAGTATCAAGATATAACATGTGTAAAAGTCTATTAGAGAGGCAGTTCCTTTAAGGCATTTTAGCTCAAAATATGTTAAATGCAACATTTTCTTCACAATCTCTTCATTAGCAATCCTTTAAAAAACCCTTTTCTACGTTTATCAAATTAAATCAAAAGAAAAAAGTCTGAATGACTGCTACTGATTCAGGAGTCTAAGGGAGTGTTTGGATGTGCATTTTGAAAGTGTGTAATTATTGTGACCTCAATTTGCATTAATCAATTTCTACTAGTTTGCTACATATTAAATGATTATCTACCGCTAGGAATGATCAGTTTTATCACAGGAAAACTGATGGTAATATGATAATCACATGGTAAAGTAAAATCATTTATATACCTTATCTCATATATTAAGTGCTTGGATACTCAGAATCTACCAGTCATTCGACACAATAAAAGTATTAATACTACTTCAAGCAGCACAAAACATTTGAATTCTGTCTCCTTCAAAACTCATAATTATACAATCTTAACATTTCATTATTTCAATATCACACAATCATTTCCAAAACCACAATCCAAAAAGCCCCCCAATCCTGTGACCTATCGTTATTTGTTACTGTACAAAATACCAACCACCATTCCTGTAACATGATTTGATCAGCTAGAACCTATGAAAACTCATAAATCGTAATAAAGCAAACATTGACCTAAGATTCATTTTTTGCCACGAGAATCAAGCTTACTACTTAGCATATATAAAACTTAAGCTACATCGACTGCTAAAGTCTTTCAGTTTAAAAACTGTTGTACTGCAGAAGAACTTCTTCACAATTTCATTATATAAGTAATCTCAAACAATACATCCACTAAATAGGCTTTTATAGCTCAAATTGATAGAATTGCAACTCATCAATTTTTTGTAGAAAGAAAAATATTACAAAATTTACTATAATCCTTTCTTGTTATCCAGTATCACAAAAAATTTACTATTATTCGTTACAACCACCATTGCTGTAACATCATGATGCTGATCAAAAGTTCAAAACTCATAAAAAATAAAACAAATTTACTAACATTAGTACTAACTTGATGAAAATAAAGAATGTAGTTGTTTTATAAACATCGAATGTCATCACCGAGAGATTGCATTTGTATCTCAAGAATCAAGCTTCCTACATTAGAAATTTGAACATCACATCGTCTGCTTAGATCATTTAGCTCATAGATTATATTTGTGACCTTGCAACATTCTTCTTCACAATAAAACCGTTAGTAATCCATTCAAAATCAACCTAACTACTATTACCAAATATTTTTAATGCAACGAACTATGTTTACTCAGCTTTTAAAGTTCATAAAAAATCTAATCATAGGATGGGACAAACAACGATTGCCACATCAATACTACGAGTACTCATTATTAAGCAGACACAATTGCAACAATACTATAATCGATGTATTATAAACACTGAATAACATATACAGCAAATAGCAACCATAGTCATTAAACTTACACAAAAACTACCTCTAAAGACATCAAGAAACACCTCCAACTCTTTCCATAACAACCATAATCATTTTCGTTCCCACCAAAGTCACATTCTCCGCTAACAAAACCTCGACATCCTAAACAACTCCACAACTTCCTTCACCTCGCTATCGACACAAACAGCAATCACACCTCCATCTCTCACACACTCTCCATCTCCGTGACATACTTTTCCTTAAACAATGCCTGATCCAAATTAGCACTAAACACAAATCCAAACACCCCATCAAAAAACTCCAAATGATGCGGATCACCTCTAACAACCAATGGCAAACTTTCCACCACTTCAACACCCGTAACATCAACTACTCCCATCTCTCTCAACGCCATAACAGCCTGCCCGCCACCCGCAGACATGATCAAAGCATTTGTATCATTCAAAACACGAGTTAACGTTTGAATGTGTGTAAAGAGTGTTGTATATGAGTTTACAGATTTTTTCCACGTGGAAGTGGACCAGAGACGGCGGTGGATGTGATCGAATGTTGTGATACGACGTTGGGATGATTTGCATGATGATTTTGGGTGTGTTATGGGATTAATGCAGGTTTGAGGGGGTGTTTGGATAAAGAAGAGTGTTAGTGTGGCTATTGTGATTGATGTGTATGAGATTTTGTCTAGAAATTTGGACATTTTGGTGATGGTGGTTGAGGTTGTTTCATTGTTGATGTGTTCTTTAGTTGCTTGGATTATACGATTTGTTAAAGTACTTTAGCATAATTACAAGCCCATTTTCTAGTCCACTTTCAAGAACAACTTTAACATAAAGTTTATACTCGTGAATGTATAAATCTGGCTTATTTATGTAGATGACATCGTACTAACTGTTGGGATTTAATACTCATAACAATTATATAAAATCAAATAACATCATCAAAGCATGCAGCGGAAGTAAATAGGAATAATACATGTAAGTAATTAACCGAATAAAAAATGCGTGCTTTTAGCAATTCAAGAATCAAACGATGAATTAGAACAAGAACCAAAACCCAAAACCCTAACTTAGGGTTTATATAATTCGACCAACCAAGAAGTTGACCACCAAGATTCACAAGCACAAGCGTACTTGTTTTTCGTTCTTGTACACACGTACTATTAGCGATTTGATGTGAAAAGCTAATTTCTTGAATCACAAATAAAACCAAACACTTGTTTCTTTAGCTTGAACAAATCGAAAACCCTTATGGTGAGGGGTGTACGATCGGCCACAAAAGAAAGAGTAGAGGAGAAGAGAAATTAGGTTATTGGTGATCCAAGGTTAGGAGAATAATGAATACAAGGGTTTGTATTTATAGTTTCTCAAAACTTGGTGACCAAGAAATCCCACCTCCTAGTGTTTGATAGCCCACGACCGGCCATGCTTCCCCAAGGGGATTCTAGATCCTTCTTGTCCACTAATTTCATTCTTAGTCCTTATAATTTACATTTAACGACCGTTAGTCAAAACCCCGTTAAATATTAACTATCGTTATGTTTTATTTTGTGACTAATAATTATTAATAACATTTTATATATTAATTATTAACATCAACTCTCATACGTAATGTGTGCAATCCCGAAGTCTCGAGTTCGAATCCGGACATACGATATTTAAATATCCATAAAACGTTTGACTCCCACTTGGATATTACTAAATATAGTAATGACATTGGTTAGTCTAGCTTTAACGGCCAATGCCCCGGATCGAATCGAGTATGGTCTCTAGAAAAACCATTTAATGATTCATCATTTTACTTATTCTTTTGTTACTAATACTACATTAACTATGAATATGGATCAAGTCATTTCATAAGTTAATATTCATTTCTCGTTGTATTTGATTGAACAAGATTACCAAATCATCCGAACATATTCGGATAAATCTTGGGTATGGCCATACAAACATCTTGTCAACCTACGAGGGCCCAAATATAGTATTATGTTTTGAAACAAATTCAAATGAACAAATTCTCTTGACTACAAACATAACTCATGAACTTTGTAACACTTCCGAAAATAGCCCTTATAACTACCGATTACGGATAGCGTTAGACTATCTTACACAAATGCACTACATTCATATCGCTTATCCGGTATCTCAAGTCGAGGATAAACACTTCATGATATACTTAATGACAAATATCCATAAAGTATCATCATGTAAAGTTGGGATGAGTCCTATATTCAATTCATTGAATATCATGTGAATCTGGTATGTCCCACGCATCAATATACTTTAAAGTATATTCTACAAAACTCAGATTTGTCTTAATTCAATGACATTCCCACATCATTGATCGACAACGGACTATTTAGAATAACATAAGTTATTCACGGATTAAACATGCAAATATAGGATATAATATTAAGAAAATGAAAATAAACATAAACAACTATTTTATTTCATTAAAGTAATATTTTTCATAACATCCTTTATCCAAATACGAATCACAATCGCATGAAACTACTAGCTAAGCGAAGTCCTATCCCATCAAGATGGTCGGTGAAGTTTTCCTTTGGCAAAGGCTTCGTAAAGGGATCGACTAGATTATCATCAGTATGAACTTTGAGTAGATTGATTTCACCTATGTCGACTTGTTCTCGAACATAGTGATATCAACGAGGAAAATGTCTGCGCCTTCATGACTCCAGGCTCATTGGCAAATGTTATTGCAGCGAGTTGTCACAATACACATTTAAAGGTAATTCGATTGAGGGCATTACTCCGAGTCCCGAAATGAATTTCCTAATCAAACCGCTTCCATCGCGACTCGAAGCGGTATGTACTCGACACACAGAATAGACATCGCAACCGTTGTTTGCTTCGCTCTTCCATCAACCGTCCTCCATTAATGACAAAGACATAACCCGTCGAGACTTCATATCATCTTTATCGAGTTTGAATGACGATCGCAAAACCTCAGAACATCACGTTCGCATCTGGATTTCCTCCATACACTAGAAACATTTCTTTAGTAGCCTTAGATACTTAAGAATGTTCTTATGACTGCCGTGTTTCACACCTAGGTTACTGTTGATACCGATGGTGATATTATGTGCAAACGCCACATCGGGCCTTGTACATCTCACAACATACATGATAGATCCTCTGATAGAAGCATAAGGAACTTTCTTCATGTGTGCCACCTCTTCGGTGTTGTGCGCATAGTTTATTACTTAAGCCATGTTCAACTTGCATCGGCAAATATCCCTTCTTGGAATTTTGCATCTTGAATCTCTTCAATATTTTATCAATGTAAGCACTTTGGCTTAGTCCAATTAACCGCCTTGATCTATCTCGGTAGATCTTGATTCCTGAATAAATCTTGCTTCCCTAAGTCCTTCATAGAAAAGCACTTTCCAAGATAAGACTTTACATCTTGCAAACTTGGAATGTCTTTTCCCATGATCAATATGTCATCGAAATATAAGTAAGTAAAATAACATTACTCCCACTAGCTTTGTGATACCACATGGCTCATCAAGATTTTGAGTGAAACCAAATTTCTTGATTTCTTCATCAAACTTCTTGTTCCATTACCTTGATGCTTGATTCAACCCATAAATGGATCTTTGAAGTTTGCATACACGCTTCAGAAATTTTGGATTCACAAATCCTTGATTGCGCCATATAGATGTTCTCATCTAGGCGACCATTTAAGAAAGCGGTTTGACATCCATTTGCCATATCTCATAGTCATAGTGCGCACTATGGCTATTAGAATCTAATAGCTCTAATGTCTTCTACAGGAGAAAAGGTCTCCTCGTAGTCTATCCCAAAGGTTTGAGTATACCCTTGAGCTACAAGACGAGCTTTATAGGTGTGCGCATTGCCATCCATGTCGGTTTTATCTTATAGAGCCACTTACTTCCAACTACCTTAGCATTTGGAGGTAAGTCAACCTCTATCAAACTTCATTATCTTTCATGGATTGCATTTCCCATTCATTGCAACTCGCCATTTTTCCTTTTAGGACTTATCATGGCGACTTTATAGTTAGCGGTTCACCAAGATCCCTAACAAATTTTCCTCGACTTTTACGTTGAGACATAGGCGCTTTCAGGTGCACGCGTAGCCCTCATGGATCTGAATGGGAACCACTTCAACTTCGTGGAACGCCCGGACTTTCGGGTTCTACTTGAGGTTGGCTAGTGTTTCGTAAGGTGTTGTATCTTCTTGATCATCTTCCGGATCATAAACTCTCCCACCGAATTCATGAGATATGAGATCCTTTTCAAGAAAGTCTCCATACCTAGCAACAATTACTTTGTTTCGGTGGAAAGTAAAAGTAGTAACCCATAGTTTATTTTGGGTATCCTCGAAGATACACTTAATGATCTTTGTTGTAGCTTATCAGTGAGTCACGTTTAACAAACGCCTCACAACCCAGCACCTTTAAGTAAGACAAGTTGGGAGCTTTCTCATACCACACTTCATAAGGAGTCTTATCAACCTTCTTAGTTGGAACCATATTCAATATCTAACGTGAGTTTCAAAGCATAATCCCAAAAGGATAAGGGAAGAGTTGTAAGATTAAACATTGATCGCACCATGTCTAACAATGTACGATTTCTTCTCTCGGATACACTATTTTGTTGTGGAGTATATGGATATGTGACTTCTTTGGACGATACCACACTCGACTAGATAATCTTTAAACTCTTGGCTTAAATATTCACCACCTCTATCGGATCGAAGAGCTTTAATCTTCTTTCTAGTTGCGCCTACTTCACTCTAAAAACCTTAAATGTTTCAAAGACTTCATGTTTATGTTTAAGTAAATACACATAACCATAACGATGAAATCATCAAGTAAGGTTAAAAGTAGCTAGCACCCTTTCTTGACACATGTCTTAGTGGTCCACATACGTCGGTATGTATCACACCAAGAAGATCGAAGCCCTTTCTAAACTATTTGTAAAGGTTTCTTGGTCATCTTCCCGGATATACAAGATTCAAGACTTATCAAATGATTCATCATTGATGTCTTGCAAAAGCCCATCGTGTTGCGGTTGTTGCATGCGTTTCTTGCCTATATGAGCAAGTCTACAATGCCAAAGAAATGAAGAATCCAAATCACCTTTGATTCTTTTATTAATGATGCTAAAGACATAATTATTTTTATCAATCATATTATCATGCAAATCAATTTCAAACACACAATTCTTTGGAATAACATTAAAGTAAAAACACCATTTAAAGAAACCGAAATTCCATAATCGGTAAATGTATGAACGAAACCAATATCTTTTAACAAGGAAATGAAACGACACCCCTAACAATGGAAGGTGCGTAATGACAATCGTTTAATGACGAGACTAAAACCGAAGGTAAAACTAAATCAAGCGTGCCTATAGCTTCAACGATCGCATGTGCTCCATTACCCACGTGCAGGTATTGTTGTCCATAGGCAAGCTTCCTTGCTCCTCTAAGTCCCTGCGTTGTATTACAAATGTGAATACCACATCCAAGATCATATACCCGTGAATTTATTTTATGAGGAAAATCAAATAATTCTATCATCAAAAGAGTACAAGTACTAGCCACGATGCGATTTTTTATACCTCTTATTGCGCAACTCATCAAGGTAGAGTGGACAATTCCTCTTCCAGTGTCCTACCTCGATGCGATGATGACAAGCCATATCCTTCTTCGGTTCTCACGCTTTTGGGAGGGTACTTCTTGGGTTCTTGGCGATAAGTCATAACTTGTTTTCCTTATCGACTTTACCTTTACCTTTCCTTTCTTGTTCGCTAGCGGCTTATTAGGATTAGAAATCCTACCCTTCCGGATAATCGAAACGGGTGTAGGGGCATTCTTGGGCAAACCTTTCTCGTAATCAATGAGCATTGCATGTACCTCCTTGTTGTCTTCCCGTGCAATGCATATTGTAATTGCGCCGAAACCATCAAACTCCTTGTTAGGGATGCATTGATAAGGCCAATTTGTATGTCATTGGGGTAGACATAGTTAAGTCGCCTGGTGGTCCATGTAACTCATCATTTCCGAGCGTTGGCGCTCACGGTTTCCCTTCTCCTTGCTTGCAACTATGAAGAGCATCTATCAAATCATCTGACTCTCAATCATGAGCTTTTCAAACAACCTTTGCAATTCTTCAAGCATGAGATTAGGAAGTAATTTTCAAGCTGCTTTTGCAAGTTTGATTCATACTCCCGAGCATAATGCGGCGACCTCATTATACTTGTCATACTCAGTTGCCATGTAGCTTCGTGCTTGTAGCATCACCGCAGTTCGGGAGGACAAAGTAGTTAAATAATTGGTCTTTTGGCAACCTCAAGACAATTACGAGTTGCATACCAATCATTGAAATTCGCGCTACGGTCAATTTCTCTCGATCAAACATAGATTTGAGCGATGAGGCTAGTGCAAGATGATTCAACTTGAGCCATTTCTACGAAATAAAAGTTCAAAGTTAGTACTTCGATAAGTAAACATTCAAGAAAATAAAATACCCTTTGGTCAATATTCATATTAACCATACTATTTTCCTTGAATTTTGGAACCTCATTATCATAGTTCCACCACATCGGTTGATCGCTAGTGGTGAAAGTATAGAATAGGTAATTGTTGAAAACAATAATTGACAAACAAGTTTTCAATTCCAAAAGGTATGGGATTTACAATTTTTCCAAAACAATTAATGCAAAGCGTAAGCATGTTTTATCCCATCTTATGCCTTAAGTCATAGGTCTCACTAACTAACTTAATTAAGTTGTCTAATTTAGAAACGCAAATAATTAGTCGAGGTCTCACACAACAAAATAATTCACTTTGTCATTGTAATCTAGATCAAGGTCTCACATAACTAAATTACAACTTCAAGTGTTTCATATCATTAGATGGCATAAACTTAAATTTAAAGGGTACAATTTTGACGTGTAATCAAAACTTATGTATAAAGAAGCATGCATACAACTTTATATCATAAAATTTTGAAAAACTTACATAAGATTTTAATTGCTAAGATTAAGTTCTACAAAGTTTTAATCGATGCGTTGAGAAACTTATAACTTTGCACTAAGATGCTTCGTACATTGAATGGTTATACTAGGTAGCTCCAATCGAACTCACAGGGGCACAGGACCGCTTAAGCGCAAAAGCATAACCTTAGACATCCATTCGATGTGTTGTCGCACTTAATTAACCCCTTTATAGTTTGTTCTAGTGGATGAGCCGTTCTAACCATTTAGTACAATCGCATCAATCGATTAAAAGTTCAAGAATAATTCTTAGATAACAAATCGGTTTGCCATTATTTAGTCCATTTAATTTTCTATTCAAAAACTCTTTTGCTTACTAACATGTCAAACAATATATAAACAAAAATCACTTTAATAAAAATTAAACACACTCAAATAATATAAATATATAAGTAAACAATTTTAACATATGTAAAAACAATTAGCCACATGCATAATTATTTCAATAAACTCTAATAAACAATTCTAGGCCTTAAATAAATGCATACATTAACTAGGGCTTTCACCTACAAGGTAGATGAGCCACATGCATCGACAAGTCGATTGCGTAAGCCAAAGTTAATAATATACCAATTAGCACGTAACGAATTTTTATTAGTTATAATTGAGGTCTTCCCCAATTCAATAATTATTAAATAAATAGAACATGTATGTATCAACTAAACAATTTATTACAAACAATACTCCATGGCAAAACATGCATGTTCCACCATAGATCCCGCATAACAACTATCACCAAAGATACGCATATTACATGGCACATAACAATTATTCATTAATTAACCACATAAATTAGCATGCAACCTAGGGTTTCTACAAGTTTTACAAAATTAAAACCTAATTAAATAAATAGAGGGTAATCGACCCTATAAATAAAAAATTAGGGTTTCGAATTCAAAACCCTAGAAACCATAAAAAGCATGCATATAATTATAAAGATTCAATTTTTACGTGTTTCAGTAATTAATTACATCATATTAACGGCTCGTGATGCCACTGTTGGGATTTAATACTCATAACAATTATATAAAATCAAATAACATCATCAAAGCATGCAGCGGAAGTAAATAGGAATAATACATGTAAGTAATTAACCGAATAAGAAAACGCGTACCTTTTGCAATTCAAGAATCAAACAGTAATTAGAACAAGAACCAAAACCCAAAACCCTAACTTAAGGGTTTATATAATTCAACCCAACCAAGAAGTTGACCACCAAGATTCACAAGCACAAGCGTACTTGTTCTTCGTTCTTGTACACACGTACTATTAGCGATTTGATGTGAAAAGCTAGTTTCTTGAATCACAAATAAAACCAAACACTTGTTTCTTTAGCTTGAACAAATCGAAAACCCTTATGGTGAGGGGTGTACGATCGGCCACAAAAGAAAGAGTAGAGGAGAAGAGAAATTAGGTTATTGGTGATCAGAGGTTAGGAGAATAATGAATACAAGGGTTTGTATTTATAGTTTCTCAAAACTTGGTGACCAAGAAATCCCACCTCCTTGGGTTTGATAGCCCACGACCGGCCATGCTTTCCCAAGGGGATTCTAGATCCTTCTTGTCCACTAATTTCATTCTTAGTCCTCATAGTTTACATTTAACGAATAGTTAGTCAAAACCCCGTTAAATATTAACTATCGTTATGTTTTATTTCGTGACTAATAATTATTAATAACATTTATATATTAATTATTAACATCAACTCTCATACGTAATATGTGCAATCCCAAGTCTCGAGTTCGAATCCGGACATACGATATTTAAATATCCATAAAACCTTTCACTATGACATCCTCTGCCACTTTACTTCATCGGGTCATCTGTTTTCTACATAATGAGTTCTTCATGACCGATTTTGGGCTACTCAATTATTTTCTTGGCATTTGGGCTTAGCATACTCACCTGGATTATTTTTGTCACAAACCACCTATGCTCGTAAGATTCTTGAACGAGCTGCACTACAAAAATATTGTCTTTTAGTGACACGACAAAAGTTAAAAAATGTCACTAATTAAAAAGTGTTAACAAAAGTATAAAAAATAGTGTCACAAAAAGTTATGTGCTTCTCCTATACTTAAAGTATAGGAAAAGCGTTCAATAGGTAAAGTCTATTTATAGTGACACAAAAATGTGAGGATACACGTTTTTTTTCTTTTAAGACACATTTTGTACATAAAAATGTCATTAAATCTCAAAATTTTAAACTTTGCCGACATTTTTTAAAAAATTGTCATTAAAAGGATAAATTTAGTGACACTTTTTTGTGTCACTATAGGTCTATTACCTTGTAGTGCTGAACTGTTGGCATGCTAAACTGCAACTCCAGCAAGAAACCTGCCATCGAGTCCAATCTTGGTCCTGATGAAGACCCTGTATAGGACCCAACCTTATACCATAACTTAGTTAGCCCACTCCAGTATCTAACATTCACTCGGCCAGACTTATCGTATGCAGTCCAACATGCCTGTTTGTTTATGCATGACTCTCGTGAGCTACACTTATCTGCCGTATATTCGTGGGACTTTGGACAACGGTCTTCGGCTATATATACGAATCCCCTACCTTTCACCTCACTGTATATACAGATGTCGATTGGGTTGGTTGCCCTGCCACACGATGATCCACATCAGGCTATTGTGTTTTTCTTGGCGACAACCTCATCTCATGGTCATCCAAACGAAAACACGTTATCTCTCGGTCCAGTTATGAGACCGAATACCATAATGTTGCTAACGTAGTCGCCAAGACAGCTTGGGTTCATAATCTTCTCACGGAACTCACGTGTCATTTCAGTCTGCTACACTTGACTTCTATGATAACGTGAGTGCCATCTAGGTGAGAGTATCGGGCTAAGACCGGACCGAGACCGATTTAGCCCAAAACCCCAGACCGAGGACTGCCGGTCCGGTTTGTCGGTCGGACTGGTTCGGTCCGGGTTGGTCCGGTCAAGTTCGTCGGTCGGTCTGGTCCGGTCCGGTACGAGAAGGCATAATGGTCGGTTTGTACGTAAGACAGGATTGGACCGAACTGACCCGAGACCAAAATAAGGAAAAAGTTGGAACCAAGACCGGACTGCTGGTTTTCGATTCGGTCGGGTTTGTGTCGGTATGGTTGGTTTTATCGGTCCGATCGGTTTTGGGGTCTGCGATGCTCATCCATAGTGTCATCTACCTGTCCTTTAATCTGGTACCACACCAATGTACGAAATTGAGATCGATATTCATTTTTTCAGGACCTGGTTGCTACCAGTCTCGTTTGTGTACATCAAGTTCCCTCTCTTTACCAGTGTGTAGATATCTTTACCAAAGCACTACCCCCTCTTTATGTGCTGAATTTGCTTCAGTTTATGCGTTCGACCATCTCTCACTCTAACTTTGGAAAAAGTATTAGTAAACCATATTAGTATTGTATTCATAGGCCCATATTATATGTCTAGGCTCGGCCCATTCTTGTGTAACATCACGTGTATATATTATTGGTGTGTCAATGAGAAGATCCATATGTTATTCGATATTACTAGGTTGTATTGGGCTCAAGCCTGAGTTCAAGACTCTTAATTTTAACACTATTTATGTACCGATTCATGATATGCAATATAAGTCAATTGCATTGAAAGTGGCTAAGGAAGCAATACAAACGGCTAAGGAAGCTTGGGATCTTCTTGCCGCAATCTTCAATGACAATAAGCGCACTCGCTCGATTGCATTGAGAGCGAAGTAACGGTCTTTGAAGCTTGGTACTATTTTGACTAGTCTCGGTCGCCTATCTCTAATGATGATGTGTTACGTTTGCTCTTAAAGGTTACACGATAAGTATAATACTATATTCACTATTATTGCTCATCGGGATCCTTTCTCGGATCTCAAGGCGGCTCGTTCTATGCTCGCCACCAAGAGATGCGGTTAAAGTCGAGGCTCATGCTACCTCTATTGATTCTACATCTTCTTCACCTATGGTTTTGTTGGCTAAAACCATTGCTAATACTCGGCGTCCTAATATCTCCGTAAAAGATAAATAAGCCATGTTTTAATTTTAATAAGGGTGTTTGTCGTTTTGGTGAGCATTGCATGTTTCTACACAATGGGGTCAATGGTAACTCATCACTTTGGTCGACTAGTAATGTGGGAATGGTAATATGACACCACAATAAATGATGTATTTTATACAAACTCAACAAAGTCTTTTGGCAAAAATGGGATGTGAACCTATCGATACAGGGCAAATAAATTCAACAGGTAACAATATGCATGTTTTACCACCAGTGGCGTTGCATGCCACTCCTACTGGGTCTGCTTCACCTTTTGTTGGGCTTCGTGGCCCACTTGGTTTTTCCAAACCCATTGCTCAGTCCACTTATGCTAGCCTATCACAGTTTGTTCACCAACCGCCCCAAATACCATCATTGGGCTCACAAGTTGTCACTTCAGGACCGACCACTTGATTGGGTTTCTCGGATATTATGGGGCAGTCGGGTACCCAATGTCAGTCGGGTCAACAACCGGCTCAACTACCGGTTCAGGTTATGATTGGGCAGCCAAGTTAAAATCGGGGTCAGGTTATGATAGGGCAGCAACTAGGTCAAGTTATGATGGGCCAGCCGGGTCATCTTCCAGGCCACGAGACTGCACTGCCACATGCTTTTAATGCTATGACACTTTAGGATCCAGCTCCAGGAAATTGGAATATGGACACAAGTGCGAGCTCTCATCATACTGATTCTGTTACTAGTCTTAGTGATGTTTTTAATATGTGCATTTATTCTTCTGTCTCAGTTGGTTATGGTTATTCTATACCCGTTACCAACTCGGGTCGTAGTATTTTGCCTACCTATCATCGTTCCCTTTACTTAAATAATGTTCTTACTACTCATAATATTGTCAAGAATTTAATTTATGTTCATCAGTTTGTTCGTGATAAACATTGTACTATTGCATTTGATCCTTTTGATTTTTCTGTTATTTCATGACCCGTCGTGTGCTTCTCCGTTGTGATAGCACTGGGGATCTTTACCCGTCCCGAAGCTTCCACTATCCTCATGCTTTTCTTACTAGTCGGATATCGTGGCACCAACGCCTTGGACATCCGGGAAGTGTAATGTTCGTCATATTCTTTCTAGTAATTCAATTTCGTGTAATAAAGAAAACCTCCCATTCTTTGTCATGCTTGTTAGCTTAGCAAACACGCGAGGCTTCCATTTTTAGTTATAGTACTTTGGTTAATTCTTGTTTTGACATTGTTCACTCGGTTTGTAGACTTCTCGATTCCGATTCTTTCCGGTTTCAAATATTATATTTTGTTCTTGGATCATTATTCCAATATGTTTGGGTTTATCCGTTGGTTAATAAATCAGATTTCTTGTCTAAGTTTGTTTTGTTTCGTAACTTTGTTAATACTCAATTTAAGTGTGAAATAAATTCATTTCAGTGTGATCATGGTGGTGAAATTTGTTGGGAAATGCTCATGTCATTCAAATGTTTTAATACGACTAGAAATACGTGAGCTTACAGGGTCACACACGTATACATGTAGATATTACTTATTGGTGCATTTAATTATTATATTGTATATTTATTAAATATATTAATTCCTACAATAAAAGCATAATGGTCGTTAGTTAGTTCGCTAGATGAACAATTAACTTTAAGCCCTTTAATTATATGTAAATGTACATAATAATTATACTAAGTCAAAAGTCAATATGATGATATTTTGATAGGGGGCTGACCACAATGTCACAAAGGGGAGGGGGGTGTTTGTGTCAAGATTAGGTAGCTTTTTTCTAAAGATATGTAACCCTAATCTTACACTATATAAAAAGGGTCCTAGGATCTCATTATTTCATCTCATTCTCTCTTTTTCTCTCTCCTAGCCGAAATTGGAGAACCGCATGTAATGGGTTTTCCGATTTTGGTCTTTCTCTTGAGTGCGAAGCAAGAACTCATGTTTTGGTTCGTGTATCGTTGGCGTACTAGCATCCGAGTAATATTAGTTAACATGTAGTGTGGATACACGTAGAGGTTACTTACTTTTAGTAACTCTTGGGTTTCATGGAAGTGTCATGCAAGTTGATAACACACTTGCGTGTTTACGAGATTTAGTCTTCATTAGCATTTATCGTTAAAAGGTGCGATTTCCTTTTAAAATTTTATGTTAATTATTTCATCATGTGTTTCCTTTTTTCGTTGCGTACTCGTGTTTATTATATGTAATACAATAGGTTATTAGATAAAAAATACCAACAAATTTGACAACTAGGCTTTTCATAAGTTATTTACATCTAATGGTATCCAGATTCGTTTTTCTTGTCCCAAAACCTCAAAACAAAATAGTAAATCTGAAAGGATGATTCAAACCATAAACAATCTTATCCACATTTTACTTTTTCAAGCTCACCTTCCTCCCAATTATTGGGTTTATGCACTTAATATGGCAGTTTACTTGTTAAATATTTTACCTTCAAAAGCCATTAATAATGACATTCCTTTTACATGCCTTTTTGGAACCAAACCTTATTATAGCATTCTATGTACTTTTGTGTGTCTTTGTTACCCTAAAAAACTTGAACCCCATGCCACACCCTCCATATTTTTGGGACACGCACCCAATCATCGTGGCTACCATATTCTAGACTTAAACACCATTATAGTTATCATTTTCCGCCATGTTACCTTTCATGAGACAGTTTTTCCAATTGGTACTATGACATATACCTCGCCCCCTCATATACCTATTTGGATGAGTCGCCTAATGTCATTTCTCATATTATTCGCTCGACTCTCATTACGCCTCCTCCACATTCTTCACAAAATACTACCGATTTTGATCCTGTTTCACCAGGTTCGACACCCATTACACCTCTAACACCGCCAACACCTTTTTCACCAGTTGACATGCCTCCACCCAATAATGATGATATTCCCATACCACCTAACCCAAACCTATTTTCTGTTCATCACATGGTCACAAATTTTCGTGTCGGGACAAATCGTCATCCTGATCTTCTTACTTTTCCTGTGTCTTCTATTTCACTTTTACCAAAATCGTATACTGATGCGTTTAATGATTCAAATTGGCAAAATGCTATGAATGATGAATATACTATTAAAAATAAAACTTGGACTCTTGTGCCTTGACCCACGGATGCAAATATTGTTCGTTGTATGTGGTTGTTTCATCATAAGTATTTAGCATATGGCACTATTAATCGCTACAAGGCCCGTCATGTAGCGAATGTCAATACGCAGTTAGAGGGCGTCGATGTTGATGAGACCTTTAGTCCGGTTGTCAAACCGGACACTATTCAGACCGTTCTTAGTTTGGCTACTTTTCGGCATTGGCTTGTTCATAAGCTTAATGTCAAGAATGCCTTATTACATGTAAATTTATCTGAGACAATTTATAGGGATAAGCCTCCAGGTTTCAGGATTTTGAGCATCCTGACTATGTTTCTTTATTACAATGGTCTATTTATGGGCTAAAGCAAACCCTTCGGCTTGGTTTCAGCGTTTTGCGACTTATATTACTCGAGTTGGGTTTGCTCACGATCGATGTGACTCCTCATTATTTATTTACCGGCATGGGACCGATACTACTTATATACTATTGTATGTTTATAATATTGTTCTCGCTGCTTTTTCTGAGCTTTTGTCAAAGTGAACTATTGCTTCCTTACATAAGGAGTTTTCTATAACAGATCTTAATTCGCTTAATTATTTTATGGGCATTTACGTTATACGAGATTCTTTGGGGATGTTCTTATTTCAACGTAAGTATCTTCTTTGAGATTCTGAGCGGGCTCATATGGCTAACTCAATTACGATCGGACTCCACATGGATCCGAGTCTAAATTGGGTTATGGTGGTGATCCGGTCTCGATCCGCCATTATATCGTAGTCTTGCGGGTTCTCTTGATATCTTTGATGAGTGTCTAAATATTGAGTCTAAATTGGGTTATGGATGGTCCAAATTTTAAAGTGAATGGTCATCGATTAAAGCACTATTTTGGAGAGGACATTCCATCTATGGTTGTCCGGATCTACAAACTTTCCCCATGAACCAATGAATGCGGGGATCGAGTCAAGCTAGCGACTCGGGAATCAAAAACGATGCACACCATATGGGTTTTCACTCATATTTCGACTTCTTTCTACTTTCTACCACCCTAGTGTGGGGGAGTTGCCCATTGTTGTATATAAGTTTTCTTCTAAAAAAAAAAATGTGTATATATCAAAAATAAAATAAAGGCCGTAATATTTCCTTTTCGTTCTATGTTTCGCATAACCGCTGTACTTTGAATATTGAGGCAATATTCATTTCTAGTGTGGGGGAATTCTCACGAATTTTATCATGTAATTATTTCACCCAATTCCCTGTTTTTGGCCAAAATTTTTTTAGAGTAAGTGTTTTCACTTACTCAAAGAAATGGTAATCATCCGCCATGTCTAACCCACATAAGGATTGGCTAATCCAGAGCAAACGGCTCTTGGTAAAGATATCTCAATCTGTTTATGGCTTGCAATTTGCCCAAAATTGTATGGTGTTCAACTCACCATATCTTTAATTAGTGAAAAGTTGGCTAGCCCGCAAGTTTATGGTTTGTGGTAAAGGCGGTTGGAAATCCATAATTGGTAATCGGCTCACCAAAGATAATATTGATAATTTATCTAAGAGTTGGCTAGTCCGAGCAAACGGCTTCGTAAAGACAAATCAAAACCGTTCTGGTGGTGATTTGCTCAAAATCATTTGGTTATCATTGTACCAAGGTTCTTCTGGGCCGAAGCAATTGGCTACTCGAAGTAATGGCTTTTGGTAAAGAGATGAAATCCATTAATTTTTCTCAAAACATTGCTAGGGACTAGCAATATCTTAGTGTGGGGATTGATGAGTGTCAAATACTCATCATTTTTATCTTGTTTAGAATGCCAAAACATCCGAAAACACTCGAAATGCATCAAAATGATGAAAATATCACAAATAAGTGTTTTATGTGTTTTAAATGCAAAAGTATCAAAATCGGATGAAAACGTATCAAGTTTGCATAATTAGCGCTTTAGTCCCCAAGTTTCAAAAGTTGTCAAATTTAGTCCTGTAAATCAAAATAAAGAAAAATGTTATTTAAAGTCCCTAGGATTCATGAGTTGTAAAATTGGTCCTTGAAATTTAAAATTGCAAAATGACAACTTAGGTCCCTTAACTTTAAAAATGACATAAATGGTCCTTGGATATTTTAAAATGAAAATAATCAAATATGGTCCTTGTACTATTAAAGTTTGTCAAGTTTGGTCTTTGTGATAACTTTTGAGAAATTACAGTTTGGTCCCTCAAGTTTGCAATTTACATCTATGGTCCTTGTGTATTAAACAAACCAAACGGACCCCTTTTATTATTGAGCCCACCAAAACAAAAGACCCTCACAACACCTGTGACCCCATTTGGACCCCCACTTATTAATATCTCGTCAATTTGGTCAAACCCGCAAAACCCACCAACACCAGACATCCCTTCACTGAGCACGAATTCCGAAACCAAAGCAGTTTTCTTCCACTTGACATTTCCACCCTTTCCACTTGTCTTTCCACTTGTATACCCACTCCTCCACCTCCATAATCCCCAAACTTCTTTAAATGCATAAACCGCTCGCTGACTTTTTGGCGCCAAATCTCCAAATGGATGGTTACGATGATTTTGATGAATCCAATGGTTGGAATGAGTGGGATATGTTCGAGATGTCGACAAAGATGAAAAGATCATTATAAAGGGAAAGGAAGCAATGTGAAGAGTATCTAGCTTAATTTAGTTAAATGTATGTCGTTTTAATTATTTTCAAATTTCCAGAATTCTAAGCTTTCAAGTACTTTTTAAGTCATATCGATTATTATACAACTTTTGCAATAAGTAATTTCAAGTTTCAAGTTTAATTTCAGTTGTTCAAATTTTCAAAGTTCAAAAATCTCATGATAGTTTGAATGTTGTTTGTAGCTGTTGTCTTGAACTCATAAGATCACATAAGCTCCTTTATAGCTTATTTAAGCTATTAGTAACCTTTAAAATCAGTTTAGAAACAAAAAAGCAAAAATCACCAAAAATACAAATAAAATAGTTGAAAATAAAAATCCATGGAGATGGTGATCAAAGTGAGCGGTAAATCTTGGATTGCCTTGGGTTTAGAAGCTTAGTGGTAAGCTAATAGGGGTGATCTTTGGACCTTGTTCTGTGTTTTCAGCTCAATACAAGTTGTAAGCCTTTATAAGCTATTCTTGCATTTCACTGTTTAAGTATTCATAAGCTTAAATCTCTGTGTCTTTATGTTCATTAGTTATAGTTAAGTATATTTAAGCATTAAAAACAGTCACTTGTTCTTTTTAATTTGTAGTTAATATAAATTTTATTTTAACAGTCTAATTAGCATATTTGTTAATTCTTAGTTTAATGTTGTTATGGTTATTGTTTAATGCTTATTTAATCTTATTATATGATATTATAAGTTCTTTAATAAAGTTCATGGTCTTAATCTGTGTTTTGTTTTGAAAAGTTTCAAAACAGTCTTGTTAAGGGGTGTTTGGTTTCACTTGGTTAACTGTGTTAGAGTTTGTTAGAGCCTTTGTTCTTGGTTGTTCTGTGTCACACTAGTTCTTAATAACTCAAACAAACAATAAAAGTCAGTCCTTATTTGAGAAATAGTCAAAATCACTCTTTATCTCACTTAATTTCATAATCGTTAGGATTTAACTTGTCAAAATCATCAAAGTAGCTTATAACTTGGTAATATAGCTTATTTCAACCTTAATATAGCTTAACATAACATAATCAGTGAGTAGATTCAATTTAAAGTTCATAAAAGTCAACTTGATAGTGTAATTTAGAAAGTCAAATATTTCAGTTTAGTCGTTTTTGAATAAAATAGATTATTTTCTATAGGACTTAATTTTGAGTTTTAAGATTTTAGCTTTTGGGATATTAATATATAGTTGCTCAGCTTTATCCTAGTAATTTTTATATTTCCTAATCAGCTTATTTAATAGCTTATCTTTTAGCATTATTTCATACCCTATTTCAAAAATGTGCCCTGTGCACAGCTTTGCTACCATTTTCACAAGCTTGTAAAAAGCTCTCTAGTTACCCAAAGCTTGTGAATCTTATTTTTTGTGTAGCTAACCTACCCATCTTGAGGTCCCAAGCTTAAAATTCCACTTTGTAACTTATTTAATAGGGCGCACTAGCTTCTTTTTGTCCCATTACTCGGTATTAACCGACTCGACAAGGCGGCAAAGAACCGGTACCCTTTTCAAAAGCTTGTAAAAGCTTATTAATAAGCCCAGCAGTGAGCTTTGGTTTTGGAAAGCCTACCAACCCACTTGATACCCAAGTGCTTATTTTTGAGTTTGGAGCTTTTTCCCCTAGCTTAATTTGGCTTACAAAATGTGTGCAAGTCTGTTTGGTTAGTAGAATAGTCAAAGTGCTTATTTGCTTATTTCTAGCTTTTCAGTGTAGACCTTTGTGCTTTTTAGCTTCATTTCAGTTCATTTAGCTTATTTGCATCTTATTCTATCTTTGTTTCCAACTGAGAAGCTTGTTTGAGCTTAATCTATCCAAATAAGCTCTTAAGATCAACTGTTGAAATAATAAGTTCTCAAACAGCTTATTTTTAATTTGTAAAATTTTTGTTTTCATAAAAGTTTTTTATTTTAAGTAGTTAAATAGTTTTCAAAAAGAAAAACCACAAAAACATCATTTTAAATATAGTGATAGAGTTTATTTAATAGAATTTAGCTTTTGATTTTTCTTTTCACTTATTATTAAGCAAATTCTGTTTTATAATTTTCTTAGTTTTCATCACCTTAGGATATTTTTAGAAAAAGTTTCATAATTTTCTCTGTTTGTTTAGTTTTTATTATAATTTTAAATAATTAAAAGTATTAAATAATTAGTAATAAATAATTAAAAAGCATAAAAAATATCTTTTCAGTTTTAAAATTAGTTTTATAATATTCTAGATTTTCTAAGTTAAAATTTTATTTTTCGAGGTTATTTTAATATTTTCTTGTATTTAAGTGTATTTTAAATAGTAATTAATTAATAATAAATAGATAAAAGTGTAAAAATATATTTTTAGTTTTAAAATTAGTTTTATAATATTTTAGATTTTTCTAAGTCATAATTTTATTTTTCTAGCTTTATTTCATATTTTATCATATTTTAGGTTATTATTAAATAGTTAAAAATAGCTTTTAATTAATAATAATTAAATAAATAGTTATAAAAATAATTTTATTTTTCCAATAATTTTCTTTTATTATTAGGATTCCAAAAATATCATTTTCATATTTTTAGGTCTTTTATTTCTTAGATCTCACGTTTTATTTTATACGTTACGTAGTTTAATAAACGTATTCGTTTAAGTTTATTTAATCGATTGTTGTGCTTTACAATTACGTATCCAAAATCATTCCAATCAATCAAGAGTGTAGTTATCAATCAAAATCCTTCTTGATCACTATCCTTAGTGATTATTCGACATCTGAAAGTGTTTAGCACCATTCATCCTCCGTGGGACTTAACGATCTGTGGAAACACTATACTCTCCGCATCTTAATTGCATTTGTTTCGAGTTGTTTGAATTTTATTACGGTTGAACATTCACAAGTGGTTAGCTTGTGTGATAAACTTGACTTTTGGGAGCGAACCAAATTTTGGCCACGCCGGGAGGTCAGAAGCGCGTGTCCTAAGCATTTTCGGATCCATTCTTGCACATATACCACCTTTTGTAAACAGTTTTTTTGTAAAGTTAATCAAAACTCAAAAGTTCATTAACACTTTTCCTAAAGTGTTAACAACACCAAAAAATAAAACAACAAAACAATCGTAACGTTCTCTAGCTTGTGTTTCCTTTAAGGTGATTCTTAAAGAGATACGATTTGGTTAAGCGAGACGATACCAAAAATATTTTCCAAAAGTTTTTAAACCCTTAGCACAAATCCATACCTACGTCTTTTCGGTGGTACTTAATAAATACATAAAAATCAACCACCGCAAACCAAGGCAAGACACCTACCAACCGGGGTGTGACCATTAATAAGTTCCCGAACTAAAGATTTAAAACTTGCCTTTGTGTCCTTGTGATTTGGTGTACCTTTTTCAAAGAAGCCATTTCATTTGTGATTATTGGTTTAAGTTCACTTGTCGCTTTGCCTCGCATTTGTTTTGAAAACGATTTTTATACTTAGTGCATGCGCACTGCTCTTCCAGCCTACAAGTCCACTTTCTCGAGCTTGCAAATATTCCTCGTGACGTAGAAGACGTTACGCTCCTTCACCGTGATCGAGGAACGTCTAGCACAACCACCCCTGTCATAATGGCGGAAGACAAACCGATGAATGAGCTTCTCAAGCACCCATCAAAGGTTACGGAGATGCCATTATTGTCCCAACCATCGTGGTCGATACCTTCGAGCTCAAAACCGGTTACTTAATCTTGTAACCCAAAGCCAATTTTATGGTTTTGAGCGGGATGATCCTCATGCACATATTCGATGGTTCAACAAGATTGCATCAACCATCAAATACAAGCATGTCCCACATGAAGCAATTAAGCTTCTTCATTCCCATTTTCTGTAGGACAAGCCCGAATTGGCTTCGAGAAACAACCGCTCGCTCCATTGAGACATGGGAGGATCTAGTCACTAAGTTTGTTAACGAATTCTATCCTCCATCCCGAACTACAAGTCTTAAGAATGAGATAATGAAATTCTCTCAAAGATTTGATGAATCATTCGGGAGGCATGGGATCGTTACAAAGAATTGCTCCGCAAGTGTCCGCATCATGGTTTTACCGAATTAATGCAAATGGATACTTTCTACAATGGTCCGAGACAAGGTGACCAAGATTCTCTAAATGCCTCCGCGGAGGTAATTTCTTGAGCAAGACCACAAAAGAAGCCTTGCAAATCATAGAAAACAAGTCCCGTGTCCGCCTTTTCCGAACAAAGACATATCGGTCTCGATCTAATGCATGACCTTCTACTTCATCTCCCGTGAGTACATCTAGCACCGATGCTAAGATTGACAAACTCACGGATATTGTTCGAGCTTTGGTCCTTGCTAACCAAAAGAAAGTCACCTTCACACGTACACCATCACATGGTGAAGTGAAGAAAGTCGAGGTCCAGGTTACTTGTGGTGGCCTCATGCATACTACAATCAGATCACACCGATGGTAGTCCATTTGAAGCCAATGCTATAGCCGGTACTTCACATCGGGAGGTAATCAATACCGTCCTCAAAATGAACCAAACTACCATGCTAACACTTATCAAGGACCACCCGATTTTAACGTAATCCTAACATACAAAACCGAATCGAACCAACCTAGAATGAACCAAGGTTATCAAAACCAAGGTAATTTCTATCCCGGACCAAATCAAGGTTTCCAACATCAAGGAACCTTAATCAAAACAATTTCAATCGAGGGAATCAATTTCGTGGAAATGTAAATCCTAACCAAGGAATTTTCAACAACAAGGTCATAATCAAAACATACGACCTCAAAATTTCCTGCGACATCCTCCAAGACCATCATCCGATGAGTTATTGAAACAATTCATGAAATCCCAAGATGAAATGAACAGGTTGTTAGTCGGTCGGATCACGATCTTAAGAAGTCTTTAAATGATCAACCCTCGGGCTCGTGAAAACTTCCGAGCAACATGATCGCTAACCCGAGGGGCGATGCAAAGGCGATCACAACCAGTGGTGTTTCATACAATGGACTGCTATTCCTACTACTCTTCTTCTTCTCTCCGAAGGTAGTGGAAAGTGAACCCGAGGCAACAAAGGACAAGGAACTTCCTACTAATAACGGAGGTACCAACGATGTCCATCCTCGTTGTCTCGAAACCCAAATCCAATCCAGAGTTGTTTTGAACCTCCAGTAGCTCTCGTTGAAAACCCCAAATCCAAAACTTCTATTCCTTACCCATCACGCTTGAATGAGCAAAGCTCCGCCGAAAAGCTACCATCAAATGGACAAATTTTTCAAATTTTCCAAGAACTACATTTTGACATAAGCTTATGGATGCTATCATGCCGATGCCCAAGTTTGCATCAACTCTCAAACACATGTTAAGCAACAAGGAAAAGTCGCTTTGAAATGGCAAAACTCCTTCAACGAGAATCGCTCTGCTTATCTTGAAGAAGCTTCCCGAAAGCTTGGAGATCCCGGAAAATTTCTCTTACCTTGTGTATTTCCGTGAATGGTTGAATGCTTTGCCTTAGCCGATCTTGGTGCAAGCATCAATCGATGCCTTATTCAAGATGGAAGAAACTTTCTTCCTGACCTTACTCCTACATGCATGACTCTCGAGCTTGCGAGATCGTCGATATCCCGTCCTCTTGGCATTGCCGAGGACGATTTGTAAAGTAGGAAAGTTCTATTTTCCACCGACTTTGTGGTTGTTGATTTCGATGCGATCATCGGGTTCCTCTCATTGTTGGACGAGGATTCTTGAGAACGGGCCGTGCTCTCATTGATGTATTTGAGCAAGAAATCACATTACGTGTTGGTAATGAAGTCACACCTTTAACCTTGATCAAACTCGAGTACTCCAAAACTATGATTCCGAGTCGGTTAACCGAATAGATATCATTGATATTGCTTCGAAGAGTACTCGAGAAGTTCTTGGTTATGATCATAATTCTTCGAGTGATAATCTCACCATTCATCTCAACCCATCATTGCCAATTCTACTCCTTCTCTCACTCCATTTGAGGAAAGTGACTTCATCTTAGAAGAGATCAAGCATACTTGTCCAAAGATTCTGCTCCATGGGAAATTGATCACGCTCCCATCGACATCGAGGGGACATACTTCTCATTGAGAAGTTGCTTAATGATGATCCATCATCGCTCCCTCCCGTCGAGCTTCATAACAAGGAAGTCAAGTCGGTTGAGAAATCAAGAATTTCAAGTCGAACTTAGGACTTACCACCTCATCTCGAGTATGCATTTCTTGAAGGTGATGATAAATTACCCATCATTATTTCTAGATTTGAGTAAAGATGAAAAGACCGCTCTCATAAAGGTCTTGAAGTCACACAAACAAGCAATTGCTTGGAAACTCTCCGATATTAAGTGGTATCAACCCGAGTTTTGTACTCACAAAATCTTGATGGAGGATGACTTCAAACCGCAGTTCAACATCGAGAAGAGTAAATCCAAAATCCATGATGTTATCAAACATGAGGTTATCAAACTTCTTGATGCGATTGATTTACCCGATCTCGGATAGTCCTTGGGTTAGCCCAATTCATCGTGTTCCTAAAAAGGGCGGCATAATCGTTGTCACAAATGAAGATAACGAGTTAATTCCAACTCATTTGGTAACGGGATGGCGTGTTTGCATTGACTATGGATGACTTCTCGGTCATTGGGGATTCGTTTCAAACATGTCTCTCCCATTTAGAAAAAATGCTTCAAAGGTGTGAAGACACCAATCTTTGTCTAAATTGGGAGAAGAGCCACTTTATGGTCAAAGAAGGCATAGTCCTTGGCCATAAGATTTCCAAAAACGGGATTGAGGTAGATAGAGCAAAAGTTGATGTTATTGCTAAATTACCTCATCCTACTACCGTCAAAGGTATTAGGAGTTTTTAGGTCATGCCGGTTTTATCGCAGATGCATACAAGATTTTTCTAAAATCGCCTACCAATGACCCATCTTCTTGAAAAGATGCTCCTTTTATCTTCTCACCCGAGTGCATCAAGCTTTTGAAACATTAAAGAAAAAGCTTACTAAGCACCCATTCTAGTTGATCCCGATCGACTTACCTTTTGAGCTCATGTGCGATGCAAGTGACTTTGCTATCGGTGCGATCCGGGCAACGCAGATCCAAGCATTTTCACCTATCCACTACGCAAGTAAAACTATGATCAAGCTCAAACCCATTACACCACCACGTAAAAAGAGCTATTAGCCGTGGTATATGCGTTTGAGAAGTTTCACCATACTTAATCTTGACCAAATGTGTGGTGTATACGGATCACTCGGCCTCAAATATCTATTTGCAAAACAAGATGCAAAGCCGAGATTGCTCATTGGGTTCTCCTCCGTGAATTTGATATCATTATACGTGATAAAAAGGAGCCGAGAACCCGTCACGATCATCCGTCCCGTTTAGAAAACCCTCACCAAGATGTTTTCGAGAAAAGGAAATAAATGAAACATTTCCTCTCGAGACACTCAATGCGGTTTCTTTTCGTGGAACTCTACTACCCCATGGTTTGTCAGACCGCAAAATTACCATGCGGTAACTTCATAGTGAAAGGATGTCGACCCAACAAGAACAAATTCTTCAAAGATGTTAAACATTACTCGGGACGACCCTACTTATTCAAAATCTGTGCGGATCAAGTCATCCGACGGTGTGTTTATGGACGTGAAGCTATGGACATTCTCAAAGCTTGCCATGCCGGACCCACCTGGGGCCATCATAGTCCAAATTACACCGCCAAAAAGGTGTTTGATTCCGGGTTTTATTGGCCCACTATTTATAAGGATGCCCATGAATTTGTCAAAACTTGTGACGCTTGTCAACGCTACGGAAATATCTCTCAAAGAAATGAAATGCCGCAAAATGCCATTCAAGTTTGTGAGATCTTTGACATCCGGGTATTGACTTTATGGGGCCATTTCCATCATCTCGAGGAAACAAATACATACTCGTGGTCATTGACTATTTGTCAAAATGGGTTGAAGCGAAAGCTTTACCTACCAATGATGCCCGAGTAGTTGTAAAATTTTAAAATCTCTTTAGCTAGGTTTGGAACTCCGCGAGCTATAATCGATGATCGTGGTACGCATTTCTGTAATGACCAATTTGATCATGTCATGCAAAAGTATGGTGTAACCCACCGTCTCTCATCGCATACCACCCCAAACAAGTGGGCAAGTTGAAGTTTCCAACCGTGGTATTAAAAGAATTCTTGAAAGGACGAGGGCGAAATCGTGCATCCGGGTCGGATAAACTGGATGACGCTCTGGCCTTCCGTGACACTTACAAAACACCCATCGGTGTACTCCATACAAGCTAGTGTACGGAAGGCATGTCATCTGCCGATTGAGCTTGAGCACAAAGCATACCGGGCCTTAAAACATGCAAACTTCGATATTCGAGATACCGGTGATCACGAGAAAGTTCAAATGAATGAATTAAATGAACTCCGTGATCAAGCATACGAGAACTCTTTGATCTACAAACAAAAGACAAAGAAGATTCATGACTCTAAAATCAAGAACCGCGTTTTCAACGTTGGTGATCGAGTCCTTCTTTTCAATTCAAGATTGAAGATATTCTCGGGAAAACTAAAATCCCGTTGGTCTGGTCCATTTACTATTGCTAAGGTTTATCCTTATGGTACCATTGAGTTATCTCAGCCGGATGGTCCAAATTTTAAAGTGAATGGTCATCGATTAAAGCACTATTTTGGAGAGGACATTGAATCCATGGTTGTCCCGGATCTACAAACTTTCCCCATGAACCAATGAATGCGGGGATCGAGTCAAGCTAGCGACTCGGGAATCAAAAACAGTAGCACACCATATGGGTTTTCACTCATATTTCTGACTTCTTTCTACTTTCTACCACCCTAGTGTGGGGGAGTTTCCCCTCGCTGTTGTATATAAGTTTTCTTCTCTAAAAAAAAAAAAAAAAAATGTGTATATATCAAAAATAAAATAAAGGCCGTAATATTTCCTTTTACGTTCTATGTTTCGCATAACCGCGGTACTTTGAATATTGAGGGAAATATTCATTTCTAGTGTGGGGGAATTCTCACGAATTTTATCATGTAATTATTTCACCAAATTCCCGTTTTTTGGCCAAATTGTTTTTTGAGTAAGTGTTTTCACTTACTCAAATAATGGTAATCATCGCCATGTCTAACCCACATAAGGATTGGCTAATCCAGAGAAAACGGCTCTTGGTAAAGATATCTCAAACCGCTTATGGCTTGCAATTTGCCCAAAATTATATGGTGTTCAACTCACCATATCTTTAATTAGTGAAAAGTTGGCTAGCCCGCAAGTTTATGGTTTGTCGTAAAGGCGCTTGGAAATCCATAATTGGTAATCGGCTCACCAAAGATAATATTGATAATTTATCTAAGAGTTGGCTAGTCCGTAGCAAACGACACGGTAAAGACAAATCAAAACCGTTCTGTTGGTGATTTGCTCAAAATCATTTGGTTATCATTGTACCAAGGTTCTTACTTGAACTCAAACAATTGGCTACTCGAGTAATGGCTTTTGGTAAAGAGATGAAATCCATTAATTTTTCTCAAAACATTGCTGGGACTAGCAATATCTTAGTAATGAGGGATTGATGAATGTCTAAATACTCATCATTTTATCTTGCTTAGAATGCCAAAAACATCTGAAAACACTCGAAATGCATCAAATGATGAAAATCTCATAAATAAGTGTTTTATGTGTTTTAAATGCAAAAATATCAAAATCGATGAAAAACGATCAAGTTTGCATAATTGGCGCTTTAGTCCTCCAAGTTTCAAAAGTTGTCAAATTTAGTCCCTGGTAAATCAAAATAAAGAAAAATGTTATTTAAAGTCCCTAGGGTTCATGAGTTGTAAAATTGGTCCTTGAAATTTAAAATTGCAAAATGACAACTTAGGTCCCTTAACTTTAAAAATGACATAAATGGTCCTGGATATTTTAAAAATGAAAATAATCAAATATGGTCCTTGTACTATTAAAGTTTGTCAAGTTTGGTCTTTGTGATAACTTTTGAGAAATTATGTGTTTGGTCCTCAAGTTTGCAGAATTTACATCTATGGTCCTTGTGTATTAAACAAACCAAGCGGACCCCTTTTATTATTGAGCCCACCAAAACAAAAGACCCTCACAACACCTGTGACCCCATTTTGGACCCCCCACTTATTAATATCTCGTCAAATTTGGTCAAACCCGCCAAAACCCACCAACAACAGACATCCCTTCACTAAGCTCGAATTCCGAAACCAAAGCAGCTTTTCTTCCACTTGACATTTCCACCCTTTCCACTGTCTTTCCACTTGTATACCCACTCCCTCCACCTCCACAATCCCCAAACTTCTTTAAATGCATAAACACGCTCATGACTTTTTGGCGCCAAATCTCCAAATGGATGGTTCGATGATTTTGATGAATCCAATGGTTGGAATGAGGTGGATATGTTCGAGATGTCGACAAAGATGAAAAGATCATTATAAAGGAAAGGAAGCAATGTGAAGAGTATCTAGCTTAATTTAGTTAAATGTATGGCGTTTTAATTATTTTCAAATTTCCAACAGAATTCTAAGCTTTCAAGTACTTTTTAAGTCATATCGATTGTATTATACAACTTTTGCAATAAGTAATTTCAAGTTTCAAGTTTAATTTCATTGTTCAAATTTTCAAAGTTCAAAATCTCATGATAGTTTGAATGTTGTTTGTAGTCATTGTCTTGAACTCATAAGATCACATAAGCTCCTTTATAGCTTATTTAAGCTATTAGTAACCTTTAAAATCGGTTTAGAAACAAAAAGCAAAATCACCAAAATACAAATAAAATAGTTGAAAATAAAAATCCATGGAGATGGTGATCAAAGTTTGAGCGAGGTAAATTTTGGATTGCCTTGGGTTTAGAAGCTTAGTGGTAAGCTAATAGGGTGATCTTTGGACCTTGTTCTGTGTTTTCACTCAATACAAGTTGTAAGCCTTTATAAGCTATTCTTGCATTTCAACGCTTTAAGTATTCATAAGCTTAAATCTCGTGTCTTTATGTTCATTAGTTATAGTTAAGTATATTTAAGCATTAAAAATAATACTTGTTCTTTTAATTTGTAGTTAATATAAATTTTATTTTAATGATCTAATTAGCATATTTGTTAATTCTTAGTTTAATGTTGTTATGGTTATTGTTTAATGCTTATTTAATCTTATTATATGATATTATAAGTTCTTTAATAAAGTTCATGGTCTTAATCTGTGTTTTGTTTTGAAAAGTTTCAAAACAGTCTTGTTAAGGGGTGTTTAGTTTCACTTGGTTAACTGTGTTAGAGTTTGTTAGAGCCTTTGTTCTTGGTTGTTCTGTGTCACACTAGTTCTTAATAACTCAAACAAACAATAAAAGTCAGTCCTTATTTGAGAAATAGTCAAAATCACTCTTTATCTCACTTAATTTCATAACTGTTAGGATTTAACTTGTCAAAATCATCAAAGTAGCTTATAACTTGGTAATATAGCTTATTTCAACCTTAATATAGCTTAACATAACATAATCAGTGAGTAGATTCAATTTAAAGTTCATAAAAGTCAACTTGATAGTGTAATTTAGAAAGTCAAATATTTCAGTTTAGTCGTTTTTGAATAAAATAGATTATTTTCTATAGGACTTAATTTTGAGTTTTAAGATTTTAGCTTTTGGGATATTAATATATAGTTGCTCACTTTATCCTAGTAATTTTATATTTCCTAATCGACTTATTTAATAGCTTATCTTTAGCATTATTTCATACCCTATTTCAAAATGTGCCTGCAAGTACGCCTTTGCTACCATTTTCACAAGCTTGTAAAAGCTCTAGTTACCCAAAGCTTGTGAATCTTAGTTTTTTGTGTAGCTAACCTACCCATCTTGAGGTCCCAAGCTTAAAATTCCACTTTGTAACTTATTTAATAGGGCTGCACCTAGCTTCTTTTTTGTCCCATTACTCAGTATCAACTGACTCAGCTTAAGCTGAGCAGTGAACTGGTACCCTTTTCAAAAGCTTGTAAAAAGCTTATTAATAAGCCCCAGTGTGTGAGCTTTGGTTTTTTGGAAAGCCTACCAACCCAGCTTGATACCCAAGTGCTTATTTTTGAGTTTGGAGCTTTTTCCCCTAGCTTAATTTGGCTTACAAAAAGTGTGCAAGTCTGTTTGGTTAGTAGAATAGTCAAAGTGCTTATTTGCTTATTTCTAGCTTTTCAGTGTAGACCTTTGTGCTTTTTAGCTTCATTTCAGTTCATTTAGCTTATTTGCATCTTATTCTATCTTTGTTTCCAACTGAGAAGCTTGTTTGAGCTTAATCTATCCAAATAAGCTCTTAAGCTCAACTGTTGAAATAATAAGTTCTCAAACGACTTATTTTTAATTTGTAAAATTTTGTTTTCATAAAAGTTTTTATTTTAAGTAGTTAAATAGTTTTCAAAAGAAAACCACAAAAACATCATTTTAAATATAGTGATAGCGTTTATTTAATATAATTTAGCTTTTGATTTTTCTTTTAAACTTATTATTAAGCAAATTCTGTTTTATAATTTTCTTAGTTTTCTGTCACCTTAGGATATTTTTAGAAAAGTTTCATAATTTTCTCTGTTTGTTTAGTATTTATTATAATTTTAAATAGTTAAAAGTATTAAATAATTAATAATAAATAATTAAAAAGCATAAAAAAATGTCTTTTCAGTTTTAAAATTAGTTTTATAATATTCTAGATTTTTCTAAGTTAAAATTTTATTTTTCCAGGTTATTTTAATATTTTCTTGTATTTAAGTGTATTTTAAATAGTAATTAATTAATAATAAATAGATAAAAAGTGTAAAAAATATATTTTTAGTTTTAAAATTAGTTTTATGATATTTTAGATTTTTCTAAGTCATAATTTTATTTTTCTAGCTTTATTTCATATTTTATCATATTTTAGGTTATTATTAAATAGTTAAAAATAGTTTTTAATTAATAATAATTAAATAAATAGTTATAAAAATAATTTTCTTTTTCCAATAATTTTCTTTTATTATTAGGATTCCAAAAATATCATTTTCATATTTGTAGGTCTTTTATTTCTTAGATCTCACGTTTTATTTTATACGTTACGTAGTTTAATAAACGATTCGTTTAAGTTTATTTAATCGATTGTTGTGCTTTACAATTCGTATCCAAAATCATTCCAATCAATCAAGGTGTAGTTATCAATCAAAATCCTTACCGATCACTATCCTTAGTGATTATTCGACATCTGAAAGTGTTGAGCACCATTCATCCTCCGTGAGACTTAACGACACATGGAAACACTATACTCTCCGGATCTTAATTGCATTTGTTTACGAGTGTTTGAATTTTATTACGGTTGACCATTCACAAGTGGTTAGCTTGTGTGATAAACTTGACTGTTTGGGAGCGAACCAATCTTACCTTTACTCGTCCATATATTTTCTATGTTGTGCAACATGTTTGTTTATATATTCATGATCATCGGAGTCTTATTTTTAGCTCTTAAGCGAATTTTAAGATATGTTCGTGGCACTTTAAACCATGGGTTCTGCTTGTTTTCGTCGACCATTCACAGTGGTTACTACTGTGATAAACTCGACCGTTTGGGCGAACCAATCTTACCTTTACTCGTCCATATATTTTCTATGTTGTGCAACATGTTTGTTTATATATTCATGATCATCGGGAGTCTTATTTTTAGCTCTTAAGCGAATTTTAAGATATGTTCGTGGCACTTTAAACCATGGGTTACAGTTGTTTTCGTCATCTACTCAATCTTTGGTTGCTTATTTGGATGCGGATTGGGTGGATTGCCCTACTACTAGGAAATCGACTTAAGGGTATTGTGTATTCTTGACAACAACCTACTCTCTCGGTCCTCTAAGCGTCAACCTATGCTTTCTTGTTCTAGTGCTGAGGTCGAGTATCATAGTTTTGCCAATGCATTTGTTGAGATTTGTTGGTTGCGTAACCTACTTCGTGAGTTACACTTCTCTTTCTTCTGTTACGCTTGTTTATTGTGACAACGTTAGTGCTGTGTATTTGTCCTCTAATCCTGTTCAACATCAATGTATGAAACACATTGAGATAAATATTCATTTTTTTTCGAGATTTAGTTGCTGCTACTCAGGTTCGAGTTCTTCATGTTCTATTTTGTTATTGGTATGCTGATATTTTTTACTAAAAACCTGCTACTTTGTTTGAAAAATTTCGTACCAGTTTAAGTGTCCAGTCTCTTCTAGTCAAACACGAGAAAGTGTTGGTCAATATTACTAGATTGTATTGGGTTACTATTTGTATTGCCTTAGGCCCAAGTTCTAGTCTTCATTGTAACACTATTTATATACCAGTCCATGATATGCAAATACAAGTCGATTCAGATCACTTGAACCATATTGAAACCATATTACTTGCACTAATTTAATCATGTAGGATTAATTTTGGGGCGTTCCCCGATCCTCACTATTTAGCAAGTGTACAGTCAAGGAAAAGGTGTAACGCGTTTCCAAGACCATCATCAGAAACGGGACAGCAACACATATATCTAAATTCTAAAGAAGCATAAACATGATTCGAATTTAAAACATTTAAGCCACAACAGTGTCAAAATCAACTTAACACACGCATTAGACAATCACATGCTCTCGATGTAGTTATTAGTACATTACGAGTGTGGAAACCCGCGCGATGCAGCGGGATTGCTTTTGTAGACGTGAATTTGGATAGGGACTATTTTTGCCAAATTACTATAAAGGACTTATTTTGCATGACACTTAAACCTTAAGGACTATTTTGCCAACTTGGACTTAATTTGCAATGACACAAACCTCCGTGACTATTTTTGCCAACTTGCAAAGTTAAGATTAAATGTGACACGCGTGGCATGTAAGACTCATTCGCCTTTTAGTTATATTAGATAATTATCTCACGTTCACTTTATCACGCAACTACCAATTTACGCCAGTTAAAGTTCCGATTTCGTCTCAGCCAACGACATCTTCTCCGACGACTCTCCACTGCCAATCGGCACCACTTTCGACTCTTTTCTCATCTCGGGCGACAGCTTCCCAATGGAAATAACCAAAACACCGTCTTCCAACTTAGCATTCACCTTATCAAAGTCTACATTTTCAGGTAACTTAAACTGTCTCCAAAACTTCCCATGCAGTATTTCACGCACGTGCCATTTCTCACCACCCTCGGTCTCTCTTTTTCGTTCTCCCGTAACTCGTAAAACTCGATTCTCTTCCACAGTAATCTTGAGCTTTTCCTTTTTAAGCCCAGGGACGTCCATAGTGATGACATGCATGTCATTTGTTTCCTTCCAGTCGACTCTGGCTGGTGGTATGATTACTTCGTCTGTACGTTCGAGTTCGAATGGAATGTGTTCTAGCTCTTTAAAAGGATTTGTGAATATATCGGACATAATGAGATCAGATAGTGAACTGGTTTCGAACTGATCATTATTGTTTTGAGGTTTTTTGAATAATGATAATAAAGATCCGGTGCATTGTGTGGTGATGAATAGGTATAGGAATGCTGATAGTATAATTGTCTTCATGTTGCAAAGCAAAGGTATACTTAGTTGATGGCTGTAACGTTGGTTAGATATGTTTGTTGTATGTATGTTGTGATAGTGATTGTTTGATGGAGTTTAAGGTTTATATATAGTGGGAGAAAGTGGATTTAGTGTATATTAGAAATTTCTTGAAAGTTCAGGGATAATATGTATATCAAGAAATAGGTAGAAGCTTCTTTATGCATCTTCACGAGGATTCTAGGTTGACAATAGACTTTGGTCTTTGGAGATTAGTATGGCTTTTCAGTTGCTCTAATTATCATTGCCTGTGTAATTATCATACCCTCCGTCTCAAATTTATTGTCATTGAGACAAGAAGACAAATATTAATAAAAGTGGAATGATTATAACTCAACCACTTAAAAAGGAATATTCCTCATTATATTCTCTTTTTCTTACTAAAATAGGTAGTTTTGACAATTAATTTGAGACATCCATAAAAGAAAATATGGACAATAAATATGAGACGGAGGGAGTATTAAATTCATAGTTACAAAAGTAATTAACCATAATAAATTCATAAATACAAAATATTACTAATTATTTATAATCTAGTTGCTCGTGTATTGCAACGATTGGAAAATCATATTTGTGGTTGCGAATTATAGTTTTTACTTACATAATATATAATCGAAAAGCAAATTATTATTTATCAAATATGTATGACAATAAATATCTAATGGCCCGTTTGGTTTGTAAGTGAGTTTAAAATTAGAATTTGAATTTGAATTTAGATTTGGATTTAGATTTAGTATAATAAAGAAAATATATATTATAAAATAAATAATTTATTATTTTAAAAAGTTATATACTCCCTCCGTTTTAAAATTATCGTTCGGAATAAAATCATGTTTTAATAAAAGTGGAACCAAAGTAATTTTCAACCACTCATATAAAATATTCTCTCACTAAATTCTTTATTTATTACTAAAAATAGAAAGAGGATAATTTTTTTGAGACACCTTAAAAAAGAAATATGGACTATTAATTTGAGATGAATGGAGTATAAATTTAGTTATATATAAAAAATGGAATGTGAGATGCTAATATAAGTGGGGTCCATTTATTTTAGAAAATAACAAAAGAAAAATGTATTATTATTTTGATACCATGCTGGTTGCGTTGTATTAAAAAAATCAAATAATTCCTAAATTTATGACCCACCTGATAAACCAAACATGCATTTTTTTAACTTTCTTTCAATCAACTCATACCAAAGCCCTAAACCAAACTGCACCTAAGATAACCATATTGATAAAAGTAGTATCATTAATAATGTTAAGCAACGATATAGATGAAAATAATAATATCACTAATAATGAATAATGTAAATCGTTTGAGTTAAAATATTTTTTTCTTTTTTTTCTCTTTTTTTAATGTTGAAAAATTATTAAAAAACTAAAACAAAACTCTAATGAAAGCAACAAACCGGATTATACAAAGAGAAACACACAAAGGAAAACAAGCACCAAACCAAATAAGCCCGAGCTCAAAACAAATAAACTATCCACAATTTAAAATTGATTTAAGATTAGGGGGTGTTTGGTTTGAGGTTATGGACATGAGGGAATGGCTTTCATTTCAATTGTATTTGTTTGGTTAGAGAGTTTTAGTAATTGGAACTGGGAATCAAAACTTTAACTTTAGGTATTTTTTAAACCACCAAAAATGGTGGGTTTACAAACCATTCTACTTACCATACCCGTAGTCCTTCCAAGTATAAATCAAACGCCCCCTAAGAATCCATTTGCTCCAATGGAGACACACTTATATCTAGCCGAAATCCATAGCTTCGAAAGCCGTTGAATAAAGGGAAGATATCAACATTTTCGACATCTCATAAGAGGCAACTAAAGTATAAACTACCTTATTGCACCACTTTCATATCGCCATTAGAGCACAAAAAGACACCCCATTGAGAATCTTAGAAAGAGTCAGGTTGTTGAGGATCCCGACTTTAGCCAAAGAAATATCCAAGATAGATAAGAATGGAAACATCATCGGAAGGGGAAGGTTCCACCATGCCCAAATCTTGCGCCAAATGACAGAAACACGGGGACAAGAAATGAGGCAGTAACCCACAGACTCAATAGCTGAGTCGCAAAGAGGGCAAGCTTTTGATTCAATATTAATACCTCTAGAGACCAAGTTAAGTCGGGTAGGCAACCGATTAATGGAAGCCTTCCACACGCAAATATTGAATTTTCTCGGCATCCAAGCATTTCAAATGTGATGGGAACCGGTGCAATTGTCAACCAACATTTTATCTTGAATAGAAGATGATAGGTTACTAACTTCAAAAGATCCAGAAGAGTCACCCATTCACAACTCATTTGTCATTTGAGTTAAAGTTTAGGCACTAGTTAAAATGTATTAATTCAACCTAAACTTTAATTGTTGGTTAAAAGATGCATATAAATTATGTTTTCTGTACTTGTAGATTATCTTAATCAAATATGAATTTTGTTTTGATGAACAATAGTCCTTTTAACATAGTTTTTTAATACAGTGCTCTAAGGCATTTGTCAGGCAAGTCAATAATTAAATATTCTTCAAAACGTGAAACTATCTTTATGTGATATAAATACAAGACTAAAATACACCGTTGGTCCCTAAACTTGTATCGGAGGATCGCGATGGGACGAACCACGCGACTTTTCATCGCCACCTGGGTCCAAACAAGACTCATTAAATGCCGATTCGTCCCTCGACCGTAATGGGACGGTCAAACCGAGGTATTATGACCATTCACTTTTGACCCAAGCTAGTTAAAATGTAACCCAACCTTCAACCATATATGTATGAACGAGCAAGAGTGAACCCTAAAATACAATCAACACACATTCTTCCCAAAGCAAAAGAAAACAATGATGCCACAAAACGATAAGGGAAGGGTTTGTTGAGTTCGTTGAGGAAAGCGGTGCAAGAAATGAAAAGCGTTTGGGTGTTAAGAAGGAAGGAAGAGGATGACATCTTGTTATCAAAGTTTAACGATTTGGGATAAAGGATTACAAACCGGAAATTTTGTTTAAATATCTTAAGGAAAGGAAGGAAAAGAAGGAAAACGATGATAGGAGAGTTGTGGGTCTAGCTAAGTATATGTTTAGATGATAGTAAACATTTGTAGTTATTGAAATCGATGAATAAAATTTTGTGATCTTAATTAAGTAATTGTGTTTGAAATCGTTTTGCATATCTTAATAGGTTTGACTTACCCAAGTTACAATTTGTTGGTTTTCATAAGTTTGTTTGACTTTGGTAAGTCAAAATTCAAGATGTTACAATACACAATTGTCAATACATTGTTGTTTCTTCGCTAAAGCGTTTGCCTTTTGAACCCGTGTTTTGAAACCACCGCCTCTAATTTTTCCGACACGGGGTGTTTGGTTTTGTATGTGATGCCTTTTTCCGATAAAGGGGCCGTTTGGTTTAGGCGATACAAGCGGATGTTTTATTTGATACATTATGATTTAGTGCCAAAGTATTTGCATTTTCACCACATCTTTTAAACCATTGCCTTTGCTTTTCGCGATACAAGGGGTGTTTGGTTCTCTTGATTAAAGTTTCTTTGACATAAGGGCTGTTTGGTTTCTTTGATACAAGGGCCTGTTTGGTTTTGCTTATACTAATAACACTAAAATACAACCCATATCACAATACAGCAGTTAAACAACACATAACTCAAATGATATTTTATCATTAATAAATTACAGTAAACATCATAACCAACTACATCAAATCTAATTTACATACCATTTTTAGCAAAACTATCACCTAAAAGACGCCTTTATCTACCCCATGGAAAACCAAAATTCGTGCATTATGTTCACCATTTTCTTAACAAACTCTTGGTTGAACCAAATACCTTCATCCGCTTGACCAACAATCTGTATGAGTTGGGCAAGTTGGTTTAATGTGCCTAGACCGGATTTTGTTCAACGCATCCACACATTCAAGCGCAATTCCACGAGGTCCCGTAGCTTGATTCTCTTGTATCGACTCCCTACGGTTGATGATTCTGTCTTCGGATGTTGGCGGCAAGATGAAGAAGTAGCTTCCTAGAATCCTTCTTGGGCGTTTCATCTTCAAACCGATAGCCATCCGATCATTAAGATTTGGCGAATCAGCCACCTCCATGAGTTTGTTTAAAATGGGGAAATCTGCCATTGGAAAGTTGTGTGTGTGGAAAAAGTGGTAGATGAGTATCTCGTTTGGTGTGCACTAGTTAATATCGTCTCTGGTAAGAGACGGTGAAGGGTTTAATAGTTTCCTTTTTTTCACACTCGGTCCCTGAATTTGTGTTGGTTGCCGTTGTCAATTTCTCACACTTAAAACTCCCGCCCAATATTCACTTTAGGATACACAATTGGTCCCTCAAGTTGCCAACTTCCGTAAAACCATTAGAAGTTTGACTTTGTTAAGTCAAACTTCTAAAACATGTCAAATTATCAATTCACTCCAAAACAAATATTTAGTAATGGTTTTGCAATATTGACTTTACAAAGTCAAATACCATTGTATATATTATTGAACATTCCAATAGCTATCCTCATCATCAAACTTCAAATACCATTATGACTTTTGCACTTAATGTTCCAAAGGTTTTTAATCCTTCCGACATTACAACTCTCGCTCACGGTTAACCCATTCAACATTTTCAAGTATTGACTAACTAAAGTAACCTGAAATGCGGTTTACTTGCTACAATCAAATAAAATGCTAAATGAAAGTTTGACTTTCAAATGTCAAACTTTCATCACCTAGAATACGCACAAACAACAACATATGAACAATCTAATTTTAAGCAAACCATATAACAATTCTTGTACAAAATTACTAAAACTATTTTGAAACATTAATTGTCCAAGGGTATTCAACCCAAACTTAAACTACAACCAATCAAAGAAATCTACCACGGTACTGGGGAAGCTCGGGGAGTTTCAATGACTTCTTAGCCAACTCCCGCTTGTTCTCGGTATTTTCATTCCCATCATGACTCCTATCGCTTTGCCTTATATTGATTGTCTTAATCGACCGGAACACGCAAGTATATACTTTATTAAAGTTATTTCATGCTCGATGCGGGAAAAGCTCAAAACACCACCGTCTGTCGCCGCATGGTCGAATGTGTTTCTATCTGTGATGGAAAATTGGGCAAAGGTAGATCACTAAGCGTGTTTTGCGACTGAAAAATCAAATAGTGTTGAGATACACAAACATGGCAATTTAGGAATGTTTTATTTGATACATATTCATTACATCATTACACTTACTCTCGTATCCGGCATTTTCAAATTCGGAGATGACCGAATCATTCCAATGGTGAACGCTACCATAACACTATTCCCAAAATCGACATCGGACGACTTAAGGTTAATCAGGGAAACAAAGGCACCTTCATCCTAGGATTAGCTTCATGTATCAACTACAAGAAGTTTTACTGATTAAATTTCATTCTTGTACACATCTCTATAACATTATAAGTTGTAAAAGCGAAATTGTTCTTCTGGTGCAATCACCAAAATCCAATGTAAGGGTCTCAAGATTTTGAAGTCTTGTCAAGTGAAAGATATCGGATGTTGTGATTGTGGTCACAACATTATAACGACCTAATGACAAATGTAACTTCTTCAAATTCCCAAGTTTTGCAATATCCCATAGTCTCATCTCGTTAGTACTAGGACGATTCATTTAAGAGACTCAAGTGAGGACAACCAAGAATAAAGTCCCAAACTGCATCAGCTTAGAAAATTGACATGAATCAATTCTAGGCTCGATGAGATTTGGATAGCCATGAAAATATTCCAAAGTAGCCATAGCACAAACATGAAGTACCGGATGTTTCAACTCAACTGCGAGAGTAAAGTTGGGTTGGGAGCGTAAGCTGGTCACCATACCGGTTGTAATAATCGACTCCTCAACTCCATTGTCACCAAAAACAAGAGCCACTCATGAATGTGTTCATAATGAAAGTTGTCTATTCCAATAATTGATCTTGGCTCTACAACAAAGACAAACTTTCTTATTGGACCCATAAGCCGATTTAAGAATATAGTAACAAGCCTACCATCAAACTCGTATGTTAAATAATAAAAGAAATCCTCATCAAGTATGACATCGGTGAGCAAAGTCCACTTAGACCTCCGGTTTCTCGCTAAACTAGAGGTTCTCACCGCTTCTAACAAAGGCAACCGATTCAAAATGTTAGTGATCACTTCATCCGCATGTTGGTAAAACGATCGATCGACATGGTTTTGTTCGAAGTTGGGTTGGTCTTTTGAGTTCGGAAATGAGGATTTATATTCTTGATTCGATTTGCGCTTTATCTTTTCGGATAATGTGGTTTTATGTGATTGGCAAAGTTGTTTGTTGGGTGGGTGTATTTGTTCCAGCGAAATTAAATCGCAACGATCGGGGAAGAAGCGGCTAATATCCATACTCACAATTGGTCCCTGGGTTGAAGCTTGGGTCAAAAAGTGAATGGTCTATAATACCCTCGGTTTGGTGTCCCAATTCGGTCAAGGGGCCTAATCGGCATTTAATGGATGCTGTTTGGACCGGTAGCGATGAAAAGTGCGTGGTTCGTCCCATCGCGATCCTCCGATACAAGTTTAGGGACCAACGGTGTATTTTAGTCTAAATACAAACTGTAATACAATTTTTTTTTAAACAATTCCTATCTGCAACGTCTCCACACACGCTATCTTGTGTACCTATGATGATGACCACGTTTGTCGCATGCAATGTTTGGAAATAAAACCGAGTCCTTCTAATAGATTGATAAAAATGTAATTGAGAATGTAATGTAATAACATAGTAACCGGATGAGTTATTACTCGAGGATTCAAGGTTTCCTTCGTAATGCTCGATCATCAGTTCTTGTAAACGGGTCTCCTACTCCTAGGTTCGAGATTTTTAGGGGCTTAAGACAAGAAGATTGTAAAATCTATATATAGACCTCGAATTTTCTGCATTATGTATGTATTATTTTAGAGAGCAAACCCTAGTTCATTTTAGGTCCGACTTGGAGAGTACTTAGGGTTCTAAAGCCTCTTTTACACTTCAAGATAAGTTTGTTTATCCAATCTATCACCATGTTTAATATATGTTTAATTGTTTGCTTGTGTTCTTGCTTATCTATCATGCGTAACTAAATTAATTAGTGTTTGCTTAGATCCAATGAAACCTAGTTATTGATTATTGTTAGGTTGTCTCTTGTTCTAATTGGTTGTCACGCTAGAATAAGGAAAATTGGCTTCTTCTTTCATTGTTGCGAGCTTGAACGTCCTAAATAGCGATTATAAGCCTTGGAGTGCACCATTAGGATCCTGTTGTGTTTATTGCTTGAGTTGTAGCTTAAGGATAATAGGATATTCAGGGGAGATACCTCGGTACTTGGCGATCCCGGGTGTTATAGAGGAGAGTTACAATTCACAAAATTGGGGAATTAGGCACCGCCCTATGACTAAAGCATGGAATACAACACATCAATTAGGCAAGGATGTGACAATTCAACCGACCAATAAAAGATAATTAGAGACTAAGAAAATCTAAGTAAACACATTTTTAATTATCATAAGAACACTATCCTACAATCCATAGCTTTTACTTTTATCATTTAGTTTAATTAGTTTTATTTAATTTGTTTAGTAGCTTAATTGGTAGAATACTAAACCTCCACTCCTTCAAACCTGAGATTTTACTTGCTTTCATAAAAAATATAAAAAGACTAAAAAGAATCACCCTCACCTTTACCTTTTCATCATACATCTCGACTAGCATCTCTATTCCCCTAGAGAACGATCAACCCCCGTGCTACCCATACTACACCGCAACAATTAGGTACAACGCCTAGTGGGTTTGTAAAACTTGCCTTTGTAAAGGAAGTCTTTCGAATTCCGAACCACGCATCAAGTTTTTGGCACCAGCTGTGGAATAGAATAGCTAGTTAGTGCTTCTATCTCGATTAGGTTCACTCGCTTGATTCCTATCAAGTGAGTTTTTTTCTTTTTTATTAGCTTTCTTGTAGTCTACCCCCCTTCTTCGTGTCTTTGTTCATAACCTTGTCATTTTTCATCATGGAAGGTGATAATCCACCCATCAATAACGATCCACCACAACATCCACTACCACCACCAAATCCACCACCACAAGACCCGCCAAGAGGCTGTACTCTTTGTGAATACTCTAGACCGAGACATAAAGGCTATAAGAACACCATTGAGCTTCCCCATCTAGCTCAAACTACGGCCCTGTGATCCTACACCATCCGGTTGGTGCAAAATGGATGTGCATTACAGGGACTTCGTTCCGAAGATCCAAATCAGCATCTCAAGGTTTTCCCAAAATTGTTGATTCAATTGACCTTGATGCTACCACTCGGGAGACAACGCGATTGCGTCTCTTCCAATTATCTCTATGGGATCAAGCTAGTAATTGGCTTGAGCGTCTTCCCGTGGGATCCATCTCAAGTTGGGATGATCTCACTACCCATTTCCTCGCCCAGTTTTTCCCACCGGGGAGAACCACTAAGCGTAGGAATGATATTTTGATGTTCCAACAACGTCAAGGTGAAACTCTTCATGAGACATGGACTCAATTCAAGGACTTACTCCACAAAGTCCCTCACCATGGCATTGATCTTTGGCTCCAAGTTGAAATCTTCTATGATCATGTCAGTTTTCTCATAAGGCGAGCCATCAACCGAGCGGCCGGTGGCACACTTAGCGAACTCAATGCGGAAGAGTCATGGAATGTCATAGAAGAGATCGCCTATCAGTCTTATGAAAATTAGAATGATTCTCATAAGACTCCTAATAATATGGTTAAGGAAATATCTTTACCTTGTAGTTCTTCTAACATCTTCGAAGAAAAAATGTGTGCTCTTGAAGAACGGATCAATTATTTAGTTGAACGACAAAGGAAAGTGCCCGAACCAATTACTTCAACTCCTCGACTACCGGTCAACCTCGCTGCTGCGTCCCCTAGTCGAGAGGGAAACCCCACTTCCCTAAAACGCTTTCGCTCTTCTTCACCGCAACCACTTTCACCTAGCTTCAAAACCCAAATGAGAGAATATATGGTGGCTCATTTGGAGAGGTTAACAAAATTCGAGGAGGAAGTTTATAAACAAAAGAAGAAATGCAGGAGAAGATGATGGAGATGATGAACTTAGTGAAGGAATACACTAAGATGAAAGCTCCCGATAATGTGTTAGTAAGAAAATATGACCACACCACCCCCACTATGTATATAAACGCCATTTCCATTGTTTATGATGAGGTGACCGCAAAACAAAGTAACGTTAAGGATGGAGTAGTTGAGAATAAGGATACGAGGACAAAAGAGAATAGCACGAATCGTAAGAAAAATGGTAATGGCAAAGCTAAGGAATTAGATAAACCTAAGACTGTAGGGAACTACCTTTAACATGAAGTCTATAATAAAACCATTGTTAACATAGTGAACAATTTTAGGTACAATGATGCTCTTAGGAAGACCTTTTCTTAGGTGAAATAAAGGAGGATGAATATGATACTATGCCTATGGGACCTTTGTATGAGGCAATTCTAAAGAAACCAGTAGCTAAGAAACATGAGATTTTTCAGGAACTTCATAATATTGTGTAGCATTTGTAGCTTAGAAGATGTAAAGGCCTTAGTTGACCAAGGATCCGATGTAAGCATAATCTGAGTTATCAATCTACAATAAATTGACTGGGAGAAACCATCCAAGACTAATCTTATACTTTCATTAGCCAATCATTCATATGTTTACCTTTGGGAATAGCGGAGGATGTGTTGATTGAAGTTGCAAATGGCATCTATCTGGTAGATTTTGCGATTGTGGATATTGAGGAAGATGAACACATGCCTCTCATTCTTGGAACTCCTCTCTTAGCAACCGCCAAAGCAACAATCAAATGCGGTGAGGGTGTTATGATACTTAGAAGTGGTAAAATCAAGGTTACGATACCTATGGTTCCAAGACATCCTAAGAAGCTTAAGGAAAAAAGAAGGGTTGATCATGACTCACAAGTTCATAATAGCCTTGTTAGGAGAAAAATCATTGATGTGAGGAGAATATTAGGGAATACAAAGATAAGGATATTGAATTAGGAGAGTGGAAACGTGATAAACACATAATCGGGCATAAATACGCCACGAAAATATCCTACGGTAACCATCGTGAGGAAAATGATGATAATAGGATGAAAAGGCATGGCCAATGAATCAAGAGTCCTAAATAGTTTGCGAAGGAGACAAGGTGCTCTTATATAATTCGAGATTAAGATTATTCTCGAGAAAACTTAAGTCAATGTGGTGTGGCCCCTTTACGGTGAAAAGGGCAACAAGAAATGGAGCCGTTGGGTTGCTTGACAACGATGGAAGAGAATTCACCGTAAACGTACAATGTGTGAAGCATTACTAAATCAATAATAGCGACCTCATCAATGAAGAAGATATTATTTTGGATAATGAAGTCACGTAGTAATATGGCTTCGAGTCTAGCTACAAGACTCATAAATAAAGAAAAGCGCTTCTTAGGAGGCAACCCATGTGTTATTTGTTTGCATGTTTGTTTTTCATTTTTTATTTGTGTGTTTTATATATCTTTTTCATTATTGCTTAATTCTCATGCTTTCATTATTTTGTGAAAATGCTTTATTTTGTTTTTAACTTCGTCTTAATTATATATAAAAGTATTTTACATAAAAATAAGTGTAGGGAAGATCACATATGTTTTATAACTATTATGAACATGAGATTAACAATATTTGAAATGGTATATATATATATATATATATATATATATATATATATATATATATATATATATATATATATATATATATATATATATATATTGGGGATTGTTGGCTACAATTTTTATAGCCATTAGCTACAATCCCTCATATAAAATACCCACCAATGAATCAGGCCTTGAGAAAATAATCAGGGACCCACAAAGAATCGAGGACCCACATTTATACACAAAATTGTAGCCAATTAGCTATAAAAATTGTAGCTAATATATATATATATATATATATATATATATATATATATATATATATATATATATATATATATATATATATATATATATATATATATATATATATATATATATATATATATATATATATATATATATATATATATATATATATATATATATATATATATATATATATATATATATATATATATAGAGTTAGGATCAAATAAAGAAGATTACTTAAAATAAGAAGGAATAAGAAGAACTAACCCGCAAACCAGAGATGCATCGACCAAATTAGATGCATCCCTATAATCTTAGATGCATTATAACGCACAATAATATGTTTTCTAGCTTTTAATTAGATGCATATATTATATTAGATGCATTTCATGATTTCTTTTGTTTTTGTTCCTCTCGCACGCTCCAAAATCATGCAAATCAATTTGTACCATCTATACATCAAGTTAACTTTCGAAACTCAAGATGTTGCATCTATATGAATAGAAATGCATCTAATGCAAGTCGTTGCATCTTAAATGCGTGGTTTTGGTCACTTCTCACCACTTCTTATTTTAATTTACTTAACCGATCCTACTATATATATATATATATATATATATATATATATATATATATATATATATATATATATATATATATATATATATATATATATATATATATATATATATATATATATATATATATATATATATATATATATATATATATATATATATATATATATATATATATATATATATATATATATGTGTGTGTGTGTGTGTGTTTGTTAGACTTAGAGTCAAATGCTTGTATCGAGTCACAATGAATGTTTTGTAGTATATTTTCCAAGCTTTAAAGAAGTAATTTTTCCAGAATTTTTTTCGAAAAACAAATATGACTCATTCTGTCAGGACAACCTGACGGCATCGGGATTAATACCCGACGGCGTCAGGCAATGAAGAAACAATTTCCAGATTTTCGTTTTCTGTCTAATTAGTAATTTTTGGAAATTTCTAAAATTCTTAATTTTCTAGAAATATGCAAACATGTATTTCACAAGCATTATATCTTACTTGCTTTCTAGTCTAGTTTATTTTTTATATAGTTTTTACCACCAATTTTACGCGAGGTTTCGTCTCCATTTTCTTAAAATTTGCAGGATATATTGGAAAAGAAGATGAAGTGCAAGATGGAAGCAAAAATTATTACTTACTCATTCTTCTTGGAGGAGGATTTAACCGCAATTTTACACATATCATACCGAGCTAATCAGGGTGGAATTAGTTTCTCTCTTTATTTTACCTTTCTCTATCATTACTTTGATACTTTCGGGAAATATTGGGGACAATGTTCACTTTAAGTGTAGGAGGAAGAATAAACGAACTTAGAAACTATTCACTCACTTGATTTTGCCTTGTCCTTAGTAATTTGTGTAATAAACTATGAGAAATATTTGTTAGGGTAATTTTAGCATCAAATTTAAAATTTTTATCGCACTTACGAGTAAACTTTAGTCTTAGTAAAGCGTCTCATGGATAGGAGTTATATGACTAGCACAAAAGCCGCATACCACTAAAATTCTACCTAAAAATGCAAGGCTCGCCCCTAGATATTTAGGAATAAAAGCATTCATCTTTAATTCTTAGTAAGTGTACCGGTAGTATAATAGATTCTAGAACTTGTTTTGTGATGCATTCCGAGATCGCTAGTGAGACTACATTCGTGTAGTTAAGATTAACTAAATGAAAAGAGGCATTAGGATAACCCTTGTTTTAAACCCGTAATTTAATTATGTCAACCTTATCGGTTCAAGAATTTTCCTCACACCTTTGCGATGTACTCATCGTTAGTACACGATACCCTAGTTAACCCCTCGAGCCTATCTTTTGCGCTTCGTGATGTTCCGATTTTCGGAATATCAATGAAGAGCATTGTTTACAATCCACCCCCAAATGTTACACCCAAATCGACTTAGCCCACTTTGTATGCACTCATCTTTAGTGTATTATTGTAACTATTGTTTAAACCCTTAGTTCAGTTATCTAGTTATTTGCATGGTTGCTAAGTCGAGTCATATCTTTTGTACACAGTTTTGGGACGATTGAGACTCATGGGTTAAAGTAGTATTTTATGGAGTAACGGGAAGGAACGTTAAATTCAAATTCCCTTCGTCTACGTAATTAAGTACTCCAAGTGTTTTGATCTTTTCAATACGGGGTCAAATAAGTGTTTGTAAAATAAAAACTCAAGTGTAGGGATGCTCCTATAAATCCCTTTACATTGATGTTATCTTAGAGGAGGGTGGGGTAAGAATATATTAAAAAAAATCGAAAAAAGTCAAAAGTCAAAAAGTCAAAAATAATAATAATAATAAAACGGACTACCATCCTACATCTATCTTTTATGTTTTATGTTTATGTTTTGATTTTATTTAAAGTTGTTAGTTAGTGCTAGTGAGTCGAGTCTTGGCTTAGCAACGCCGCGTTTTACATGCATCTAACTTAGGTTTTCGACTTGCCACCACTAAAAATTCCCCATATCCAACAAAACCCTTTTATTCCCTACCCGAAGCCTAACATTATAACCCTTTGTAAAAACCTCTTTGATAGTTATTCCTAGGTGCTTACGCCAAAGCGGTAGAGGTTTGATCTATTCTCAAGCCTATGGTAATCTATGTGCTATAACAGGTGGTGAGTGTTTATCTTCCATTTCCATTCATGTTATATTTCATATACACCCGAGAGATGAGAGAATCCAAACACCAATTGTGAGGTGCTAGTATATAATTTCCATGCTTGTTTTGACTATTGTGGCACTTGTACTTGTTGTAGATTGTTTTAAATAAATGCTAAATGATCCCTAACTCATAAATTGATTAGCCAAAAGCACATTTTCTTAAGGACAAGCAAATTCCAAGTGTAGGGATATTTGATAATGTTAGGAATTGGAAATTCCATGTTAAAGTGTCGGTCACCCCAATTATGGTCTAGCATATGTTAGCTCGTAGACGTGTCATTATTTACATTATTTAGTAGTTAATTAGTTAGTTTGTAGCGTAGTTTAGTTTAGTGTAACACCGTGGAGGAAGGATGTGTCTTTACCCACTCAGTATGCCTGATCCACAAATGGCTGAGGCGTATCATTTGTAATCTATAAATACCCTTCCATCCTTGGAAGGGTGGTACTTTTCAATCTAACCTTTCATTTTCTTGATTATTTCTCTCTCTAGAAACACCCTATCAACTCTCTTCATCTCTCTAACAATGGCTTACTTGTTTAATCATCTACCTAGACCACCCGAATCATCAAACAACCTAAAATACACGATCCTACAATTGGCATCAGAGCCAGGTTGTGTTGTTTTGATGATTCATATGGTTTTGCACTTGTTTTATATGCGATTTGTTCGGTTCTATACATGCGGTTTGATGTGTTATTTGTGGTTTTGAATGCATCTTAATGTGGTTATGATCTCATGCTTGGTTGAATATGGTTTTAAATGTTGAATCTGGTTATGATGCATTTTTTAAACAAAACAAGTTACCTGGTTTTATGAGTGTATTGATAAATCTGTTTGTTAACTGGTTTATAAGCAGTTTTATTAGTGTCGATCTGTTTGTTAACATTCAATGATAAATCTGTTTGTTAACTGGTTTATAAGCAGTTTTATTAGTGTCGATATGTTTGTTAACATTCAATGATGCTGCTGCTTCTTTAAAGTGATTTGTGCCTTGTTTTATCAATGCGTGTTGTGGTTAATCTTGGATGCGATTTGTGTTTCTGGTCCAGATACAATGCATCCTGGATGCGGGTTGACTATTCAGTCAACTGCGAGTTGCTAACTGGTCAACTACGACTTGGTCTGGTCAAATGCGACTTGGAACATTTTTGAATGCGAGTTGTCATAATGTTGGATGCGAGTTGTCTACTCTCTGTCCAGATACATTGTTCATGATGCGAGTTGTGTTTGTAGTAATATGCGAGTAGTCATGTTCTAATCTGGGTATGCGAGTTGTTAAGTTTTGAAGCATATAATGCGAGTTGACTTTTGAGTCAACTCAAGTCAAAAGCGATTTGTATTTGATAACTAGTATACGAGTTGATTACAAAATGAATGAAAGCAACTTGTGTTTGAAATGTAAAAGAAATGAAGCGATTTGGACCTCAGTTACCATACATCAAAGATCCATGGGTGCTCAAGATAAGAAGATCAAAAGATAAACAATCAAGAAATAATCTTTCAATCATCTCAGACTCAAGACAATCAATCACAATCTCAAATTCTACCCATTTTGATCTCATATTCCCGTGTGTTTTTGAATTCATATCCAACCTTTAAAGATCATACACACGAATGGAAATTTATACATCATCGATCTAACTGAAAGTTGTTATATTTCAAAGACTTCTGTTAAAACAACTTACATCTAAGATCTCAGAATTATTCTTCGTTTCTTTCAATGAAACATCAAGACTTGAAGGTCTCTCTACACGAATAATAAGATCATCATAGATCTATTTTTTCTTGACATCTAACGAAAATATCAAAGACCAAAAGTTAAGAAAAATAAAATGATGACTAACTGATAATCGATCTCAGCCTTCTATTGTCGTGTTTTACAAAAGTTCATCAAGACTTTCAAGAATATCTAAAAGGTTGTTTGAAGCCAAGCCTCTGTTTTTTATTCGAACACCCAAAGATAAGTATTTAACAAGGTTGTTAATACTATATCTTGGTTCGTTTAAAACTCAAAACAAGAAAACGAAAAATCAAAACAAAGATTGAAAACCTACCTTGAAACCTTTTTCCAAGCAATTGGAGCCATCTCTGTGGCTTATTAGACTTGGTTAAACCATCCACATGGCAAATCCGAATAAAAACCTATACTCAATCCATCCCTGTGCTCGGATTATGATAAGGTGATGCTCGACTAATGGTGTTGTTCATTTTGTTTGAGATGAGGAGGCTTTCGAGATATGGTTTTGAGTAAGAATTTGGAGAGAGGCGGGTGAGAATTTTTAGGGTTTGATATACGAATTAGGGTATGAAGTGAGTTTACGTGTCTTTTATACTTCCCGAATATTAGGGTTAATTGATGTGGGTCGAACATACATATGATCTCCATTGGGTCATTGTTTTAATCGTTGTGTTGATTGGGCTTTAAGCTGAAACTGTTATGGGCCGTGTGAGTATTTACAAGGGGCCTTGAGATTTAGAACATGTTTGGATCCATGTGAAATATGTTGGACGTAGAGTTTTGTTTAAAATTCTACAAAGGGTGCATTATTGATAATAGTTTATCAATTGGAACAAATACTCTACTTGATCGATCCAATGGTGACTGTGAATGATGGACCGAACGAGTTTTATGGATGATTGGGCCTCGTGAATTTTTGATTTGGTCTCGTGAATTTTAACGAAGTGAATGGGTCTAAGAGTCGGTTAAATCACTTGCTTATCACATAAAATGATTTTATCACATGGTCTATGATAAATCAAATTTTGATAAAATGTGATTTAAATCACAAAACCTCATTAAATTTATCGTTTGATGGTTTCAAGGTAAATGTGTGTCAAGTGATCCGGATATTATTGACTTAATGTGATATTATACTTGGTATGGACTGTAGAGTGCTGTTACTGATGAGATTTGGGGTGATTCGATGGGTTATGAGGTCTGATACTTTGGTTTCTACATTTTCACGAAGAATACTGTGTTGCGGCTTGAATTGATGGTTGAACAAAGTTGACCTTGGGGTTGCTTGTATTTGGTATTTCTTATTTGGAATTGAAGTGAGATTTTCCGGGCGCGTTCACTTATTTCGTCTTCTTTCTTCCTACCCCTTTCGTGAAGATGACTTGTTTGGGCATTTATAGAGTGTGATAAAGACTTGGCTAATTAGTTACGGTTGTGATTCTTTCTCGCTTAACCCACAACGTAACTATCACTTCGGTGTCTCACACAGTTGAGGATATGTCAAGAGGTTTTGTACATTGGGTACACCGTTTCTTCTTCACAAGGATTAGTACAAGTTTAATAACAAATCTGGGGAATTTCTCTGCATGATCAAGTTTGGCATATTGGGTTTGCTTCACCATGTTGTCACTACAATAGTCGACAGAATGCTTGAATGATGTGTTTACCAAAGTGTTTATTGGATGGTTGATGATATTATTGATGTTGGATAATGAACCGCTGCATGTTCCCCTAAAACAGATATTCACTGAAACCAAGGTTGTCATAACACATTCAAGCTGACATTGTTTACGGTTTTGTCTTGATTTTGTAAAATCCCGCGAAAGAATATATTTCTTGGTTTAAATCATAGACTTGTAAAATCCCGTGACAATGGAAACATCCTGGTAATTATAAAGTTCATTTCCGGATCTATCTTACGGTTTATTCTTGGTTTTGTAAAATCCCGCGAAAGAAACAATTTCTCGGTTTAAACCATAGAGTTGTAAAATCCCGTAATGATGAAACCATCTTGGAGAAAGGAAAGCGTATTTCGGGATCTTATTTGATGTTGGTGCCACGGTTTCTTCTTCGAAGAAGGGATAAAGGGTGTACTTCATGAATTGGATGTGTGTTTTGATTTTCGTCATGGCAGTTTGGGTATTACATGACTTTACGGGGTTATGTGCTTTTAACCATGATCGGGATGAAAACCATTATCATAGTTCACTTAAAACGTCAAAGGAGGCTAGATTTGAGCTTTATCTGAAGATGTGAAAGCGGGTTAATTCACTATTATTTATTTAAGGTTAAAGTGAAATATCACGGGCAAGTGTACTTAGTATCCGAAGGTATCGGGATGGTTGGATGAAGATTCTTCAAGATCATTGTTCGAGCTTATCAAAAGCGAAGACTTGAATTATTGTTGGGTGACTTTTTCCTTTTCTTTTACCACTTGGGGGAATTGGGCTCTTACCACCACAAAATAACTATCACTTTAAGGAGTTACGTTGTAGTGCTCAGTGTCACATTCAATTGTGGATTTTCAAGAGGTGATGTACATCTTATACTTGATGGTTGGTTGGTTGAAAAGTATAGAGTACTTAGAGAGTACTTAGAGATTCTAATGGAAATCGGTACCTCTCTTTGTTACATATGTGCAAGTTTAAGTCACGAGTTTGGGTTAGTTTACTACAAAGTCAAATTCATCATATTGGATTTTGTTGGATCGATGTACTCTAACCAAACTAACTTAAATAGCATGTTAAGGTTTAATAACCTCGGATAAATCCTAAGTTATTAACAGAGAAACACTGAGAAAACTCTATTAAGTATGCGGAATTTACTTAACAAAGCTAAGAAGAATAACTTTAACAATGAGCGATTTTATTAACTACTCTAACTTTCGCTTGTTATGCGGATCTTTAATAACTCTAATAATATCGAACTTCTCTAAAACTCTAATAAAATCACGTCGTCTTATGCCAATCTAGGGTCCTTTTATAGGCTCAAGGATACCCTAGTCGGTTTACAATATGTATCCTTGTCGTCAAGTAATCTAACATATAATATTCTAGAATTACAATACTTTCTATAAACGAATAATACAGTTCTTTGTTCTTGCAGTACTTTGACCTCATATGCAGTACTTTGACTTTATCATTTAGCAGTACTTTGACTCGTTGACTTTTCCAGTACTTTCATATCCCAAAAATCCTCCCCTAACTTGAATTCTACTTGTTTGACTTCAAGTTCCTTTGTGACTTTATCTTTATCAGCTTCATCTCTTGAAAAACAGATTGTCTTAGTCTTTGGATTGTATCTTTGTAGTTTCTGTGCATAATCAAAGTATCTTTAGAAATATTCATTAACGAAGATCATCCAACAAGCTCCATCTTTTCGACAACATAGCAACATATGACAATTTGTACATTAATTCGGTTTAAGTTGCAAACTATTCTCATCACTTCCGGTGTATTAACTCACGTGAGAGTGAATCATTGAAATTTAATGGATTTAGATCTCTTTATCAAAGCCATTAACTCGGAGTAATAAATGTTTTGGTGTGTAAGACCATGGTACATCGATAACCATATGATTTTTAGCAAATCATCGACTATCAACAAATTTGATTTGTCTTTACCAAAAGTTGTACCTTACGGACTAGTTAGTTCTTTCATCATGGTGAACTAATTACCATATAATGGTTTTTCCATAGCCTTTACCACAAGCCATTTTCTTGTGGGCTAGCCAACTCTTCACATTAACGATATGGTGAGTTGATTACCATCCAACTTATTAGCAAGTTGTCAACTAAAAGCAGTTTGATATATCTTTACCAGAGCCGTTTGCTCATGGATTAGTCAATCCTTTTGTAACCATAGTGGATTGATAACCTATAGATATGATCATCTCAAAACCATTTATGCAACCTTTGTTTCAAAATATTTATTACTTAACAAAAGTTTTCTTCAAAAATTATTAACGGTTAAAAAAGAATCGATACTTTGATTAAAGTCTTGTTTGATCGACGATACTTTGAATAAAGTAATCGATTTATCAAAAATAATTTATTCAATTAAGTCACATACCGGTTATTCATTATCTTACGCAATAGTAGTCCAGTTGATAAACAAATTGATAACCATACAAGCAATTTCATTGTCCTCTTCAACCTCCATTCCATGCTCTAGCATCCTCCTCATAAGATCGATCGTAAAGGATATCTTCTATCGGCAAACATATGAATCATTGTACCATTTTCCAATTCTAGAACATGAACTCCATTCTTCAAAAATCTCCAATGAGACAATTTCCCAACTCTCTTGATTCTTCCAAATTTCATCACTACTTTGTTCATCAGTTTCCCATGCAGTTGTGAGATCTCCCAGTAAAACTAAATCAATTCCTTGTAAAGGATGATGTTCAAAATACTCTTTCACCACATGATATAAATAGAATAGATCCACTTTATCTATTATATGAAATAAATCCCATAATCTGTTGAACACTCTGAAGCTTCCATCTTCTCTATGAAACATCGATAGGTTCCTTCTAGAATCCACAACTTCAAAAGTAGTAATCGAGATCTGTTCATCTTCATGTCATCATCTTCTTTGGAATATTCAAAATCTACTATTCGAGATAATTTCTTAATTCATCCTTAGTTTGGATCTTAACTCGCTTTTTCTTTCTTTGAAAACTTGTTTATCTTCAACTTGATTTTCCTTTTTCTTTTCAAACTTTTCTTTCTTTCGCTTGGTCAAGTAGCTTTATCTTTATAATCTTTGATACTTGCAACATCCTTCTTATAAGCTTCGTCTCGGCATCATATAATCTTTTCATATCAACATGCTTCAACTTCTCGCAATCCTTTATACCATCTCGCTTTTCAAATCGCCATCATTGCATTCCTTTCTTTAGCAAGATTTGGTTTTCTAGGCATAAAAGAAACATGAACATGTGACTCTAATTGTTCACTAGCTTGATATTCAATTCTTCATGCAACTTCTTAGTCGCTTCTCTATTCGAGCTTCTTGACTTCCTTATCTTCTCTATCTTTAGCATTTAATTCTTCTTGAATCTTTCTAGTGCTTGTTCATTCAAAGCATGTTGAAGCAGCCTCTTAAGCGTGCTAAAGTTGGTTTCTTCTTCTTAACTTCAACCAAAACACCTTTTCCTTTATCCTTAGGATCAATAGCGAGTTGAGAAACTCTTGATTGTTCCTCTTGCACTCTCGAATAGTAATACCCTTGCTTTGATAAATCATGCAAAAGTGTTGCAGTTAATTCATCATCACTAGCGGTATGTAATCTTTGAGGTGTATCGATTCTTACGGTATAGCAATTGTTGAAGGACCAGCTTGTTCTTCATGTGGAATAGTCGAAGGACCGACTTCCTCTTCAAAGTCTAATACCCTTGGTGTAACCAACTCTTGTGCAAAGTACCCGGTGAAAACGAGACTTTGTTGTTCAAGACCTTGATCTTGGACCTTTCTTCTTCAAGACTTTCAATAACAACATGTTCTTGATGACCTTGAGGTTCTTTTTCCTTAACATTTTCTTTCAAATTCTTTTCTTCTAAATTCCTCCCAATTGGTCAAGATGGTGTAGGAACCTTTTGCCTTTGTTTGTCTTCTTAAATTGCCTTCGGTGCTTGTGTTCTTCCTTAACCCATAGCGATAACGTTTGATAAAAGGCTTAACAAAATTCTTTAACCTCTTATACCCGAGCATCAACCTTTTAATCTGTTTTGGTTGAGTCTCAGTAGTCTTCTTCAACTTGACCAACTCCCTTGTCAAAATATAATTATCCAATGTTAATCCTTCACGAGGGATAGTAGGTGAAGCATCTCCTGATACTGATGAATGTTCCACTGATTGAGAAACAGGAACTAATTATGGTGGAGATGTAGAAGGTGAACCTGCAACTTCTTCTTGAACTTCAATACTTGGGGTAGCAGATACCTTGAGTTGCGTACCTTCACGAGATGCAACACCTTGAGAAGATGCAAGACTTTGAGACCCGGTGCTTGCGGATGCGATGCTTGCGGTGCGATACTTCACCGCCTTCATCATCTTCAGCATCAGCTCTAACAGCTTGAACAACTTCCATCATGGAAGTAGTTAAAGGAGTATCAGGACCTCTGAATAAATCACTCCTTCGCGCCATAAAAGTAAAAATCTTTGCTTGTTGTACAATAACAGGAAGTAAATCTGTAGGCTTTGGTACATCAGCAAGTTGTTTGTTCAGAAAGACCTGTACAAACCTGGGATACATTAACCATTTTGATCCATGATTAATGTGAGAAAGCATGCCATCCAGAATAAGCCTTGAAAAATTGAAAACACGATCTGTAGCTAATCCCACCATAGCAGATGCTATGTTTAATCCAAATTGCTCCCATGAAGTACTTTTAGCACTAATACAATGAAGCAACACATGTACTAAAACTTCCATTGAGGACAAAATAGTTGTTTCTGAATGTTTGTTACATTAAAGACCCTTCATATCCAATATTCCAAAAGTTTCCCAAATCAACTCCTTAGCAAAACGAAGAGCCCTTTCTTCATCATTAAACAACAAATCTTCTCGAATAGATGCTTGATAATCTTCACAGTTCTTCCAACAATCGTAGCCCTAATATAAAATTCATCATTCTCCATATTATCCCTTGCAAGAGCCCAAAATTCTTGAATCAAGGTTCAATAATATCCGCTCAACTAAAAGAGCATAAGCGATTGGCGACCCAGTGAGATAATCAATAATATCATGAAAAGCCTCATTATCTCCTGTTTTATCTAAATTCGCCACCATATCGAAATAGTAGGACGATTCGCCATTATTGAGAATGTAAGCACAATGAAAGATATAATCGAATAATAAAGAGATGGTGAGAGATATATGGAAAAGATATGAGAATATCAAGATGAGAGGGAAAATCGGAAAGTAGTTATTTATAGGAGAGATATGAAAAATCACAGCCCATAATAACAAAGTTACCGTTAGTAGAATTACCCCTCAATATTACCGTTGGAACAGTACTTCAATAAGACAAACAGTACTTTCCACGTATGCGATTTCTTTCAAGCAAGACTTTCATAAAAAAAAGATTTTTCCAAAATCCTCAGATAAGCTAAGTACACAAAAATATCCTCCTCAAACAATACACAGGACTATACTAATACTAATAGTCCTCCCACGAAATGTAGCAATAACTAATATACTCCAAAACACGACGAAACTCCTTGTTTCTGTCATGCTCACGAACAACCACTATCAACAATAAAATGATATTTAATCTCCTCTTACGGGTTGCCCGTCTAATAAGATGAAAGAGTTAGTTGCTTTGAGGAACCCAAGCCATTCATCGACTTGTGCTCCCCTTATGGAGTGACATACTTACATTCTGTAAGTATGTAGTCTCCACTGCTTTTTAAAGCATCATCCAGTATTATCTTTTGATTCAAAATTTGTGGATTTTCAACAAAACTTTCTTTTACAAGTTCATTCTCTTTTGCTTGTATCACAAAAACATCTGATTCACTTTTTGTTGAAAGTATTGTTTGTCCCTCAGCAGTACTTTCCCTCTTAACCCATTCTGTTTTAACACTTGGTTCCTGTGATCTAGATCCCCTATGTGAATTGTAATACCTTCTAGGTTGATAATAGTGAGATCTCCTAGATTTACGTGCCAAGAGGTATTCACAAGACCTTGGTTGAACCAGCAAGACTTTGAGAAGGTACGCTTGTGAAGGTCTTGGTGGTTTAGAAAAAGGTCTTCTCGGTGGGGGTACCTATGGTGCGGTGAGAAGTTGTTATGATTAACCCTATTTGAATTATTCGGATGGTTTATGCTTTCTAGGATTCTGATTAGCAGACCTATTCTTTGAAAATTTCCTAAGGTATTACGAGTGACATTCACAATCCTTGATTAAATGATTAGGACTAAAGCACAAAAACATAGGTTTTACCCATACTTCCCACGTGACTTCTATGTCTATGACCAAAACTATTGTGCCTTCTAAGTGAATGATGAAATCTGTTTTGACCAAAATTATCTCAAAAGGTTTAGCGATCTTGTTTTGAAAAGGTTTTCCGAAGTATCGCTTGTGGAAGCAATACTTTGAGTAGAAGGTACTGCTTGATTTTGAAAATTTGTTACAACGGTTTCTTTTGGGGTTTCGCACCTAGATTGACCAATAAGATTCTTCCTAAACTCTAGACTGTCTACACCAAAACGTGAAACATCGTGTCTTATGGGTTGATGACTACCAACCGGATGTGGAGCGACATGATAACCTTTATCTTTCTTATACTCGGAGGTGAATCACTAATTGAGTCCTCATTACTAGATTTGTCTACATAATTAATGAATTCATCATCACTAGTGGTTACATCCTCAAAATCACCTTCATCCTTATCACTAGATGTGTTTTCTTCTATGTTATCAAAGTCCATACCAAAACCTAAGCCAGTTCTAATGTAAGCTCTTCTTTGTTTTTAAACATAAGTAACATGTGAGATCGATTCTTTCCGGGCATCAAACTTTGCTAATAAATCATCTCTCTCCTTAGTAGTTTCTCAATTTCAAACAATTTTACGTTTAGTTTCCATTCACTAAGTTTTAACGGTAATCGTGTTGTTCATATTTTTCACCCAAGCCATTTCATTATTTTCATGTGTTATAATTTTGGCTTCCATTGATTCTAAGGTTATTTGATAACACCTACCTCGAACCTAGCCTTAACACAATTATCTCTTTCGTAAACATAAGCATTAAGTAGTTTTGATAAAATCATGACACTTAGAACATACCTACGTGATAGGAGTTGATGCGACCACGACATCTTTGGGGTTTTCGGGTTTCTTCTTAGTCGGAGTTTCCACAAGCTCGATACCACTTGTTGGATCGATGTACTCTAACCAAACTAACTTAAATAGCTTTTAAGGTTTAATAACCTCGGATAAATCCTAAGTTATTAACAGAGAAACACCGAGCAAACTCTATTAAGTATGCGAATTTACTTAACAAAGCTAAGAAGAATAACTTTAACAATGAGCGATTTTATTAATAACTCTAACTCGCGCTTATTATGCGGATCTTTAATAACTCTAATAATATCGAACTTCTCTCTAAAACTCTAATAAAATCACGTCGTCTTATGCCAATCTAGGGTCCTTTTATAGGCTCAAGGATACCCTAGTCGGTTTACAATATGTATCCTTGTAGGTCAAGTAATCTAACATAGAATATTCTAGAATTACAATACTTTCTATAAACGAATAATACAGTTCTTTGCTCTTGCGATTTTGACCTCATATGCGATTACTTTGACTTTATCATTTAGCAGTACTTTAACTCGTTGACTTTTCCAGTACTTTCATATCCCAACAGATTTTCTCCATCAGCTGTCACTACAAAGAGCCTACTGAATGATAATGGGGTTGATTACAAGTTTGCCAAGAGAGCTTGTGGAAAACTAGAAGGGGGGGGGGTTGAATAGTTTTGCCAATTTTAAGTTAGTTTCAAAAACTTTAGATTCCTTAATATGTGAGATCTTATGGATGTAGAGAAAGTATAGATCTAATGATAAAGCAAGTAAATAAACTAAAGCAAAGGGATAGAAATGACACAACCGATGTATAGTGGTTCGGCTACAAGGACACCTTCCATGCCCTACTCCACTCCCCGAGTCACCTACTTGAGAGTTCAAGCACTATGTCAACAAACTCCTTCACTTGGCGGAGAAGCCTTCACAACGTTGCTTACACCTTTTCCGTACAAAGCTAGATACCGAGTCCGTAACACGGTGGACCAAACCAACACGACTATTACACAACAAATATGTGAAATATCAAATACAAGATCTTCGCCATGTAAATCTTGCGGGTGACAAATCAATCAAGGACCCTTGCTTGGATGACTTGTAGAATGCTCGTGATCTCGCCTTAGAAGGACCTATATGAGAATCACAATAGAAAGAAGAAGAACAACTCTAGATCAAGTGATCTATATGTTAGAAGAGAATGAGAGTGTTTGAGAGATTTAGTAAGAAGATGGGTAAGTTAGAATGAAGAAATAGCTCTCATTTATAGGCAATTTCTTCCATCGTTCCCCGGATCCCATGATCCCTCCCACTTGGGATCCGTCTAGTGTAATCCTAGGGATGCTCCTCTTTGCCCATGGGTTTTTTGGTTATGGGTCATGGGTTATGGGTTGGTCCATGGGTTTTCCTTAGATTCAATGTATCTAAAGTATACATTGTATCTAGCCAACTTGGGTATGGGTTATGATCCATGGGTTATGGTTCATGGGTTGTGGTTTTTACCCATCCTAATAAACTATTACAACAAATGATTAATTACAACATTTTCGTATTAAATGGCTATATGTAAATGCTTTACAAAAATAACATGTATCTGTAAGATATAGGATTTCGCAAACACATCAAACCATAATCACATGAGGCGTATACAAATGTTTAGAGAGAGAAAGTTCTAGAGAGAAAGGGAAGAGAGTTGGTAACTATGTGAAACTAAGAAAATGGTATTGAAGCTCCAACCCTACCTTGGGAGGTAGAGGGTATTTATAGTGTTTACAATAAACGCCACCTACGGTGTGGATCGGGCATACGGTGGGTAAAGACCCGTCTGTCCTCCACGGTGTTGCTTAACTAACTACTTATTAACATAACTTGACTACGACTACGAGCTTAACGAATACATATACTGAGGGTGACCGACACTTTAATGACTGAATTTTCTAATTCCTAACAATCTCCCGCTAAGGAGGTCACCTCAATTACAATGCATACAAACAGATATTACATTAGATTGTTCTTGGATTCTTGATTAAGTTCTTTGCTCAAGAGTTCGTAGTCTTTGATTCTTCATGTTATCCATGTTTGAATAATTCAAGTGGAGGTCTTTAAGCGATCCACGTGATGATGAGTTTTGAGCCACTTTGAGATCATCGCCTTGCATAAATCTCGACTCTTCCATAGTGGTGTTGACATTATGTGATGTTGTGACGAAGGTGACATGCTCATATTCGGATCATGATTTCTTCTTATCGGAGTAGCGAAGCTTTAGTTTATTCATGATACTTGCGTGCCAGCGAAGCATGGAGTGAAAAATATCGAGTTGTTGATGCTTTAATCATGATTTCTCTAGATGTGAATGCATTGTGTGAGCATGCGGCTATGGATTGACCTCTCCATTCGATCACCGCAAGCGTTGGGTGTACCTACATACAATAGTTAGCAATAAAGTGCATGAAAAGTGTCTTTGATCACTTTCGTCGAATTGAGGTATACGACCCACGGTTCCCGTTGATCAAGACAAGTACTTGCTGTGATCGTATAATTCAAGAATCTCCTTGATGTGGTTTCGCGTTGCTCTAGGCGTTCTCAAACCGAACGTCTCAAAGAAGACAACACGGAGTGAGTGAACCAAATAATTTGAGATTCAGCGATTGATGAAAAGAGATTTGAAAACAATCGTCTATTGCTCAAAATAAAGTGTTTTTGCAATACAACGAAGGTTTTAAAGAAAATCAATTATCAATCATAAACACCTTTATTTTGAAATATTAATACTCGGTCGATGTGCTAGAGAAAGAGTTTTAAGCACATCGACCGGTTTTTAAAGGTATCCGTCAATCCATAACACGAACCGAGATTGATTCATAATTATGAATCACCCCATTTTTATGTTCGGTTGTCACATGGTTGATCTATTGGATAGATCTCACATGCCACCTACCAAGAGCTTGTTTGATGTTGGCTCTAGAAGGCTTTCCATCTTCATTGTGAATATGTATGCATATCACTCGGATGTTCCGCAATACCACAGGGATAATGCGTGGGACTCTTAAAATATATTCTCTATTTCACATTGTGTGAAACAAAGAGTCTTCATTGAATGTGTCCTTAATGAGATTTATTGGTGATCTCGTGGCTCTAGACTCAATTGTGCACATTTGGTTCCTATGCCGGAGACTAGGAGAGGGTCTCCTTCTTCAATATCAACCATCTCTAAGAGAAAGTTGATAGATAATGTAGGTTCCCACAGAGAATGAAACAAGTCCTTTTAAGAGGAACTTGAGTAGCTTTGGAAGTTGTAGTGCAGGCGTCACTTGGGTCCATGACGTCTTGTCTTCAATACGGTGTTACCTCGGTATGACCGATAGTATATGAATTGAACTGGTTTCTTCGCTAAGGTTGAAAATAATGGAGGCTATTTGTTTTCACCCTTTTCTCATTTATTTCTTTTCATTCTTCAACCCCTTCGGTGCTTCGAGACTTCATTACTAGAACCTTGTTGGGTTTATTCCAGTTCTAGCTCTATCTCGATCCGCATTCTTCCCATATCTCACTTTTCTCCTTTTTTCATCATACCTAAGGACTCTACACTATCTAGTGGATTGTCCTGGTAGATCCTCCGGCTACAGGGGATCGTGGGAACTAATACATAACCTAACCATCCTTATATCACCATACATAAAGTAAATTTGGTCGGTCTTTTGGTATTGTTCATCGACCATTGGAACCAATTGAAAACCATTTGAAAAACAATCCGGTACTTGTGATATATAATCAAAGCATTTTGTACCGAATCGTTTTTGATATTTTAGAAACAGCTCTCCTCAACATGTGCGAAGATAATTTTTAAATTGTTTTGGCACATGG
>CM040242.1:232105367-232380935 GCA_022545495.1 Chrysanthemum lavandulifolium | reverse complement strand
ATCAAATGGCTCAAATCAAAAGAAGTTCTTTTGATTTGAGCCATTGGATTAAATCCATGGCTCACAATCGTCTAACGAGTCAAGTTGTACAACTCTGACTGAGAGAATCTTGATCCTAAAATAGAACAAAACAATAGACGACTCACGAGTACATGACAGTTATAAAGGGTTTAAACATCACCAATTCACCATCAGTCCATCACATCCAGAAACCAGAGTCAAGATTTATGAATTGTGGTTACAATTAGGGGTGTCATTCGGGCCGACCGACCCGAACCCGACCCGAGTCAATTCGGTCGGGTTACCTCGTCCAAAATCTAACTCGGTCAATCGGGTCAACCCGCTTAACCCGAATCTGAATTAGGGTCGGGTATCGGGTTTAAATACTTTGCTTCGTCGGGTTCGGGTCAACCCGACTAACCCGAGTTAGATTTTTTTTTTTTTTTTTTTTTTTAAATCTTTATTTAATTTTAATTGTTGAATGTATTCTTTAAAAGTCTAATTAATGTTGTTTTATGTAATATGTTGCGGTGGGAGAGTTAGCGGTATAGCGATCGGATCGCCAGATGCATTAATTCCATCTTAGCGAGGTAAAGCTTTGATCATATAATTATATTTTTCCAAGTAAATAAATATTGTTCTAGCATTAAAACATATAACTTGTAAATGAATATTTAGGCCAATATCGGGAGGATCAATGAACCCAAGACGTACCATTGGACCGCATTGGCTAACACGTATAAAGGTATTTGGGTTTATATTGTCGGCCCATAATGTGAACGTTAACGGGGTGATGTGTTCTGCTTTATTCGAGCAAAAACGAACAAGATCGGAAATCTCTTCATTTGGATTCATGGCCAATTCGGTCCAATTAGCTTAGTTACCTTAGATCCATGGCCAATTCGGTCCAATTAGCTTAGTTAAACTTCATCCAAAACCATGCACGTCTGCAAGAATCAAGCAAACAATGGAGCTAACATGTATAATGAATTTCCAAACACCTATTTAATTTTATTTTAGAAAGCAGTCCTTAACAAATGCAAAAATCATACCGCTTACATGCAATTACTCATTTTCAAATAGGGTCGAACCCGACCCGACTTGGACCCGACCGACTTGACCCGAACCCGACTAACCCGAGTTCAAATAGGGTCGGGTTGAATATATATTTTACCTCGACCCGACTTGGACCCGACCCGTTTGACCCGAACCCGACTAACCCGACCCGAATAGCACCCTAGTTACAATAACTAAGAGTCGAATTCGAAACAATTAGGGCATCAAAAGAATCAAGCGGTCATTTTTTCTTCTCTTCATCAATTTCGATCGGGTGATATTTTTTCATACTAATTATTCTTGCTTTAGTAGAATATTATGTTGCGTCGTTACTCATTCTAAACCGTCGGTTGGCCAAAATAGGAAACGAAAGAAAATTTAACAAGAATCTTAGCGACCTCAACACGGTTGTATAGATGGGTTTGTAATTAGAACAAAAAAGACTACTAATACTGATGCAAAATGATGAGGTTAACACTAATGACGATAATGAAAAAATCCTATAAATAATGAAAACCTATAAAATGATGAGGTTAACACTAACGACTATAATGAAAATCTAGACAATGATGAGGCTAATGTTAGCGAAGATAATGCAAATCCTACTGAAGAAAATAACGGAAGTCCTCAAAACTCTATGTTGATGGAGTTAATCACAAAAAATATCGATGTAAGAGTTTGGGATAGTTTAGATTCAAAAAGAGAGTTACTTGTAAGTAGATGATATGGTTAGAGAAACTAATATAAATTATCCAAAGATAGATTTGGTAGACATTTATCTTGTGAACATTATGTACGTAAGTTACGAAATGCCGATTATTATGATAGAAAATGATTGATTTACTCGAAAGAGCTTGATAATGTAATTTGTTTTCGTTGTAAGTTATTTAAAATTGCTAGATCTATAAGTCAAATAGCAAATGAAGGAATAAATTATTGAAATCATCTAAAAGAAAATGTGTTGTTTGTTTCTGAGGGCATATTACACTCGGCTCGCCTACCATGGCATCCGAGACCTCGGGACCGACCACAGCTATGCATAATGGTGACTCAAGACGATCTTGATTTTCACTCACATCGCCTTTCTCTCCGACGATCTTGACGACGACCTAATATCCACAACAATGACCTTTTTAATTTTTATTTTTAAACAATTTTTTTTAAAGTAAAAGGTATAAAACTTTTAAAGTATTTTTTTTTACTTTGCATTATAAATGGTTAAAAATATTCAAAATACACAAACAAGCACAAGTATTAGGTCGAAAATACGACCGAGTTGTGCATTTTGTTGCTCGGCGACCGACAGCGATCAAATGGCCACAACGAGACAATCGGCGACGATCGATCGATCGACCGACGGACGACCCACTCATTATGCATATTATGCATAGCCTTATAGAAGACAAGAACGAGCAAACATTGATAATAAATACAACATAATGCTTAAACTCTTTTAAAAAACAACTCATCTTTATATATCAGTATAACAAGATAAATTTACCCGCGCTCTAAAAGAATATTTGTTCTAGAGGGTATGAAATGATGTTTTAATAGCAATATGTAATTTTGATCAAAAGTGTTAAAAAAAAAAAAAAAAAAAAAAAAAAACTATTGTAAATTAGTAAAATTATACGGTTTAATAGGTTTAAGGAATAATTTCTTTTATCACTAAACTTAAATTAATGTTAAAATATGAAGAATGGAATAAAAATATAAAGTTTACGGGTTTAGAGGTTAAAGTGTTATATAACTAAAGTTAAGGGACAAGGGCATAAGGCTGTTAAACTATAATATTTAAAGGTTTAAGGTTACATTATTTTATTTTATAAATTTTAGTGGTGTGTATGACATTTACCAACTCCAAGTGTAAAAGTTAATAAAGAGAAAAGCTAAATTTAGATTCGATATTTTTAAAAATTTAATTAACCAATCTTATCCGTCTATTTTTTTAAAAGAATAATAAAAGCGAAGAATTCACATTTAAAAAAATTAAATCGCCAAATCTTTAATCATTAGACTAAACACAATGGAACTTGGTTCAATTGCGCACATCGCTTTCTCTCTCCGACGATCGACGACGACTGAATTCTTGTGATGATGACGCGAGATGATTTTTTTTTTTTTTTTTTTTTTTTTTTTTTTTTTGTTTTTTATTTTTTAATTCAAATATTTTTAAAACAAAATTAAACTTCATTAATAAAAATACTTAACATTACAACAATAATTAAAATTTTAAACTAATAAAACGTAGGCGTTATAATACTTATTAAAAGCGCAACTTAATAATCTAAGTTGTAACGTTCTTTGATTCTTCGCCTTAAGTTGTTGAAGTTCTTGTGGTTGTCGTATGAAAGCATATTTGTGTCGAGGGTGTGTTGTAGAAAATTAAATCTTGCGTCCGGTTTGATTGTCTTTGTCAATGCAATTTCGCCGACGTTGGAGCTCAAGTTTCTCCCTTTGAACTCATTCGCTCGCCTCGCCTTACCTCCGCAAGCTCCAACTCTTTTTCTTCAACTTTATGTATTCCTCTTCCATATTCTTGTTTTTTCCTTACTTGAACTTTTGAACTTGAAAAGTTCTTGGCCATATTAGTAACAAATGATGTTGGTGGCTCGTGTGCTTTCTTCTTTTGCTGCGTCACGACCTTTTGGTCGTGATTCTCGAGTCTCTTCTTCTTCGTAATCATCCACGTCTTGGGGATTAAAAGGACCTTTGTTGACCCGAGGTGGTTTTCAAGTCTTGGATTTCTTCCGACTAGTCGTGGTGAAAGCGAGCATCTCAACAGCTTTCAAGCGAATGCCCTCTCAAAACTTTCCAACACTCCTTCAATGTAAACTCATGCTTGTGAATCACGCGGTATTCGTTACAAGCCTTTTCATAGTCGTCTTCGTCATTCTCACCGCTTCCGTGATTATTCTTGATATTATCCATATTTGCACAAAAGAAACCAACCCTAGAACGAATCTTACCCTTCCATTTGGTCGTTATGGAGTCGTAGGTTCTTGTTGAACCAGATTCGTTTTCAAAGCACGCTATCACCTCATCCCAAAACCCACTCCGGTTGATAGCGTTCCTCTTCTCAATTTGCCGACACATGTATCCAAGCTCTACAAAGCGCGACCTCTTCCGCTTTTGTCCATGCTTTGACCTTTTCGGTTGCAACAATCTTGCCCTTCTCCTTTGTAGCCCGTTTTGAACCCTTCTTTGATTTGACGGGTGACGTCTCTTCGACATCGTCTTCAATACGAATAGAACCGTGGTATGAACCGTACCCCGAACCTTGTCCCATCGAAGCATCTTGAGTCGGGTATTCTTGAGACGTGTAGTTTTGAGGAGGAGGGAATTACATAAAATGCTCAAAATCCATATCAAGATTAATACCATGAAGCGGTGAAAACGATTGATTAGGTTGAGAAGATTGGGAGAAATCCATGTTAGGATGATATGACGACCTGCTTGGTGCTTGGTTTTGATTAATACTCGGACGACCCGGTGGGAAATATGGACGATTGACGTAAAATGGGTTTTGATTGTGGTTGGGTTGTGGTAGTCGTGTTTCATAATCAAAACCGGGTGCTCGAAAACGAATACCCCAATTTTGTGGTGGTGTTACACCGGTTAATTCAAACGGTGGATCTGGTGAGAAATTCAAGTTCGGGGAATTTTGGGAAGTCGGGATCGTCGGTTTTTGATATGGGAGTTTTCTTTGTGACATGATAAATATTGATGAGAAGTTGTTTGAATTGTGTTTGAAATGCGTGTTTAAAAATGTGTTTGAGGTTGGTATTTATAATGTTGTAAAAGTGGTAAGTTTTTTTTTTTTTTTTTTTTTTTAACAAACGGTTCGAATTTAAAAGTGGTATAAATGTGGCTTTCATACTAGGTTGCCTCCTCAACCGATCAACCCATAATAGAACGGGCAACCGCCTCAACCGACTAGTCGACCGGTCATGACAACCGACCATTGTACTTAGCCTTACGCGAAAAGTATCATACCAACACGATTTAATTAAATCATCTATTTATAGAGTGACATTTTATATACATTCTAGAAACTCTTTTCGACATTTTTTTGTAAGTATTGAAATTTTGGTCCAGTAAGAATCACATGATTTGCTAGTTTCAAATCACATGTGATTTTATTAAATCACATGTGATTTGTGATATCACACTGATTCTAAATTACATATGATTTTTCAATACGCAAATTTAAACATAAAAAAAAACGTTGAAAGATATGAAAGATCCGTCTACTAAAAGATAAAAAAAAAATTAACATTGCGATGGTGTATTTATTTTCGCTTAACGATTTTCGGTTCACGAGATATATTTTTTTTTAAAGTGAAAAATATTTTTTATTACTTTTGATGAAAAATGGGTGACTATGAATTGGATTATTGAATCTATGAAAAATATATGATCTATATTGATCTCAACTTAGTTAATAAATGATATTTATAAAATAACATGGTATTCGCCCGTTGCAAGCAGCGTCAAGTATCATATAACTAAACTTTTGACGTATAATATATTTTGATTATACGGCTTTTGTAACAATGACTTTACAGATGACAAAAAAATATTCGATCAAACTTATCACGGTAACACACCAAACATTACAAGGATGCAATAATTGAATAATAAATATTGTTAATTTTTGGGATGTGGTTCCGAATGTTTTATTTCTAGAAAAAAGTTATGTGATGATGGTTGCATAAACATAAGAAGGAAAAAAAAATCGCATATTATTTAAAAGTTTATACCCATCAGATGTTTACTAAGCGAGTATCCGTACATAGTATCGAGATTTATAGCGACAAATAATTATATGTGTGATATTGTTGTTAAGTTTTTCATATAACATGTATGCATACAATATAAAATAATCAAAGTTTAATTGAAAAAGTTTGTAACATGCGATAATGAAACTCAAAAAACAATTTTAATATGTATCAAATAATGTATAAAAATATTTAATAAAACTGAAAATGAATCATTTCAACAAATTTGAAATAACTAACACTGCCTGTTATCCATCATGTAAAAACTTCTTGGTAGACAATATTTTAGTTGTAGACTCTTTTTTAATTGAACTCTTTAGAGGGCTTCATTAATACCTTTGTAATTTACTAATTTTACATGATTTCTTTTTATATAGAGCAATATAAAACTGACCATGCGAGAAAACATAGTCTGACTAAATATCCACATTTGAAATTGTTTGGCCTTTAGCTTTGGGATGAATATGTAAACAATTAAAAAAAATGAATAGTTAATTTAGAAAAGAAAAAAAAAACGATAATCAAAATACTACAAATTTTACTAAGCTCATTTTGGTTATAAAAATTGTTCAACATCAACATCAACATTCTTTGGATTACTTATGTTTATATATCAACTAACACAATCAACTCAAACAAATGTTGTGTTATATAGTAGAGTGTGTAAATGTATTTTTTTTAAAAGTAGCTATGCTGTCATTAGAAATAAATCAAGTCTACTCTTTTTTTAAGAAACAACTCTCATAAAAAGTATATACATGCATTACAATTTAAAAAGTTGCTCAATAGTTAAAGCACCAAAATTTATATTTTATGATCTTTAGACTGCAAAATAACACCATTAAATGAGATTGTGCACAAGGTGTTGACTTTGAAATATGTCAGACCACCCGTAATAGGGGATGGGCTACTCAGTCTTGGGCACCGAAGATGCGTCCTCCCTTATTAGGGTCAACCCAATTCGACGCGTGCTTAAGGGAAAAAAAGGTAAAACTCGATCGACTGCAAGATCGAGTCGTGAGAAAGTTTTGTGTGAGCTCAAGTGAGTTGTGTCAGTATTATTTTGTGTATGTAAGATATATTTGTGTATAATTGAGTTGTTATAAAAACAACTAACTACTTCTCGCTTTTATTAGTACTTTAACGCACCAAAAAACTCTAATTATTTCTAAAAAGGACATGAGCCAATCAACCAAATCGAAAAAATATTCATTTGACTCCACAAATTACAACTACATTCATATCGCAACACATTAATGTGACAATGATATCATTTATTACATATCAACAACTCTTTAATTTGTGACCACAAGATGCGTTGCATCCAATATAAATCGACAACTATACATAGATTAAATAGACAAAATCAAAGGTCCAAATTTATCTGATTGAACATGATGAGACCTAAACCATTTTATCCAAATGTTTATTAAGATATCAAGATATATAGTTTAATGGAAGCTAAGATTGCTGAGATTTTAAGCTCGTTGCAAAAAGACAATGCAAATTAAATGATAGTGTTAGCTGTTGGCTTCGTTTCACAGGTTCTAAACCAAGCCATTTGCGTGACATAATAGCCTTATGATTCACCATGTCTGTGGCGTATATGAACTCGACAAAAACGTAATAAACGAGATGCTTATGATAACACAATATGATTGAACAAAGATAAAACAAAAGACTTAATATAAAAGTAAAAGTTGTTATCGTACAAACATCCTAGACTCGATCTTATATAGGTTATGAATCGGTACAAGACTTCATTCCTGAAACGTCATGATGCTTCAGAAGTAACCGCCATTCATAACTGCCATTACCGGCCCAATAACTAACTTAACTAACAAATGTTTTAACGGGGTGTTTGGTTGTAAGTCCAACCCAATGTTCTTAACCCGTTTTGACCCAAACAATAATAAACATAATTGTTGGAAATGTATATATTTACAAACATATGAATGTCCGGATTCGAACTCGTGTACCGGGATTGCACACATTAGCGAATGAGAATTAAAGTTAATAATTAATGTTTATGTTTACGATTAATTATTACACATTAAGTCCGGTTAACGATCGTTAAGTATTTAACGGAAAATGACTAACTAATCGTTAAATGGAAAAGAAGGACTAGAAATGGAAACTTGGAAAAGTTATGGAATGGGCTTTGGGCTTGCTTTGGTGGCGGCCATAGGGGCTTAGAAAAGCCTAATCCTCTAACTTGTTCTAAGTTTACCTACTAAGATATATATAGAGGGTAGGTTCAGGGTTTCATACACATGCGTTGAATTAACCTAGATCTCTCTCTCTCTTTCTTTGCATAGCTTGGCCGAAACCCCATTTGTTAGGGAGTTCGGTTTGGTTTTGCATATCGAGGGCTTGTGTTAGATCTAGAATCGCCGATTCGTTGGTTAAGTCGTGTCAAGAAGCGTGGTTGTAAGACATTATTCTTACACCAATAAGTACTTCTTTGGTTTTCTTTGCTCGAGGGTGGTTTCGCTTTGCTCGAGGATTTGATATTCGCAAGAGTACGTTACGCATACTTTCGCTTAATTATTTATTTGTTATGATCTTAAGTCTTCATTGTGTACTCTTGATGTCTTTATGTTTTATTATATTTTATATATCATAAACTCAACAGTGGCATCACGAGCCTTGTATAACAAGTAATTAATTCATGAAACACATAATTAAAATAAACATGAATGTGTTATTATTTGTATGCTTAGATCTAGGGTTTGCTTAACCTAAACCCTAATTTGAGGAGGGCGTTTTTTTATGTGCCTAATTAGGTTTTGTAAACTATTGTTTTAATTGGATTAGAAACCCTAAGATGCATACAACTTTATGTGTATATGCGTAACTTTGATTTAATTGCATTAATTGTTAAGTGTAATTTATATCCATGATTATTACCGCATGTTTTATCATGGATCTGTTTATTGTATGTCTTTCATGTTTTAAGTGATATACATTAAATATTGATAGATCTTAAATTGGGAAGACCTCAGTTGTTATTATTTAATCGGTTATGTGCTATGTGGTATATATTTAGTTTTGACTTACATAATCGATGAATCGATGCATGTGGTTCACCTTGTACATAGATGAAAACGGGTGGAAGTCTTAATTAAATATATGCATATTGACAGTTATAAAATTGGTTATTAATAAGATTTATCAAAACCGTTTGCATGTGGCTATTTGATGATATGCATGACTTGTATTTGTTATGTATTCATTGTTTATTTGTTTATTTTTATAAATACTTGCTTGTTTGTGTTTTGTAACAAGGGTATTTTTTAAAAGAAAAATAAACTGACCTAAACAATGGTGAAACATGCATTTTTAAGAATAGTAATCATAATCGTTTAATTGATTGATGACTTTGGTACAAATGGTGAAAGGCTCACCCATGAGAATGAACTAATAAAGGGGTTTAAAGAAGTGCATACAATAATCGAATGGATGTCTAAGGTTGTGCTTTAGCACGCACAGTCCTCTCGCCCTCAGAAGTTCGAGTGGAGCTACTTAGTAAGTCATTAAATGTGCAAGCTCATCTTAAGGCGAATTCGTGTTGATTCCATGCGCCACTTAGGTGGTAATTATCCGAAACACTAAGTGTTTACACTTATGCAAAAGTGCGGTATAATGGATGATAATTAACACTAATTCCTTGATTGGTGAACCCAATACCTCAATTAAAGTTTGATGATGAAAACTTAAACATTAAAACAAGATATAAATGTTTTAATAAAACTATGCTACAAAGATGAATGCATGACATCTTTGTACATATTTGATTTAACATCAAAACTATTACCCTTTAATTTAAGTTATATGCCATCCAACTAAACGGAAACACCTAAGATTACTTTCTATTTGCGTGAGATCGTGACTTAGATAGTAATCAAAGGGTAAAATGTCCACGTGTCGTGAGAACGGGCATGGACGATTTTGCGTTTCTTAAGTTGGACAATTTAATTGAGTTTTGTAGTGAAGCGGCAACTCAAGGCATAAGATGGGATAAAACATGTTTACATGGCAATTGAAATTGGCTATATGTAAATCCCATAAATCTAGGAATTGCAATTGAAATTGGCAATTGAGCAAAAGCTCTACCATTTTGTATAAGGTTCATTACTAGCGGATCAACCGATGTGATGAGATTATGACAATTTGGATCCTAGTTTTCAATTGAAAATTAAATGGTTATATGTTTATGAACCATGGGTGTTTAATTTTCTTGAAAAGGTTAATTATCGAAAATACTAAAATTGAATTTTGTAATTCTTTTGTATGTATAATTGCAACATTTAACCAGTAAACTAAGTTTAGTCTTTGATCAATAAATTGTTCCATTATGCTTTCAAACAAATGTTTGATCGAGAATAATTTACCGAAAAGACAAACGAAGTCTCTTTTCCATGGGAGAAGCATGAGACTCAATCCTATTCCTTTTCATGAATGAGAAAGGTATAATAGAACATTTGAATTGTCTAAATTCTAAATGTAACTCATAGCAATGATTTGCACATCTTATTTTCCATAAAGATTTCATTACCTTCATTTGGTGAATGAATTCTTTTGTAACAACATGAATGTTGGTTAACCGGAAAATATGTATGTGAGTTACTAAATTAGAAGCTAGACTAATTACCGCGAAAATTGGTAAAAGGCAAACTAGCATATTTTATCTAGTTGTTTTGCTTTAGCCTTTAAAGGTGCTACATACCGGTATGGGCATGGTAGGTTCATAAGGAAGAAATTGCATACCCAATTTTTCAAGTTAATGACATTGATGGATAACCCATCATTCAAAGAGTAGAATACACTTTTAGTACCTTAGTAATGATTACGTATGGTTCTTTAAAGGTGTAAGAAAGTAAAAAGCAAGCAAGTTGTTTTAATCGGTTATGCAACACTTACAATGTTGTCGATTCGGTGGGAGCATTTGTGTTGCATTCTTGAATAAAGTTGTTTTAATGATTTCTAATTCAAATGGGAGCTACAAGCCTTATTTCACGTGTAGTAAACTCGCATTATCTTCAAAGATAATTACTTTCCAATTGTAGAAACTTATGTTTTAAGGATAGTCGTGTAAATTTCCTTACTAAACAATATAGTTCTACATCTACTTGTTATATCTATGACACAAATCATATTAATCAAATAAACGAACGTGCATCGTGTTGTTTATCTCGCTACATGATGTTGTTCCATGCACAAGTGGGAGAAATCTTTATTGTGTGCAAGATACAACACATATAAATATGATTTAAATGGATTCTCTTGATCGCAAGATAAGAGAGTTACGTCTAATAGAATTATATATTTTATATGTATGATTGCCTTATTAAGAACATGTGTCAAGATGATAACAAAGACTACTTTATTTTCAAAATTTATGTCATTCAATATTTAAGAAACACTTGTAGTTACAATTTATGTTACGTGAGAACGTGAACTAGATTATAGCCCAAGGTAAAATATCCACGTGTCGTGAGCGAGCATGGATGATTTTGCGTTTCTTACGTTGAATTTTCATGGAATGACATAATTAAATGAAGTAATCTAATACTACTTTGAATTTAAGTATTCGTTGAATGACTTAAATATATGTAGTAAGTATTAACTTGAAATATTAATTGAAACATGAGGTGGTGTTCATAATTACTTTAATTAAAAAATGTTTATGATTTTGTAAAGTCACAAACATGAAGTCTTTTAATACAAGACTTACAATATAAAGTAAGACGTTAACTTGCTATGTTTTAAGACATATGCATGAAGTCAATGAGGTGATCAATGACTTATAACGTATAGTGGGATTATAACTGATATGTCTTTTGACTTGGTCAAAAATACTTGTGTTATAATACATGCAATTGACTTGGTAATTCTATTGTACCATTAAGTTTTACTTTGTTGGTAAATAGATGAGCCAAAGAGTAGATGGTTATCTTAAATATTGTTAGATTATCTTACAATATTAATTCTAATGAAATACCATAGTTTTATGGTATGTTCAGTTAGAAGAATCAAAATCTATTGGCATGTTTGATTCAAGATAACTATAGTTTCTTCCAAAAGTTATCAAGGTTAGAATATTGAGCATAGATTGAATATACTCAATAAGACTCCAACCTAGAAGATTAATAAGACACCATTTGTTTATGGAATGTGATGAATCACATTAAGTCTTATAATGAAGTTCTGAATTTGTTAAACCGCTTGTATAGTGAGTTGTAACAAAATAATGTTAGGAGCTGTCAATGTTTTTGTAATATCCCAAAAGAGAACAATGTATTGTTGTTTACTTGCTAAACTATTTAAAGGTAATCTTTAAATTGTTAAAGGCAAGTGGGAGTTTTGTTTAGATCTTGAAAGATTGAATTACAAAATACATAATCTTCTAAAATACACTAGCAAATATCATGATGAGGTTAAACATGTAAATGATAGACCTCAATATGATGGAATTGTCGCTCATAGATCCGAAAGGATATCTCGGATATTTAATATCTTCGAGAAATATGAGTTCTGTGATCATGGTAAGCTCGATAATCATAATGATAAATTTACCAAATGATGAATTGTGGTAAATCAATCGTACTATGAATGTTGAGATCATCCATAAAGATAATCAACTTTAGATACTTGGTTTATCTTAATAATGAATATGAGTTTCTTCAAAGGATGGAAACCTTAGTGGTTTAAATCTTTATGTAGAAATCATATGGACAATATTGTATACATATTTAATGCATGTCTAGTGATAATAATATTAATCATATTTAAGCAATTAACTATGATTGAATATTCTTTACTAAGATCCATTAAATAGAAGTATAAAGATTATAACTGTCATACTTAGTTTCATTGATATGAAATTTTGACAATGAATGTCATAACTCTTTGTTGTGGAATTACTTTTGCGAGGACGATGAGTAAACAAAGAAGTTTTATGAATTCAAATAATCCTTGGATATGTACAAACTGCAAGAATCCATAAATGGATATATGCATGCATCTAGGAGATGATTCTTATGTTTAATATTAAATCCATGTTTGATTTAATAATTAAAATAAGATTGCTCATAAGTATTCCTGAAAGCTAGTGGGAGTATTATTTATTTTTTCTTAAATCTTATATGTTGTATGGGCAACTACATTCCACCTAAATTAAGTTTTAGTTGAGAATGAAACTTCGTTTGTAAGATTTGGAAAAATAAAATATATAACCTTGGAATATATATATGTTTATTATTATAAACATATGCGGTAAATAAATGAGTCTAATAGAACATGATGAGTACATATCTTTGACAAGATAGTATATGAATGAGATCTTAAAGTCTAACTTGAAGATTCATCATGAACATCATGTTGTGTATAAGGTTGTTGTATCATGCTTGATTACAAGATGATTTAACAACAATGTAATATTTATGTTGGATTTAGAATTGCATTCCACACACGGAGTTGCTCCCGATTCTATACAACAAATTGTTGTAATTGTCATAGTCAACAAACTTGAGGTTTGTATGACAACAAACAAATAAATATTCAAAGTTTACGGATGTTTAAAGAGCATATTGTTGTACACAATGATGCTGGTATAATTGAGATGACACTCAATTCTAGTCATGGTATCGTTGGTGATGACCATATTGACTAGTTATGCTCAATTAAGAGCATAGTTGCATTATACATTAAAGAATGAAGAATACTTTAAACTTTGAAAGTTTTGAAAGATGATTGTCATATAAAGGTGGTTCAGGTTATCACGCACCTTATGGAATGATATGACAATATCAAGATATGTGTTAACACATACAAGAAATTCAATTATTGAATTTTTGAAATAAGTATTCTCAAAATTCTTGTAGATCAAAGTTAGTTGAAATTATGACTTGTCAACAAGTATGAGTTGTATGACTTGTGGCAAAATTCATTAACTGAGAATTATCATGCATTGATCTATTTAGTATTTGGATAAAGGATGTTAAACAATTATTATTTATAATGAATTAAAGTACGGTATACGCTTAATTTCATTTATAATATTGTGTCCTATATTTGCATGTTTAAATCCATGAATAACTTAAGTTGTTCTAAATAGTCCGTTGTCAATCAATAACATGGAATGATATTGAATTAAGACAATCTGAGTATTAGTTAGAATATACTTGAAAGTATATTGATGCGTAGCATGACTAATTCGAGATGATATTCAATGAATTGAATATAGGACTTATCCCACCCGCGTGATAATACTTTATGGATCTTTGTCATTAAGTATATCATGGATATTTATCCTCGACTTGAGATACAAGAGATATGTCATGGATGTAGTGCATTTTTGTGAAGCAATCTAACGCTACACGTGAATGGTAGTTATAAGGGTTGTTTTCGAAGTGTTGCGAAATTTATGAATCCTGCTTGTAGTCAAAATGGGATTTGTTTCCTTCAAATTTATTTTGAAGTATAATCTTCTTGGGCCCTCGTAGGGTTGTTAAGATGTTTGCATGGCCATGCCCAAGGTCTTCGGAATATGTTCGGAAGAATTGGTAATCTTAATAAATCATATAAAGCGAGAAATGAATAGTTAATTAAGAAATGAGTGAGATCCATATTCTTATTAACATGGTATTAGAAACAAAGGATGAATATGATGATGAATCATCAAACTTGGTTTTCTCCGAAAACCATACACGAGTTGTACCGGGGGGCATTGGCGTGTTGCTAGACGCTAACCAATGTCATTTCACGCTTTGTAAACATATCCAGTGGGGAGTGTTGGAAATGTATATATTTACAAACATATGAATGTCCGGATTCGAACTCGTGACCACGGGATTGCACACATTAGCTTAATGAGAATTAAAGTTAATAATTAATGTTTATGTTTACGATTAATTATTACACATTAAGTCCGTTAACGATCGTTAAGTATTTAACGGAAAAATGACTAACGACCGTTAAATGGAAAAGAAGGACTAGAAATGGAAACTTGGAAAAGTTATGGAATGGGCTTTGGGCTTGCTTTGGTGGCGGCCATGGGGCTTAGAAAAGCCTAATCCTCTAACTTGTTCCCTAAGTTTACCTACTAGTATATATAGAGGGTAGGTTCTAGGGTTTCATACACTGTGCATTGAATTAACCTAGATCTCTCTCTCTCTTTCTTTGCATAGCTTGGCCGAAAACCCCATTTGTTAGGGAGTTCGGTTTGGTTTTGCATATACGAGGGCTTGTGTTAGATCTAGCAATCGCTTGATTCGTTGGTTAATTCGTGTGTACAAGAACGTGGTTGTAAGACATTATTCTTACACCAATAAGTACTTCTTTGGTTTTCTTTGCTCGAGGGTGGTTTCGCTTTGCTCGAGGGATTTGATATTCGCAAGAGGTACGTTACGCATACTTTCAGTTAATTATTTATTTGTTATGATCTTAAGTCTTCCGCTGTGTACTCTTGATGTCTTTATGTTTTATTATATTTTATATATCATAAACTCAACAATAATAACATTGTTTTTCAAATTAACTTAACAAACATTAAACGGAGTTTACATCTCCCCCGTAATTTTGTAAAGTTAATGCCTTCATGGTTCCATTCCTTCATGCCAAGATGATGAAATCATCTTCACTGGTTGCGTTCTCCTTGCCATAACCACTTGTTGAGCTTTCCATATCTTCTTCCGCCTTGACCTCTCCATGGACATGCTTGGTTCTTTTCCTGGCTTTTCTTCCCGTGCTTCCTCCATGTACACGCTAGTCTCCGCATCCCCACATGGTTCATTTCGACCATATTCCGTGGTTCTCCATGCCCCGCCTCGCGTGCTTCCTCATAGTACACCTTTACCAATGCTATATACTCGCGGTAGCATTCCTTAACATCATGTCCATCTCTCGTGCCAAACCCAATGGAAGTGCTATGTCGCCCATAAGTTATTGAATGATACGTTCATGTATCCACCCATATCGCCTACAAACTTATATAAGGCAAGTAAATCTATCCTAACCACTCCTATTGTTGGTGGTAAGTCACCCAACGCCCATACCCATATACTCGTGATAAAACCATCCCAACAAACTTATAAACTTTTCTCCCATGATTTTCCGGTTTTGAAGACTAACTTATCAATTTTGACTAGATCTAAAATGATAAGAAACGTTGAAACGATTTACTTTAAGATGATAAAGCGCACCATTCAAACTAATGTACTCTTCATCGATGTAATCATGTCTATCTTCTTTGTTCATCTCGAGTTCTTCCATTCCTTTTACAAGTGAACATTCCTCGCTCGGATCAAGTGACTTGTAGTACCCTTCCATGAATTCCTCATGTGCCTGGATTGCCTCTTCATCTCCCTTGTCTACGGTTTCTTCGTCTTTGTCAAACATATACTTCACTTGACATGTACCGTCTTTACAAGTCACAATAAACCCTTGATCCTCGAGTTGTTTCATACTTAGCACATTCATTGTAATCTCAGGCGTATATAGTACGCTGGGAATTACAATTTCTTCCTCCTTGTTATCAATGATTGCCTCTCCTATTCCATAGGCAATAATAAACCTTCTCACCTTCTCGTCTTTCCCAACCAACTTGAATTGGTTTACCATACGTTTGAACATATATCTTGAAGGGGTCATGTGTTTAACAGCGGTTGTACTCACATACCAGATATTGTTCCAATTTCCTTTGTCAGTTCCCTTGATCATGTAGTCGGTGTCCACATGAATCTTTTCCGATGGCCAATTGAAGATTTCTTGTTTTGATGCCTCGCTCTCCATTTTTCCTTTAGAACCGGTGTATTTTTTGGTTGTGCAGTTCCAATAGAAGTGTCCTCTGCCTTTGCACATATAACACCGAGATCTCTTTTCTTTTCTGGAAGTTGTGCAAATTTCTTCTTGGAAAGTGGAGAACGGTTGAGAGTTTTTAGGGGTGGTTAACCTTGAAGTATTAAAAGATAATACTTCATTAAGTTTATCTTTTAAAACTTGTTTTCCAAAGTTGGATAACCGTTTTTGCTTTCCCTCCTCTTTTCGAACAATAGATGGTTCACATCTTTGTAAAAGTTCTTATTTAACGCGGCCCTAACCTCCTCTTGATGACTTGTTCCATGAATCGTAACGTGGCTCGATACCAATGTTGGCTTCGTTTCATTGTGTTCTAAACCAAGCCATTTGCGTGACATAATAGCCTTATGATTCACCATGTCTGTGGCGTATATGAACTCGACAAAAACGTAATAAACGAGATGCTTATGATAACACAATATGATTGAACAAAGATAAAACAAAAGACTTAATATAAAAGTAAAAGTTGTTATGTACAAACATCCTAGACTCGATCTTATATAGGTTATGAATCGGTACAAGACTTCATTCCTGAAACGTCATGATGCTTCAGAAGTAACCGCCATTCATAACTGCCATTACCGGCCCAATAACTAACTTAACTAACAAATGTTTTAACGGGGTGTTTGGTTGTAAGTCCAACCCAATGTTCTTAACCCGTTTTGACCCAAACAATAATAAACATAATAACATTGTTTTTCAAATTAACTTAACAAACATTAAACGGAGTTTACATACTTTAATGGAAGACTATTAAGATCGAGATTCTATTTCAGATCAATTTTGTCTTTGCAAGATTGGGATCAAAATCATAAGATTATTTGTCATGTTTTGTTAATAGGGGATAAACGAGTCAAACTGTTATAAACTGTTACTCAACTATAAATGGTTCATAAACATCTCATAACACATGAGCCATAGTGCCAAAAGATTAATACATAAACCAAAGCTGTCAAGATCGCGAGTAAACTAGTAAGATCGTATGATCTTACAAGCTTACTAGCTAAAATCGTGTAGGATCGTCATAGGATCCTATATGGGGTAGGACCGTGAGTAAGATCGTGGGATCGAACGTAAACTCGTAAGATCGCTAGTCGATCCGAGTTTACCTAAGCCCATATCTATTTTGTTTTTGTTTTTCTATCTTTTAGCCCATCCATTTATACTTAAGCCCATAAATAAAAATGATGAGTAACTAAAGAACCAATTTCGGTACTAAGGGTAGGTTGATAACCTACAACATACGGTTGGCTTTCTTATTCCGCTAAATCATTAATGTAACGATTTAAACTTAACTTTTTGTGTTTTACTATTAATTTGGTGTTTGAAATTTGAGCATTGACATTTCAAAATGATATTATATGAATTTATCTTTAATTTTGAATAGAAATGTAAAGCAGTCCATCTCCTTTAACATTTGTTTACAAAACATGATAAAATGGTAGGATCTTACAATCTCGATCTTGCAAAGACAAAAACGATCTCAAGTGGTATCGATCTTGACAGCCTTGACATAAACTATCAATCTACAATTTGGAGTGACTTTATATGTAGTTTGACACCAAACTACCAAAAAACTTGATTATTTGATTTGTTGTGATGTTGATTTAGGGCATTTTTACTATGCATTTGATGTGGACTAGAAATTGAAGAAAACAAAGAGTGTTTGGATCGTTATTTTGTTCGAAGATAAAATAATTGTTTGGCATTTAGCTAGATCATAGATGTCAATAACACCTTGACTCGATGTTATTTTGATTGGCACCTATGTTTTACCTAAATACCATTATTTTTTTATTTTTTTTGTCGTAACTTTTTTATTAGTACTAGTCAAGGAATTAATTTCCTAGGTAAACTAGGAGTTTTTGGAAGAAAGATAACTTTCTCCCCAATCTATATTTTCTTTATAAATACACGGTTTATTTCATTGTAGTTTATATCTTTTGACCATAATTATTAATAAATTACGTGGTTTAAGATCTTATCCGTTATTAGAGTTTTATTTCCAGGAGGTTCATCCTCGTCTATTACCCTTGGATTAGGGTTACAAAACTCGCATTCGTGTCCTGTGTTAGTTGGCATTTAGAGTTTTTTAGTATCCTGGATGGTGAATGGTGTAAGAGATTCAAAAACCCATATTGTTGGTAAGGTATGGTTAGGAGAGTACATGGAACATGGTTTAACCGAATCCATGAAAGAACTTGACAGGAGTTGCAATATGCTAGAAGAACTACGTTCCGTGATCGTAGGTGGGGCATCGATCCACAAGAATCGCGAGGGTAGCAACTGTGGAGGTCCAAGAATTCGTCCAACCATAGGCGGATCTATTGACAACCGTAGGTGCAACCAATCCCTATTCAGTAGTAGAAGGGTTGATAAATGAGAGGAAATAATGAAGATGGAGATTCGACTAATAACAATCAAATGGTTTCATTCAAAAAATTTGATCAATAATAGGGTATTGTCTTTATTTATTGTCATTTTATTTTTCCAAAGGCTTTGCTAAAACTTTGGGCATTCAAAATCAAGAGATGTGGTCATGACGATGTATAAGAAGTTTACAGTTTCTAAACTGAAGATTAGCACCGAAAGCACCATTATTAACTTCTGTTTCTTTTGAGACATGTAGTATTGTGTGTAAAAAGATTGACGTGCTAGACAAAGAACATATAGATCGACGCGGTATAGCTAGGTGAAATTTAGTTTGACTCAAGTCACGTTTCAACCTGAAAGCCTCAGCTTTAGATAGTGAAAGTGGTCCGAAATTTGGCAATGCGTTTCAAAAGCCAGATTATACACCTCTGTTTTGAAAAAGCCACTTGCTTGTATTGCATCAGTCCTTTTCTTAATCACCAGCCTCAAATTTCATAACACATGACCCTACTTTAACTTTCATCTTTATTGTTATGATTAAATGCAAATAAACAATATAGTTATAACTTTGTGTGCATTATTATTGATCTTTTATTAAAGTGAAAGTAAACTAAGCTAATCGAGAACTTGTATTTTAACACCTCCGAAACTTAACAGTAAAGAAAATTAAATATACATATGTACGTGTATCAAACTAGACTAATATTTTGTACCTTTGTTTAATTTAGACTAATTTAATCCAAATTTGAAACGAGAAATAAAAGCAACATATAATATCATCAATAAAATTTAGCTTAAACGCGTGAAAATAATAACATATGGAAAATTACTATTTAAATTATATAATTTTAAAGTTATACTTTAGTGTCACCAAACCCTTCAAATCAAACCAACCAGTCCCATATTCTCTCTATTTATACCTCATAAACCCTTCTTTGCACCAAAATAATAAAACACTATACTCTAATTTTTTTCTTCATATTTTTGATTAATATCCATCATGCGCACGATCAAAATTCTATGTTTTTGCTTCGTGTTCGTTGGAATCTTGTTTTTTCGACCATGTAACGCTAGATTAATCCACTTTCATAGTAAATCATCATCAATGGTGTCATATGTGTCTGATCCGCCTTTATCAGCTTTTGTATATTCATCGTCTTCTTTGATTCCTACGCCGTCAATGGAAGAGGAAAGCGGTGGACAAGAAGTTCATAAGGCTGAAAACCATCATCACTCGTCTGTTGCTGGTGGTGGTGTGATCATTGGTGGCCTTGCTACGGCGTTTTTTGCAACTCTTTATTGCTACATTAAGGTTACGCGTAAAAAGGATGGTGATGAAAAACATTAAAGCCTTCGAGTTTTGTTCTAATTAAGTTTTTGTATTTGGATTTTTATGCAAGTATATAAGTCTCATGAATATACTATCAGATTTACCATTTGTGTAATATATGATAATGGTTTTTCTTTATTTTGTTTCAGAGATTAATATTTTTTACATGATGTTATGATAGTGTATGGAGTATAATTTCACAAGCAAAATAAGTAGTTGTCGGACATATTAGGCACACAAAGTGGTACCACAGTTTGGTTCGTAACCGAACTATGAAACATACAGCTAGCTGTTATCGAATTCATATTAAATTCTCACTAATTTTGCTAGAAAAGCAATTACTAAATTTAATAAAAACTAACATAAACATTTTTAGTTACAGATTTAGATTACTACATTATTATAACTAAGTCTGTAACGACGCATGTAATTGCTTGTCGCAATAAAAAATATCAACACTAGTAAGATTTTATCATATGATAAAACAAAGTAGCTAGTTAACATATATGCTTTACAAATGACATATCTAAATAGTATATATATTTTTTAGGTTTTTGAAATTCACACAACAAACTATAATATATTGAAGGTTGATAATGAATGACGATTGATTTTCTTGATTGATTACTAAAATACATCGTACACTTAAATATACAATGAGAATCATTTACGTAAAAAATAATATTCTTCAAGCAAACTTATAAAGAACATCTTTATTTTTGTTCATATTTATATAAAAAAATTACATCACTTAAAAATTCATGTGTCAAACATATATTTTGAGGCCCTAATTTCATGTATCAAACATATATTTTGAGGCCTAATAAACTGGGGTCCAGGGCGATCGTCGGCTTCGCTACCTCAAAGATGGTCCTGATAAGCATAACTACAGCTTAAACGACTTTCTTCAATTGGCTTGTTTCATTGATTTATTGATACACGTAGCAAAATCTCTAACGTTAATAGTACTGCTAAAGATTTGGGATCATATGAGATCATTTTTAAAATTCTAAAAATGAGATCATTTTAACAACCAATAGGAAAAGAGCAAGTGTAATTTATGTCTTAATTAAAAATGAAACTAATATTTAAAAGAAAAGGGCATCTTGGTAATTCAGCAATTCCTATAATCTCTCGTAATTTATACTATAACCTTAAAAACCATTCACAGATTTCACCAATCCTATCATAATTTAATATCTCCATATTTCTCCTACCAACCTACTCATTATCCCGCTACCAAAAATATTTATTCCTCCTCTCTATTAGTTTTCCTCTCTATATTTTTCTCAATAATCCTTCGATCTATAATTAATTTGGGCGTGTGGTTAATTCCAACAGCCAAACAACCGGCGTCCATACACCCAGATCCGGCTGATCACCACTAAAACCGCCTAGTATCCAGTCAACGACACACCCTCTTCTATCCGCCGCCAACAACCAAAAAAAGAATCACGTGCGACTAAAGTGGATCTGTGACCAAGGTGTAGCATATCCGGTGTACCGTACTTGTTTTGTATACCGGATTTGTTTTGTATATCCGGTGTACCGGTGTTGTTTTGTATCAAGATGATGACTAAAGTGGATCTGTGACCAAGGTGTTGTATATCCGGTGTATAACCGGTGTACCAGATTCGTTTTGTATCAAGTATCAAGATGACCAAGGTGTAGTATATCTGGTGTACCGGATCTTATGGACACCAGTCACATCACCGGTTTTCTGATTCGGTTTTGTATCAAGATGACGGGTACACCAGTCGCACAGATCTTTAGCGTAGTATCCGGTGTACCGGATTTGTTTACACAGATCTGTTTGATTGTGTATATGGGGTTTGAATATGTTTATGTGAGATTTGTGTTAGTGTTTATGAATTTTTTTTCCGGTGTACCGGATTTTGTATATGGGGATTGAATTTGTTTATATGGGATTTGGATTGTGTATTGGAATCGGTTGGTATATTTATATTTATCCGGTGTACCGGAATCTGTTGGTGTATTTGTATTTTTCCGGTGTACCGGAATCTGTTGGTGTATTTGTATTTATCCGGTGTACCAGAATCTGTTGGTGTATTTATCCGGTGTACCAGAATCTCTTGTTGTATAAAAAAAGTTGATTTGAGTTTTGCATAAAAAAATAGATAAAAATTTGAAAAAAGTTTGACCAAAGTTGGATTTGCATTGTCCAAAATACCCTTGAAACACAATTTAATTATTAAAATGTCACTCATTTAATGCTAATCTCATCTAACACAAATACAATTATCTAATGGTCCATATTTGGTCTTACTTTTAGAACTTTAAGGTTGATCTTACATTAACCTCCCCACTGCTAAAAACTATAAATAATTTAAAAATTAATGTTTTGTAATAAGCTGATGGGTAGTAGTTAACGTGAAAGTATTTTTTTATGAGAGGATCCTCCAAGTTGTATAAAGACAACTGACTCGAGTTAAACATTGTGGTATTGGATTTGATCAAATTATTCGCGTGAAAGTTATTTGATGTGGTTCATTGGATCAAATCCAAATACCATCATTCCCTAACGAGTCAAGTCATATTACAACTGAGAGGATCTCCTCCTTTTTATACCATGTGAAACTATAAAACAAAATAAGAGTAGCTAGAATTAATCGTATATGAAATTTTGTCCTTTATCTTCTTTAAAGCTTTTGTACAAATAATTTAGTATGAGTGTAATAAAACAAAAAGATATACTCTCTCCGTTCCATAATAATTGTTCACTTTAACTTTTTTAAGTCTTTTTCATTCAACTTTGACCATGAATATTTTTATTTGTATTATATAATACTTGATGAAAATTATACCAATGAAAATACATTTAAAACTTAGTTCATTCATATATTTTTCATCAAGTATTATATAACACAAGTTATATTATTTATAGTCAAAGTTGAATAAAAAAGACTAAAAAAAGTTAAAGTGGACAATTATTATCGGACAGATGTAGTAAGTTGCATGGAACTGAAAATGGAGAAAACAAATATTCTCTAAACTATATAGTTGTATTCTTTGAAACATCTATAATCGGGGCGGAGCTATATCAAATATTTTGAGAGAATCATCAATGAAACTCTTGCATAATGGGAGGGTCAAACGCTATTTTATTTATTTATTTGTTTATTTTTTTTTTACGCATAAAAAGATATAAAGTACATTACTACAAAAAGTTCTAAAAAGACGACCACCCTCTCTAGTCTTCAAGTATAGTATGTAAGTCAGGAAAAGGGTGTTTCTTTATTTATTAATTGATGGTTTGGAATATGTCTTGCTTAGTATCTTAATTAAGAGAGAAGAGGTTTTGTGAGCCTCTCTAATAATAGAAAAGAATGATTTGAGTCCGCTTATTAAGAAGAAAAGAAAGAAACCTTAAATGACTCGTCAATTGAGTGGTTGATTGATGGGTCACCTTATAATTTAGTATCTTGCTATTTTTATCTATAAAATATATATTGTCTTTGAAAAAAAAATCACATGTGACAAGTCTGAATCAATTCCTGTAGTGACGTGTCTAACTTAATTTCATTTGAAGCATAATATTGTATTGGGTGCGATGTTCATATGTTATATTGTATTTCTATTTATCTTTCTCCTACTTACATGATTCCAACGAGAGATAATGAGTGTTGTATTTTCTTGTGAATAGAATAATGAGTAGGAATGAAAAGATATAGCAAAACTCTATAGAAATATAACATTATATATCCAAATCTACTGATCATTTGTGGTCACATGGATCGGACCAAATTATCATAGTCACCTCGAATTTTCTTAACAAATCTAGTTATTAATTAGCTAATTTAGAATGATCATAAACATAAAACATTACTGTAATAATTAACAAGTATACATAACTAGCTAGGGGATCCTTTGCTTATGAAAGAAGAATTGTGAAAGGTAAATACTTTTTCACAATCACAAAAATAATGAATCAAAGCAATATATTTTACTTTTGCAGTATTAAATTACATGCTTTATTGGTTTTTAAATAATAGTTTTTGATTTGACAATAAAGACGTATAACTTGTAGATTTATTTCCTGGATGTCTTTTAATAAAAGATAAATGAAGAAAACACGCTTATTAAATCAAAGTTTTCTAATAAGTTTATTTTGTACACACTATAAATGTGAAAAATGCAACAATTTATAAAATCTTTTCAAGTTTATGAATGTAACATACTAACATACTTTGTCTTAGATATGTGTAGGAAAATGCAATTTGGTGTCCTGTGGCTTTGGAAATAATATTCTATATTGGATTTTTTTATTGTTTTTGCTGTTAAATTATCGATTCTACCCCTACATACATGGTTACCGGATACTCACGGAGAGGCACATTACAGTACTTGAATGCTTCTAGCCAGAAATTTATTAAAAATGGGAATCGCATTCAAGATTATCTGTTTTCGATTATCTAATAAATCACTTAATGAAAGTAGATTATATATCTTTCTATTCATTTCAAAAATTCCATGATCCCTTCCCGAACCAAACATGAATCTTTCGATCCATTTGGCTCTCAAACACACTTTACTAGAGTGTGTAAAAATAATTGTATGTATGTTGTAGCCCAGTTTAATGGATCTATGTTACAGTACTTATAATTTCTTTTAAAGAAAGTAAATGGACGGATTTTGTGACACCACACATTGTGAAAGCTTATAAACAATAAATGGAATCTTGGATCTTGATTTCTTATGCTTTTTCATAAAGCCAATATCCCCTTTCTATAAGTGAGTAACATATGCATTCATATTAAGATTTCGTATTGCTTTTCGACAATAGACTAAAATACGTTGGTCCCAAAACTTGTTTCATGCGCATCGCGATGGGACAAAGTTAGGCGTTATCATCATTGGAGGTCCAAAACATGGGGTTTATATGCCAAACTCGTCCTTGACCATTAACGCCGATGTCAGCGTTATGTTGTTGAGGCAAAACCGTCTTTCATCATGGCGTACTCAATACAAACCGTTGTCGGTGTTTGTAGCTAGTATATGTACGTGTAACACGGTTTGGTCGTCATTTATCATCCATCCCTAAACTATCCTACAAAGCAGTCTTCTACAAAGCGATAATCGTTTCAACATGGTACGTTCTTTGGTGTGGTAAGCAAGCTATTATTCGCACCGTGGACCTCTGCCAACCAGGCGTCGATTCTTTGGTTGTCTGTTGAAGTAAGTGCGTCTTAATATTTATTGTATTAGTTTGTTTCATGAGCGACAAAGTACATTGTAACAATGGTGGTTGTTTAATGACTTGTCATAATCATGAATAGGGTCTTCTTGTCGGTGGATACGATGGTATGATCACGAAATTTGTGCTCGTTCAAGAATGATCATACCGGGCCTTTTGAGGGAGAAATGAGCTTGAGGCAAGATTAGTAGCTGCTCAAGGTGATGTGTGGAAGTGGAAGATTTTACGGTGCTCGATTGGATATTGTTCTTGATTGTTTATGCATTGGGATAACTTTTTAGCTTTTATGTAATGAGGCGAGATGGTTAATGTTCATTATCTTGAATTGTAGTAACGTTGTTATGAAGTATTCGGTTTGGTTTGTTTTGACTTTGACAATGCCTTATGGGTATGCATGCGGATGGTTAGCAATTTGTTTAGGTTTGACTTTTAATTGTCAACATTCTTATGAGGTTCTGTTTAGCTTTGGTTACTTTTGATGCAAATTATTCACATATCAAGCTTAGTCAATCTATAAAATACACAATAATGACATGGTTCCATAGTTAATGCAAATGGATATAATTCCAAATGCATAAAATTGCATACTTTTCAAAGCATGAGAACTACAGTTAGACACACACACACACACATATGTTTTTAGAGTACATAACTTGTCCATAGGAAATAAAGTAGATGAAACATTGTCTAGCTAATTAGCATAACAGAATTGACCTATGGTGAGGCCATCATTCTTTCGGTGCGACTGCTTGCCTAGTCATTCTTCGTGTAGCGGTGGGTTGAGCAGAATCTGCTTGCACATCACTTGATTGCGGTGAGAATCGGTGTGATTGATCATGTTCTTTGGGATTGACCTTTGGGATTGCTCATGCATGTTGGGATCGGCAATTGCTTCATCTTGATGTTCTTTGGGATTGAGAGAGGATTCATCTTGTATCCTTGGATCTTACATTGCTTCATCTTGATGTTGTTGGGATTGTGACGAGGATGCATCATGTATGATGGGATCTTGATTGCTTGATCTTGATTTTCGATTGAACACCACTTCCTTGAAGCGCACTAACTTGACTTTCAACAACACTGTACCTTTGACTTCTTTATCTACTTCTACTTTGTTACCTTTAGGATGTGTCTTTTTGTTGCGACTTTTGTAGGCACTTGTTTGACATTTCCCTTATTGGCGGTTCGACTACTTTCGGCTCCACCATACCCTAGACATGTTTTCGGTTGTGTCCGGCAATGCCACAAATACTACACTTAACACTCTTCCAAGCCCTTGACGACACCATTCTTCACAATCTCTTCACTTTCGGAGCTATCCTAACTCTTTTCTACCTCTTGAGCTAAGCGGCTTTGTTTGGATTCGGTGGAACAATTGTTGTTGCACGATTGATTTTTCCCAATGTTCATTGCTAGTTATAGGCTCGACATGGTGATGGTAGGTTGCCTCCCAGTGAGAAGATAGTAACAAGGATGAGCCCATGTTTCTGACTCCTACTTGTTGCCCATTTAAAGCCATATTCAATTGGTAGCAACAACATGTTTACATGGTAAACTGTTATCTCCCATCTTCGCAAGTACAAGACTTGTGTACAACATTAACTACACATTGGTCACCCCATGGTCCACTAACACGAAACTTAGTTCCCCATTCCATAAAACATTATACTTAACAACCTCTTTCTTAATACCCTCTAGCATGTGTTGTGCGGTTGGTGTTAGTGGCCCATCACTCTTCTCAATCACCAAAAGAACATGCATTATCCTCTTCATACAATATTCACGATGTATTCTAAGGATTGTAATAATTGGTTTGTTTAAACCCTCAATTATTTTGTCATGAAACACTTGACACATGTTATTAAGTAACACATCGAGTAGCTCTCCTAAAGATAAGCAATAATAAACATGTATTAATTATAATTGTTTATCTTGCATTAACAAATACAAATTAAATGAAACGGATAGATGACTTACATGAAAAATGTGACCTTGACCAATGGATCGGTGGTATCTTACTTAACCAATCATGGGTGGTTGATTAAATTTCTTGAAATCGACCATAGCTTTACGAAGCCTACATGATTGAGGCTATTGCACATTTCCACATATGCTCTTTGTAGGCCTACCTTTCCATTGCAGTTTCATTTTCTCATGAATGCTTCTAATACATAATCGTGTTACGCATCGGAAAAACATCTCCTAAAGCTATACTTATATCTGCACAAAATCAAATATGTTTCTTTATCATTTCAAAACAAAGAGACTTAAATTCATGAGCAGTTAAGGAGTACCTTTTGCATGTCGATAATAAAAGTGATGCTTGAGATTGGCTCAAGTGCTATATCATCGGATAAACAATGAAGAAACCAAGTCCATGATCCTATGTTTTCGATTCAACAAAAGCATAAGCTAAAGGGTATATACCATTGTTGCTATCAATTCCCATTGTCATCGATTGACCATTCAAAGGACCACGAATTGGAAAAGCACCCAACCCAACAACGATCTCCCACGCTTTAAATCCTTCCTTGATTGCACTTAAACAAACATACACTCTCTTGAATTCTCTCGTTGGAAGAGCCTCATCTGCAGTCGTTCCACATTCATCACAAGCTGTTGTATTAGGGTTTGTCTTTCGCAACTCTTGAACATAATCTCTCAACATGGTAAATTGTAGCTTGAATTGACCCACGATGGTGTTATTGCTAAGTTTTGGCCTTAAAACCTTTGAGGGACACTTGAAGCTCGTATTGGTTGGTAAGTTGATTATGCACAGACTTGGCAGAACCGGTGGATTGGTTTCAATTTGTCTTTGTAATTTTCTTTGAGATATAGTGAAGGTCAAAAGCTCGGCGCCCTTGATTGCAAACAAGTGTGTTGCTCATTATATGTTACGGTGACCACGTACTGTCTCACCATTCTGCCGACAAACAATAGCCATGGGCGAGTATTTCTGAAGGGTCCTTTTGCCGAAAGCAATGCATTTATACCCTTCGCTTAATGGACTTCTAGATGGGCCTATATCCGGTCCGGGACCTTCACTTGGGCACGAAAGTGGAACACAACCCTTACATCGACCCTTATTCTTGTTTTGTCATTCTTCACAAAAACAACTCCTCATAGTTTCTATTGAATGCTCTCTTACCTTAGTTTTGACATCCACTGCGGTAGGAAACTCGACGAGAATAGAAGAATGTGGTATAGACTCCATTTGCAAAGTCTGCTGTCGGAAAGAAACATACTCACTGCAAAAGACATCATCAACCATCACGGGTAAATCATTTTCCAAATGCATGTCATCACTTATATTCTTGGTTGTTCTGCTTCACCTAACTCATTACTCGACCTACTTGGACCATAGCAAGTTGTGCATCATTCTCGACAAGTATTCTCTTCATTTGCTTGAATTGAATCATCAATTGCATTGCCTAAGTCACTAGTGTCACTCACTTGTAATGAGTAACATCAACAACGGGATCTGTTCCATGTTATTGTCATAAGCGAGCGCATCCTACAAAATGATTATCACGAGTCAATTGAAGCGAGTTACATCCACATCGGGCTCCTCAAACTGTTATTGACATCAACTAGTGCTCTTCCTACTTTGTCTAAGTGCTTCCCCGAGTCAATTGAAACAGATTAACCTCAAAATTATCGGGCTCCTCAAACACTGTTATTGACATCAACTAGTGCTCTTCCTACTTTGTCTAAGTGCTTCCCACGAGTCACTCGGGCAGTTAACCTCAAGATTATCGGGCTCCTTAATAGCATTGTCCTCATCAATAAGTACTAAAGCACGCTCATTGTTATGAACAGGTTGGCTAGCAAATGATGTGTCTAGGGTGGAAAATCTGGGCTCAATGTTTGGCAAATTGCTAGATTCACCAATATCATTGAGGTCCATAGGCACTTGTGTAAGTTGCATAAAAGGATCTAGTGCAGGTTCATTATCAAGATCATCTAACACCAATCGTCTACAACAAGATTGAATAGCAGCATTAGCAACTTTTCTCCTATCTTCATCCATCTCCCAAAAGACCGTCTTAATAGATTGTGGGGACATTTCACACAACTCTAATCTTGTCTTACCTATTTCCACATACACATCTATCAACTTATGGTCTTTGACAACATCTTTCAACAACTCAACATTAGCAGCTTCACGTAAACTAAACAATACGTCGTCCAATGTACAACCAGGCTTAAGAAAGTAGAAATAATTGGTTTGTCCAATCTCATAACCGATTTGGGTCATGAGAGCATCCATTTCATCAACGGATACCTCTTTTATTTCCACATGATCAACAAGGCATTTCTTGCCTCCTTGATATATTCTACGGAAAGTATTTGAATGTACCTTCATAATGGAACCTCATGCTAAAGGATCTGGTTGACCATTGTATAAAAATGTACAAAAACAATATTACGATAAAGTTACCTAAAGGGAATAACTTAAACAATCGTACTAACATATGATTGTAATAGACTATAACCAAAAACACTTACAATATCTCGACTATACGCCTAGGACACACACACCTTTAAGTCGACTACATCTTGGAAGACATGTATAATAAAACCTACACCTATGTCCTCTTTATATACTAGAGGATTAGGGTTTACAAAATACTACAAAGGACTAATAAATAAAACTTCTTTTGCAAGCAAGTCCTTCCATCTTTTGTAGGTTTCCTTCTTGTCGTATTAAGTCCTCTTGTTTCATTCTTTTTGTCTTATCAACTCAAGCGTATAATTCCCAACAATCTTCCCTAGTTGATAATGACAAAACCATTATTGAACGAACTTACCTAGATGAAGTAGAGAAATTGAAATCGGGATCTCACCATGAATGAAACAAGTATGTCTTCCTTTTCTTCCCTTAATCCATGCCATGCCACTCAAACATCTCTTCCCTTTTTGTTATTATCCAAATAGGAGCGTATGCAAATAATGATCTTGACCACCACGAATCAATATCATACTTCCAATCTAAGCCGTCCAATGTTTGAATTGCCCTCCATGAAGAACACCAAAATGCTTACTAAAATGAATCCAAAACGATGAAAACTCCAACTAGTAGTAGTAATAATGATCAACGATGGTAAAAATCAAATACTTCCCCGAGTGGTGCGTGAACATCAAATGATTCTTCAATCATAAGTTCCATGTAATGATTACTAATGAAGAAAACTAAGTATAACCAACTTGATCTTTCAAGTAGAACATCCCAAACTCGCGTCTTATGTCTTGTACTAACCACATGACTATGAACTCATACCTGATGATATATGAGTAGACCTCGATCTCTTGATAAAATCCTCATCTTCAATGAGACACTGAGCACAACAACGTAACTCCTTTAAGTGATAGCAAACCCTACTTGCTAGATTTACCAAGTCTTAGCCACAACATAAACGTACGAACAAGTTACCTCCTGCTAAAAGCTATAATAAAACACGCATCCAAGTAATTCCACTTCATCGTCAAATAAGTGATAATCAATCTTCTTTGTAATCAATTCTTCAATAAATCTCCAAACCGAGCCTTTTAAAACGTTTAAGAACAATTAACCAAGCATGGGACCTTAGTTTTATCAACCTTATCACTTTACCAAGCAAACCCAACACGTATACAAGTATACCCACGTGAAACAAACACAAACAAAGCTTAGAAATAAGATGAGAAAGATGGTGACTTGATGTAATATTCGTGTATATGTGAGATAAAGATGAACACAAGATGTTGTATATTCCAAAGGAAAAACACACACACACACACACTTTCAAGCACACCCCTCAAATGACCATTTGAGGGGTATTTATAGTACAAGACACATGTTGCCCTAAAGGCTTTCCATGGGCTTGACTTGGGCTTCGTGGACTTGGATTGGATTACATATAATAGAAGGCTAGCTTAACATAACTATTAGCCATTTAGCTTAGCCTAGTCCACGAGCCCGTTGACTATTCTATCACGATATCTAACACACGATACAAAGTTCCTAATCGTGAATGACCATCACTTTTAATAAAACTACTAAGGCTAACACAAACTCCTTGTGTGTGTGAACTAAATCTTGTGTGTGTCATTCGATATCCTTCAAACCATCTCGAACTTCCCAAATTCGAACCATACTAGAACGAAAAACAATTTGTTACGTCCGATATCGATCAAAACTAGAAAGACTTTAAAACAACGAGCGGTACTTTCAACTTATCTGACGAGCGATACTTTTACAAGGACGAGCATTACTTTGCATTCATGGCAGTACTTTACATCCGTCGTGGCGATTACTTTGCATCTGTCGTGGCGTTACTTTGCATAAACCTAACGATGCTGAAACACACGAAGTGATGCTGAAACCTCTTGGCAACCAACCCGGCGGCATGTATCTTTCACATAAAAGCTCAGATCAACAATCCCTCAGGTGGAAAGTTAGATGGCTATATAGAGAACGTCCACCTAAAATTTCGTTACGATCCAACGGTTAACGAAAAAGTTATGATCGTTACAAAACAGTGTTGTAGTATCCTTACGAAAATTTTTCGATTTCGATGCAGACTTGACGGTTTATAACTTTTGATTGAGAGCTCTAATTGACAATCCTCCGGTGAAACTTTAGATGGATATCTTGAGATGCACCAACAAAATTGTAGCTCGATTCAACGGTTCAAGAAAAGTTATGCCTCCTTGGCCGACATGCAATGAGTTACGAAAATTTGTATGACTTGAATTTTGCATCTTTTCTTGAAAAACCTTGTAGATCCCTATATCAAGAGCTCCTCTCGATACCAATTGATAAGATCGTTTATAAGCTCAACTAGAGATCAATAACAAAGACAAACAACATGCACAGCGGAATAAACTAATCAATTCTTTGTTATTGAACAAGGTTTTCATTCACTAAGGGCGTTTAGTTGGGGTAATTTGGAGGATATTAGGCGTTTGCATTTTAATTCCTTCAAATGTCTTGTTTGGTAACTCAAATGTGAGCATTTGAGTAATTTACAATTCCCGAATTGCAAAATGGAAGAATCAAAATCCTCCAAAAGTGAGAAATTTTAATTTGCTTGAAAAAAAATTATAAACTTTTTTCTTATTGTTTTTTATAAACTTTTAAATAAAATATTTATGAATTTTTTATAATCTTTTTATAAATTTTTATAAACTTTTTATAAATTTTTATAAACTTTTTTTATATTTTTTTATAAATTTCTTATAAATTTTTATAAACTTTTTTATAAATTTTTATAAACTTTTTATAAATTTTTATAAATTTCTTATAAATTTTTACAAACTTTTTATAAATTTTATAAACTTTTTTTATATATTTTTTTATAAATTTCTTATAAATTTTTGTAAACTTTTTTATAAACTTTTTCATAAATTATTTATAAACTTTTTTATAAATTTTGTATAAACTTTTTTATAAATTTTTATAAACTTTTAAAAAAATATTATAAATTTTGTCAACCAAACATCACGAAGGTATTTTAAATTCCTAATTTTAAATTCTCAAGAATTTAAATTTTAAATTTAAAGTTCAATTTCAAATTACCCCAACCAAACGCCTAACACTAACTAATATTAGGCGTTTATAGGAACACGTCTAGATAACTAAACTACTAACTAAATTAATAACCAGGCGTTTACAAGACTATCGCTAGAATGAACACACCTTTAAGTCGACTACATCTTGGAAGACATGTATAATAAAACCTACACCTATGTCCTCTTTATATCTTTAGAGGATTAGGGTTCTAAAATCTACAAAGGACTAATAAATAAAACTTCTTTTAAAGCAAGTCTTCCATCTTTTTGTATGTTTCCTTCGTCGTATTAAGTCCTCTTGTTTCATTCTTTTTGTCTTATCAACTTAAGCGTATAATTACCAACATCCCGCTTGCGTTTTTCCTCAATTACATGGTCATCAAAGAAAGGATATTCTCTAATTCGCCATAGAGTAAATCCAAGGTTGGTGTTTGTTATTTTCTTACTTAGATTATTTGATTTGATGATTGACATTGCATTAGGGTTTTTGGGTAGGCTTCAAAACAAGTTTGGATATGAGCAATGAGTACACACTTTGTTATATTCTACATAATGGCGGAAAATTGGACAAGACTTACGCTATAGTACATCAGGTAATAAGGCTATTCTACCCTCAACGATAATAGGTTAACGGGTTTCACGAGTATAACGGACGTTGACATCGGACGTTAATGGTCGAGGGCGAGTTTGGCATATAAACCCCATGTTTTGGACCTCCGTGATGATAATGCCCAACTTTGTCCCATCACGATCTGCGTGAACAAGTTTAGGGACCAAGCGGTGTATTTTAGTCTAAAATATATTTGTCGTGTAATTTTGTGTCCGTAATAGTAGTTTTAAGGCAAATAGGGCAAAGAGTATCACACTAAGGTCAATGTATTGAAATTTAAGTAATTAATTTTATTTTTCATTTATGGCATTAAAGTTATTTTTGGTGTAATATAAGGTTTTCTTGACTTTTGAAAAATATTATCGGTCATTTTTTCAACTAAAATAATAATTAATTAATGTGATTATGTCATTAGAATTGAGCATTTAAAAGTCATTTCAACTAAAATTGTGAATGATACCATATTTGAAAATTCGAATAAAATCTTGTATTGCACAAAAAATAATTTCGATATTTTAAATTGAGACCCAATCTAAAGTATGATATTTATTTCTGTATGATTTGCCCTAATTTTAACCTAGTTTACCAATGATCCATTCACAATATAACTTTTACTAGTCAATTATGAGTTTGTATTATGAGCAATTCCAATTACTTTCAAGATTAGCGTTACCTGCAGCTCTCATTTCTTAGCTAGGTTTAAGTCTGAAAGCGATAACAAAGCTATAAACTAGTGACTTCTATTCGAGTGTTTCTATTAACATGATTCAATACAAACTTAGCAATTGATCTTGTAATCAGGACACTCTAATATATGATAGCATGAATTCATTTGATCATACCTATCGAATGTATATTTAGCAGATTTGTAAAACATGACGAATGATCAACTTTTTTATACTAAATCTGTTCGAGATCAATAGAAAACCATAACTTTGTAATATTCACAACATCGGGATAAAACTGTACCGATGGGTAAGTTGATCGAGTTAGCTAACACATCAAAACAAATGATTCCTTTTAATATATAATACATTCGTCTCAAAATTATTGTCCACAGACAAAAAACACACAGTTTAAGAAAAACATATCATTACAACTTTTTCTTTCTTACTTTTTGCACAAAGACAGTTTTACCGTTAACCAATTAATTTCTAACTTTTTTAAAGTTTATAATAATAACCTCAACTAAGGGTAATATGGTAAACTAGATATATATTCCTTATCTATTTATGAAAGTGAAAAATTATTTTGGGACGACCGAAAAAGAAAAGATGGACTATAAATATAGGACGGATGTAGTATATGATACCAATAGTACTTCATATTATGCGAAAAGTTTTAATTAATTTGTTAGTTCAAGTCTCGGGTTTTGGGAAGGGTCAGGTTGACATCCATAGGATCGTGGGGCATGGGGTGATCCCACCGATCTTGTCTTTGAAGAATTTGTTAGTTCAAGTTCCGCTTAGAACATTTAAGATAAATTTGTAGCATATATATCGTGAGATAGGTACTTGTCATTTAAAAAGTAACTTATCCACGGATTATATAATTCACAAGTTACCGAAGAACAATATTAACCGTTTCCGCCTAAACTTCTCAATTCATAACCAACTCTTCAACCAAAACCAAACACAAAATGGGCAAAGGAGTATTCTTCACCTCAGCATCAATGGTTCTCGCCGTAATAATCACCGCCACTCCGCTCACACCACCACGAAACCCGACACAACCCAAACAACCCCTCATTCACAGATTTCACATCAAACGCTTCACATTTACTCCGCTCAACGGGTTCAACTTCATAGCAACATTTCTCCATATTTCACCAGATCTTTTCTTATCAACTCCACAAGCAGCGATATTTGCTGTCCCTGATGGCGCTATCTCAAACTTATCACTACCTCCTTATATGATGAAGCATTTTCTTGCTTATCATATTAGTCCTTCAAATTGACTATGCAAGATTTGCTTAGGAAGCCGGCAGGACGTGTTTGCCTACATTGGTGCAAAGAAAGAGTGTCGGGATAACGAAAAGTGATGGCAAGAAAGGTGTGCTTGAAATCAATAATGTGTTGATTACTCATCCTGATTTGTTTGTTAAAGGGTTGGTTACTATTCATGGTCTTGCGGGTTCTTTTGCTTCGTTTGATCATCAACAGGAAAGTATAAATTTAGCTGTGTGTGAAACGGGTCAAAACAAGAATAATCGTAAAAATGAATGGGGGAAAGTGGTTAAGTTTTTGGGCTCGTCGGGTTTTATGGCGTTTGCTATTGGGTTGAATTCAGTGACTGATAGGATTGTTAAGGATTTTCCTGATTTGGATTCTGTCACGATTTTTACACCTCCGAATGTTGCTTTGATGGCTATGTCGTCGCCTTTGTTGGATAAGTTCATGAGGTCTCATATAGTTTTTGAGAGACGTACTTTTAAGCAGTTGGCGAGTTTGCCACCTGGTGCATCGTTGAGAACACTTGTTACGGGTAAACATGTTGAGATTACTGAAAGTTCAAAGATTTCTCATGCAGTTTCTATTAATGGGGTGGCGATAACTGCACCTGATTTGTTTTCGTCTAAGAATTTTGTTGTTCATGGAATTGCTCGGCCTTTGAATATAGATGAGCTCTCTAGTATGTCTGGATGATACTCGTGTTTTTTCCTTCATGGGTTCAGATCATTCAGTTTGTACAAATATTTGTTTTTTTTGTAATTAAAGTCTTTCAGATTTCTGTAATTACGTGTTCAGTTTTAACTGATACTGAAATAGCAGGTTTTGTAACAGTCTAAGTACTTCATAACTTAACCTTTTACATTCAGCTTGGGTAAGACCTGATGAGGTCCTCGTTTACTCTTTATTCCCAGGCTGTCTTGTCGGAGTTGTAAGCGTATTTTAGCCCATAAAAAATGGAACTGCTATTTGATCCCACGAACTTGTTAAAATCAGCAAGAAGCTGAAAGGGAATATGTCAAATGGGTCAAACAGGTTAGAAGTAACCCAAAGTCAATCCTTAATGCATACATCTTAAACTGCATTTACTCGCAGATTTTATTAAATGTAATAATATCCTTATTGTAAATGGAAAAAAGTGTTTGTGCTAGACTTGGTAAACTCAACCCGTCCGGGCCCATTTCAAGCCATACTGAAAAACGACTCATTTCAAAATCAACCCGTTTTGGCCCGTTTCCCATCCCTACCATATCACCACCTCTAAAATCATGCTAGAACAACATCCAGCAAATATTCAAAGTAAGTATGTGAAAAGTGAATACTAACCAAATAGATTCGGGAACCCCTGGTCTAGGCATAATACACGGAACCAGTTACTGACCCAACTAAAAGAGCTACTTTGAGGTGGTCATTAGATTAACCTAGAGTAGAAGCCACTGATGACTCTAACTCATTTGGTCTGTTTGAGCTCTATTTATGATTTTATCTACATAAAAGCAATACTCATCACGCAGTATCAAGATATAACATGTGTAAAAGTCTATTAGAGAGGCAGTTCCTTTAAGGCATTTTAGCTCAAAATATGTTAAATGCAACATTTTTCTTCACAATCTCTTCATTAGCAATCCTTTAAAAAAACCCTTGCTACGTTTATCAAATTAAATCAAAAGAAAAAAAGTCTGAATGACTGCTACTGATTCAGGAGTCTAAGGGAGTGTTTGGATGTGCATTTTGAAAGTGTGTAATTATTGTGACCTCAATTTGCATTAATCAATTTCTACTAGTTTGCTACATATTAAATGATTATCTACCGCTCGAAATGATCAGTTTTATCACAGGAAAACTGATGGTAATATGATAATCACATGGTAAAGTAAAATCATTTATATACCTTATCTCATATATTAAGTGCTTGGATACTCAGAATCTACCAGTCATTCGACACAATAAAAAGTATTAATACTACTTCAAGCAGCACAAAAACATTTGAATTCTGTCTCCTTCAAAACTCATAATTATACAATCTTAACATTTCATTATTTCAATATCACACAATCATTTCCAAAACCACAATCCAAAAAGCCCCCCAATCCTGTGACCTATCGTTATTTGTTACTGTACAAAATACCAACCACCATTCCTGTAACATGATTTGATCAGCTAGAACCTATGAAAACTCATAAATCGTAATAAAGCAAACATTGACCTAAGATTCATTTTTTGCCACGAGAATCAAGCTTACTACTTAGCATATATAAAACTTAAGCTACATCGACTGCTAAAGTCTTTCAGTTTAAAAACTGTTGTACTGCAGAAGAACTTCTTCACAATTTCATTATATAAGTAATCTCAAACAATACATCCACTAAATAGGCTTTTATAGCTCAAATTGATAGAATTGCAACTCATCAATTTTTTGTAGAAAGAAAATATTACAAAATTTACTATAATCCTTTCTTGTTATCCAGTATCACACAAAATTTACTATTATTCGTTACAACCACCATTGCTGTAACATCATGATGCTGATCAAAGTTCAAAACTCATAAAAATAAAACAAATTTACTAACATTAGTACTAACTTGATGAAAATAAAGAATGTAGTTGTTTTATAAACATCGAATGTCATCACCGAGAGATTGCATTTGTATCTCAAGAATCAAGCTTCCTACATTAGAAATTTGAACATCACATCGTCTGCTTAGATCATTTAGCTCATAGATTATATTTGTGACCTTGCAACATTCTTCTTCACAATAAAACCGTTAGTAATCCATTCAAAATCAACCTAACTACTATTACCAAATATTTTTAATGCAACGAACTATGTTTACTCAGCTTTTAAAGTTCATAAAAAATCTAATCATAGGATGGGACAAACAACGATTGCCACATCAATACTACGAGTACTCATTATTAAGCAGACACAATTGCAACAATACTATAATCGATGTATTATAAACACTGAATAACATATACAACAAATAGCAACCATAGTCATTAAACTTACACAAAAACTACCTCTAAAGACATCAAGAAACACCTCCAACTCTTTCCATAACAACCATAATCATTTTCGTTACCACCAAAGTCACATTCTCCGCTAACAAAAACCTCGACATCCTAAACAACTCCACAACTTCCTTCACCTCGCTATCGACACAAACAGCAATCACACCTCCATCTCTCACACACCTCTCCATCTCCGTGACATACTTTTCCTTAAACAATGCCTGATCCAAATTAGCACTAAACACAAATCCAAACACCCCATCAAAAAACTCCAAATGATGCGGATCACCTCTAACAACCAATGGCAAACTTTCCACCACTTCAACACCCGTAACATCAACTACTCCCATCTCTCTCAACGCCATAACAGCCTGCCCGCCACCCGCAGACATGATCAAAGCATTTGTATCATTCAAAACACGAGTTAACGTTTGAATGTGTGTAAAGAGTGTTGTATATGAGTTTACAGATTTTTTCCACGTGGAAGTGGACCAGAGACGGCGGTGGATGTGATCGAATGTTGTGATCTGACGTTGGGATGATTTGCATGATGATTTTGGGTGTGTTATGGGATTAATGCAGGTTTGAGGGGGTGTTTGGATAAAGAAGAGTGTTAGTGTGGCTATTGTGATTGATGTGTATGAGATTTTGTCTAGAAATTTGGACATTTTGGTGATGGTGGTTGAGGTTGTTTCATTGTTGATGTGTTCTTTAGTTGCTTGGATTATACGATTTGTTAAAGTACTTTAGCATAATTACAAGCCCATTTTCTAGTCCACTTTCAAGAACAACTTTAACATAAAGTTTATACTCGTGAATGTATAAATCTGGCTTATTTATGTAGATGACATCGTACTAACTGTTGGGATTTAATACTCATAACAATTATATAAAATCAAATAACATCATCAAAGCGTGCAATGAGTAAATAGGAATAATACATGTAAGTAATTAACCGAATAAAAAATGCGACTTTTAGCAATTCAAGAATCAAACGAGAATTAGAACAAGAACCAAAACCCAAACCCTAACTTAGGGTTTATATAATTCGACCAACCAAGAAGTTGACCACCAAGATTCACAAGCACAAGCGTACTTGTTTTTCGTTCTTCATACACACGTCTTATTAGCGATTTGATGTGAAAAGCTAATTTCTTGAATCACAAATAAAACCAAACACTTGTTTCTTTAGCTTGAACAAATCGAAAACCCTTATGGTGAGGGGTGTACGATCGGCCACAAAAGAAAGAGTAGAGAGAAGAGAAATTAGGTTATTGGTGATCCAAGGTTAGAGAATAATGAATACAAGGGTTTGTATTTATAGTTTCTCAAAACTTGGTGACCAAGAAATCCCACCTCTAGTGTTTGATAGCCCACGACCGCCATGCTTCCCAAGGGATTCTAGATCCTTCTTGTCCACTAATTTCATTCTTAGTCCTTATAATTTACATTTAACGACCGTTAGTCAAAACCCGTTAAATATTAACTATCGTTATGTTTTATTTTGTGACTAATAATTATTAATAACATTTTATATATTAATTATTAACATCAACTCTCATACGTAATGTGTGCAATCCCGAAGTCTCGAGTTCGAATCCGGACATACGATATTTAAATATCCATAAAACGTTTGACCCCACGGATATTACTAAATATAGTAATGACATTGGTTAGTCTAGCTTTAACGGGCCAATGCCCCCAGATCGAATCGAGTATGGTCTCCTAGAAAAAACCATTTAATGATTCATCATTTTTACTTATTCTTTTGTTACTAATACTACATTAACTATGAATATGGATCAAGTCATTTCATAAGTTAATATTCTGTTTCTCGTTGTATTTGATTGAACAAGATTACCAAATCATCTGAACATATTCCAGATAAATCTTGGGTATGGCCATACAAACATCTTGTCAACCTACGAGGGCCCAAATATAGTATTATGTTTTGAAACAAATTCAAATGAACAAATTCTCTTGACTACAAACATAACTCATGAACTTTGTAACACTTCCGAAAATAGCCCTTATAACTACCGATTACGGATAGCGTTAGACTATCTTACACAAATGCACTACATTCATATCGCTTATCCGGTATCTCAAGTCGAGGATAAACACTTCATGATATACTTAATGACAAATATCCATAAAGTATCATCATGTAAAGTTGGGATGAGTCCTATATTCAATTCATTGAATATCATGTGAATCTGGTATGTCCCACGCATCAATATACTTTAAAGTATATTCTACAAAACTCGATTTGTCTTAATTCAATGACATTCCCACATCATTGATCGACAACGGACTATTTAGAATAACATAAGTTATTCACGGATTAAACATGCAAATATAGGATATAATATTAAGAAAATGAAAATAAACATAAACAACTATTTTATTTCATTAAAGTAATATTTTTCATAACATCCTTTATCCAAATACGAATCACAAATCGCATGAAACTACTAGCTAAGCGAAGTCCTATCCCATCGGCATGGTCGGTGAAGTTTTCCTTTGGCAAAGGCTTCGTAAAGGGATCGACTAGATTATCATCAGTATGAACTTTGAGTAGATTGATTTCACCTATGTCGACTTGTTCTCGAACATAGTGATATCAACGAGGAAAATGTCCGCGCCTTCATGACTCCGGGCTCATTGGCAAATGTTATTGCGCAGAGTTGTCACAATACACATTTAAAGGTAATTCGATTGAGGGCATTACTCGAGTCCCGAAATGAATTTCCTAATCAAACCGCTTCCATCGCGACTCGAGCGGTATGTACTCGACTTACAGAATAGACATCGCAACCGTTGTTTGCTTTTGCTCTTCCAATCAAGCTGGTCCTCCATTAATGACAAAGACATAACCCGTCGAGACTTCGTATCATCTTTATCGAGTTTGGAATGACGATCGCAAAACCCGTAACATCACGTTCGCATCTGGATTTCCTCCATACACTAGAAACATTTCTTTAGTAGCCTTAGATACTTAAGAATGTTCTTAACAACTGCCGTTGTTTCACACCTAGGTTACTGTTGATACCGATCGGTGATATTATGTGCAAACGCCACATCGGGCCTTGTACATCTCACAACATACATGATAGATCCTCTGATAGAAGCATAAGGAACTTTCTTCATGTGTGCCACCTCTTCGGTGTTGACGCGCATAGTTTATTACTTAAGCCATGTTCAACTTGCATCGGCAAATATCCCTTCTTGGAATTTTGCATCTTGAATCTCTTCAATATTTTATCAATGTAAGCACTTTGGCTTAGTCCAATTAACCGCCTTGATCTATCTCGGTAGATCTTGATTCCTGAATAAATCTTGCTTCCCTAAGTCCTTCATAGAAAAGCACTTTCAAGATAAGACTTTACATCTTGCAAACTTGGAATGTCTTTTCCCATGATCAATATGTCATCGACATATAAGATAAGGAAAATAACATTACTCCCACTAGCTTTGTGATACACACATGGCTCATCAAGATTTTGAGTGAAACCAAATTTCTTGATTTCTTCATCAAACTTCTTGTTCCATTGCCTTGATGCTTGCTTCAACCCATAAATGGATCTTTGAAGTTTGCATACACTTTCGAAACTTTGGATTCACAAATCCTTGAGTTGCGCCATATAGATGTTCTCATCTAGGCGACCATTTAAGAAAGCGGTTTGACATCCATTTGCCATATCTCATAGTCATAGTGCGCACTATGGCTATTAGAATCCTAATAGCTCTAATGTCTTCTACAGGAGAAAAGGTCTCCTCGTAGTCTATCCCAAAGGTTTGAGTATACCCTTGAGCTACAAGGCGAGCTTTATAGGTGTGCGCATTGCCATCCATGTCGGTTTTATCTTATAGAGCCACTTACTTCCAACTACCTTAGCATTTGGAGGTAAGTCAACCTCTATCAAACTTCATTATCTTTCATGGATTGCATTTCCCATTCATTGCAACTCGCCATTTTCCTTTTAGGACTTATCATGGCGACTTTATAGTTAGCAGGTTCACCAAGATCCCTAACAAATTTTCCTCGACTTTTACGTTGAGACATAGGACGCTCAGTGCACGCGTAGCCCTCGCGGATCTGAATGGGAACCACTTCAACTTCGTGGAACGCCCGGACTTTCGGGTTCTACTTGAGGTTGGCTAGTGTTTTCGTAGGTGTTGTATCTTCTTGATCATCTTCCGGATCATAAACTCTCCCACCGAATTCATGAGATATGAGATCCTTTTCAAGAAAGTCTCCATACCTAGCAACAATTACTTTGTTTCGGTGGAAAGTAAAAGTAGTAACCCATAGTTTATTTTGGGTATCCTACGAAGATACACTTAATGATCTTTGTTGTAGCTTATCAGTGAGTCACGTTTAACAAACGCCTCACAACCCAGCACCTTTAAGTAAGACAAGTTGGGAGCTTTCTCATACCACACTTCATAAGGAGTCTTATCAACCTTCTTAGTTGGAACCATATTCAATATCTAACGTAGTTTCAAAGCATAATCCCAAAAGGATAAGGGAAGAGTTGTAAGATTAAACATTGATCGCACCATGTCTAACAATGTACGATTTCTTCTCTCGGATACACTATTTTGTTGTGGAGTATATGGATATGTGACTTCTTTGGACGATACCACACTCGGCTAGATAATCTTTAAACTCTTGGCTTAAATATTCACCACCTCTATCGGATCGAAGAGCTTTAATCTTCTTTCTAGTTGCGGTTCTACTTCACTCTAAAAACCTTAAATGTTTCAAAGACTTCATGTTTATGTTTAAGTAAATACACATAACCATAACGATGAAATCATCAAGAAGGTTAAAAGTAGCTAGCACCCTTTCTTGACACATGTCTTAGTGGTCCACATACGTCGGTATGTATCACACCAAGAAGATCGAAGCCCTTTCTAAACTATTTGTAAAGGTTTCTTGGTCATCTTCCGGATATACAAGATTCAAGACTTATCAAATGATTCATCATTGATGTCTTGCAAAAGCCCATCGTGTTGCGGTTGTTGCATGCGTTTCTTGCCTATATGAGCAAGTCTACAATGCCAAAGAAATGAAGAATCCAAATCACCTTTGATTCTTTTATTAATGATGCTAAAGACATAATTATTTTTATCAATCATATTATCATGCAAATCAATTTCAAACACACAATTCTTTGGAATAACATTAAAGTAAAAACACCATTTAAAGAAACGAAATTCCATAATCGGTAAATGTATGAACGAAACCAATATCTTTTAACAAGGAAGCGAAACGACACCCCTAACAATGGAAGGTGCGTAATGACAATCGTTTAATGACAAGTACTAAAACCGAAGGTAAAACTAAATCAAGCGTGCCTATAGCTTCAACGATCGCATGTGCTCCATTACCCACGTGCGGTATTGTTGTCCATAGGCAAGCTTCCTTGCTCCTCTAAGTCCCTGCGTGTATTACAAATGTGAATACCACATCCAAGATCATATACCCGAGAATTTATTTTATGAGGAAAATCAAATAATTCTATCATCAAAAGAGTACACAAGTACTAGCCACAAATGCGATTTTTTATACCTCTTATGCATGCAACTCATCAAGGTAGAGTGGACAATTCCTCTTCCGATGTCCTACCTCGATGCGATGATGACAAGCCATATCCTTCTTCGGATTCTCACGCTTTTTGGGAGGGTACTTCTTGGGTTCTTGCGATAAGTCATAACTTGTTTTCCTTATCGACTTTACCTTTACCTTTCCTTTCTTGTTCGCTAGCGGCTTATTAGGATTAGAAATCCTACCCTTCCGGATGGTCGAAACGGGTGTAGGGGCATTCTTGGGCAAACCTTTCTCGTAATCAATGAGCATTGCATGTACCTCCTTGTTGTCTTCCCGTGCAATGCATATTGTAATTGCTGCGAAACCATCAAACTCCTTGTTAGGGATGCATTGATAAGGCCAATTTGTATGTCATTGGGGTAGACATAGTTAAGTCGCCGGTGGTCCATGTAACTCATCATTTCCAGCAGGCTCACGGGTTTCCTTCTCCTTGCTTGCAACTATGAAGAGCATCTATCAAATCATCTGACTCTCACAACATGAGCTTTTCAAACAACCTTTGCAATTCTTCAAGCATGAGATTAGGAAGTAATTTTCAAGCTGCTTTTGCAAGTTTGATTCATACTCCCGAGCATAATGCAAAGCGACCTCATTATACTTGTCATACTCAGTTGCCATGTAGCTCGTGCTCAAAGCAGAGCATCACCGCAGTTCAGGAGGACAAAGCGTAGTTAAATAATTGGTCTTTTGGCAACCTCAAGACAATTACGAGTTGCATACCAATCATTGAAATTCGGCGCTACGGTCAATTTCTCTCGATCAAACATAGATTTGAGCGATGAGGCTAGTGCAAGAGATTCAACTTGAGCCATTTCTACGAAATAAAAGTTCAAAAGTTAGTACTTTCGATAAGTAAACATTCAAGAAAATAAAATACCCTTTGGTCAATATTCATATTAACCATACTATTTTCCTTGAATTTTGGAACCTCATTATCATAGTTCCACCACATCAGTTGATCTGCTAGTGGTGAAAGTATAGAATAGGTAATTGTTGAAAAACAATAATTGACAAACAAGTTTTCAATTCCAAAAGGTATGGGATTTACAATTTTTCCAAAACAATTAATGCAAAGCGTAAGCATGTTTTATCCCATCTTATGCCTTAAGTCATAGGTCTCACTAACTAACTTAATTAAGTTGTCTAATTTAGAAACCGCAAATAATTGTCGAGGTCTCACACAACAAAATAATTCACTTTGTCATTGTAATCTAGATCAAGGTCTCACATAACTAAATTACAACTTCAAGTGTTTCATATCATTAGATGGCATAAACTTAAATTTAAAGGGTACAATTTTTGACGTGTAATCAAAACTTATGTATAAAGAAGCATGCATACAACTTTATATCATAAAATTTTCGAAAAACTTACATAAGATTTTAATTGCTAAGATTAAGTTCTACAAAGTTTTAATCGATGCGTTGAGAAACTTATAACTTTGCACTAAGATGCTTCGTACATTGAATGGTTATACTAGGTAGCTCCAATCGAACTCACAGGGGGCACAGGACCAGTTAAGCGCAAAAGCATAACCTTAGACATCCATTCGATGTGTTGTCTTGCTTCTTAATTAACCCCTTTATAGTTTGTTCTAGTGGATGAGCCGTTCTAACCATTTAGTACAGTCGCATCAATCGATTAAAAGTTCAAGAATAATTCTTAGATAACAAATCAGTTTTGCCATTATTTAGTCCATTTAATTTTCTATTCAAAAAACTCTTTTTGCTTACTAACATGTCAAACAATATATAAACAAAAAATCACTTTAATAAAAATTAAACACACTCAAATAATATAAATATATAAGTAAACAATTTTAACATATGTAAAAACAATTAGCCACATGCATAATTATTTCAATAAACTCTAATAAACAATTCTAGGCCTTAAATAAATGCATACATTAACTAGGGCTTTCACCTACAAGGTAGATGAGCTACATGCATCGACAAGTCGATTACGTAAGCCAAAGTTAATAATATACCAATTAGCACGAACGAATTTTTATTAGTTATAATTGAGGTCTTCCCAATTCAATAATTATTAAATAAATAGAACATGTATGTATCAACTAAACAATTTATTACAAACAATACTCCATGGCAAAACATGCATGTTCCACCATAGATCCCGTGATAACAACTATCACCAAAGATACGCATATTACATGGCACATAACAATTATTCATTAATTAACCACATAAATTAGCATGCAACCTAGGGTTTCTACAAGTTTTACAAAATTAAAACCTAATTAAATAAATAGAGGTAATCGACCCTATAAATAAAAATTAGGGTTTCAATTCAAACCCTAGAAACCATAAAAGCATGCATATAATTATAAAGATTCAATTTTACGTGTTTAAATAATTAATTACATCATATTAACGGCTCGTGATGCCACTGCTGGGATTTAATACTCATAACAATTATATAAAATCAAATAACATCATCAAAGCATGCAGTGAGTAAATAGGAATAATACATGTAAGTAATTAACCGAATAAGAAAACGCGTACCTTTTGCAATTCAAGAATCAAACAAGAATTAGAACAAGAACCAAAACCCAAAACCCTAACTTAAGGGTTTATATAATTCAACCCAACCAAGAAGTTGACCACCAAGATTCACAAGCACAAGCGTATTTGTTCTTCGTTCTTGTACACACGCATTATTAGCGATTTGATGTGAAAAGCTAGTTTCTTGAATCACAAATAAAACCAAACACTTGTTTCTTTAGCTTGAACAAATCGAAAACCCTTATGGTGAGGGTGTGTACGATCGGCCAAAAGAAAAGTAGAGGAGAAGAGAAATTAGGTTATTGGTGATCGAGGTTGGGAGAATAATGAATACAAGGGTTTGTATTTATAGTTTCTCAAAACTTGGTGACCAAGAAATCCCACCTCCTTGGGTTTGATAGCCCACGACCGGCCATGCTTTCCCAAGGGATTCTAGATCCTTCTTGTCCACTAATTTCATTCTTAGTCCTCATAGTTTACATTTAACTAATCGTTAGTCAAAACCCGTTAAATATTAACTATCGTTATGTTTTATTTCGTGACTAATAATTATTAATAACATTTATATATTAATTATTAACATCAACTCTCATACGTAATATGTGCAATCCCGAAGTCTCGAGTTCGAATCCGGACATACGTATATTTAAATATCCATAAAACCTTTCACTAACAGCATCCTCTGCCACTTTACTTCAGCGGGTCATCTGTTTTCTACATAATGAGTTCTTCATGACCGATTTTGGGCTACTCAATTATTTTCTTGGCATTTGGGCTTAGCATACTCACCTGGATTATTTTTGTCACAAACCACCTATGCTCGTAAGATTCTTGAACGAGCTGCACTACAAAAATATTGTCTTTTAGTGACACGACAAAAGTTAAAAAATGTCACTAATTAAAAAGTGTTAACAAAAGTATAAAAAATAGTGTCACAAAGTTATGTGCTTCTCCTATACTTAAAGTATAGGAAAAGCGCTCAATAGGTAAAAGTCTATTTATAGTGACACAAAAAATGTGAGGATACACGTTTTTTTTCTTTTAAGACACATTTTGTACATAAAAATGTCATTAAATCTCAAAATTTTAAACTTTGCCGACATTTTTTAAAAAATTGTCATTAAAAGGATAAATTTAGTGACACTTTTTGTGTCACTATAGGTCTATTACCTTGTAGTCTTTGAGCTGTTGGCATGCTAGCTGCAACTCAAAGAAGAAACACGCCATCGAGTCCAATCTTGGTCTGATGAAGACCACAGTATAGGACCCAACCTTATACCATAACTTAGTTAGCCCACCGAGATCTAACATTCACTCGGCGGACTTATCGTATGCAATCCAACATGCCTGTTTGTTTATGCATGACTCGTGAGCTACACTTATCCGCCGTATATTCGTGGGACTTTGGACAACGGTCTTGGCTATATCTGAATCCCCACCTTTCACCTCACTGTATATCTGGATGTCGATTGGGTTGGTTGCCCGCCACACGATGATCCACATCAAAGTTATTGTGTTTTCTTGGCGACAACCTCATCTCATGGTCATCCAAACGAAAACACGTTATCTCCGGTCCGCTTATGAGACCGAATACCATAATGTTGCTAACGTAGTCGCCAAGACGACTTGGGTTCATAATCTTTCACGGAACTCACGTGTCATTTCGACCGCTACACTTGACTTCTATGATAACGTGAGTGCCATCTAGGTGAGTGTCGGCTAAGACCGGACCGAGACCGATGAAGCCAAAACCCGGCATCGAGGACTGCCGGTCCGGTTTGTCGGTCGGACTGGTTCGGTCCGGGTTGGTCCGGTCAAGTTAAATCGATCGATGCGGTCGGTCCCAGACGAAGGCATAATGGTCGGTTTAGACGTAAGCGAGATTGGACCGGCCGACCCGAGACCAAAATAAGGAAAAAGTTGGAACCAAGACCGGACTGCTGGTTTTCGATTCGGTCGGGTTTGTGTCGGTATGGTTGGTTTTATCGGTCCGATCGGTTTTGGGGTGCGATGCTCATCCATAGTGTCATCTACATCCTTTAATCGGTACCACACCAATGTACTAAATTGAGATCGATATTCATTTTTCGGACCTGGTTGCTACCGGTCTCGTTTGTGTACATCAAGTTCCTCTCTTTACCAAATGTGTAGATATCTTTACCAAAGCACTACCCCTCTTTATGTCTTGAATTTGCTTGATTTATCGCTCGACCATCTCTCACTCTAACTTTGGAAAAGTATTAGTAAACCATATTAGTATTGTATTCATAGGCCCATATTATATGTCTAGGCTCGGCCCATTCTTGTGTAACATCACGTGTATATATTATTGGTGTGTCAATGAGAAGATCCATATGTTATTCGATATTACTAGGTTGTATTGGGCTCAAGCACGAGTTCAAGACTCTTAATTTTAACACTATTTATGTACCGATTCATGATATGCAATATAAGTCAATTGCATTGAAAGTGGCTAAGGAAGCAATACAAACGGCTAAGGAAGCTTGGGATCTTCTTGCCGCAATCTTCAATGACAATAAGCGCACTCGCTCGATTGCATTGAGAGCGAAGTAACGGTCTTTGAAGCTTGGTACTATTTTGACTAGTCTCTGGTCGCCTATCTCTAATGATGATGTGGTTACGTTTGCTCTTAAAAGGTTACCTGATAAGTATAATACTATATTCACTATTATTGCTCATCGGGATCCTTTCTCGGATCTCAAGACGGCTCGTTCTATGCTCGCTACCGAAGAGATGCGGTTAAAGTCGAGGGCTCATGCTACCTCTATTGATTCTACATCTTCTTCACCTATGGTTTTGTTGGCTAAAACCATTGCTAATACTCGGCGTCCTAATATCTCCAGAAAAGATAAATAAGCCATGTTTTAATTTTAATAAGGGTGTTTGTCGTTTTGGTGAGCATTGCATGTTTCTACACAATGGGGTCAATGGTAACTCATCACTTTGGTCGACTAGTAATGTGGGAATGGTAATATGACACCACAATAAATGATGTATTTTATACAAACTCAACAAAGTCTTTTGGCAAAATGGGATGTGAACCTATCGATACAGTGGCAAATAAATTCAACAGTAACAATATGCATGTTTTACCACCAATATGCCAGATGCCACTCCCACTGGTCTGCTTCACCTTTTGTTGGGCCGTGGCCCACTTGGTTTTTCCAAACCCATTGCTCATCCACTTATGCTAGCCTATCACGGTTTGTTCACCAACCGCCCAAATACCATCATTGGGCTCACAAGTTGTCACCGGGACCGACCACTGATTGGGTTTCTCGGATATTATGGGGCGTTGGTACCCAATGTCGGTCGGGTCAACAATAGGCTCAACTACCGGTTCAGTTATGATTGGGCGACCAAGTTAAAATCGGGTCGGTTATGATAGGCAAGAACTAGGTCAAGTTATGATGGGCGGTGGGTCATCTTCCGTGCCAGGCTGCGTGATCGCCACATGCTTTTAATGCTATGACACTTTAGGATCCAGCTCCGGAAATTGGAATATGGACACAAGTGCGAGCTCATCATACCGATTACATTACTAGTCTTAGTGATGTTTTTAATATGTGCATTTATTCTTACGTCTCGCTTGGTTATGGTTATTCTATACCGTTACCAACTCGGTCGTAGTATTTTGCCTACCTATCATCGTTCCCTTTACTTAAATAATGTTCTTACTACTCATAATATTGTCAAGAATTTAATTTATGTTCATCGCTTGTTCGTGATAAACATTGTACTATTGCATTTGATCCTTTTGATTTTTCTCGTTATTTCATGACCCGTCGTGCTTCTCCGTTGTGATAGCACTGGGGATCTTTACCCGGTCCCGAAGCTTCCACTATCCCTCATGCTTTTCTTACTAGTCAGTATACGTGGCACCAACGCCTTGGACATCCAGGAAGTGTAATGTTACGTCATATTCTTTCTAGTAATTCAATTTCGTGTAATAAAGAGAAACCTCCCATTCTTTGTCATGCTTGTTAGCTTGGCAAACACGCGAGGCTTCCATTTTTTAGTTATAGTACTTTGGTTAATTCTTGTTTTGACATTGTTCACTCGGATTTGTAGACTTCCTCAGTTCTGATTCTTTCCGGTTTCAAATATTATATTTTGTTCTTGGATCATTATTCCAATATGTTTGGGTTTATCCGTTGGTTAATAAATCAGATTTCTTGTCTAAGTTTGTTTTGTTTCGTAACTTTGTTAATACTCAATTTAAGTGTGAAATAAATTCATTTCAGTGTGATCATGGTGGTGAAATTTGTTGGGAAATGCTCATGTCATTCAAATGTTTTAATACGACTAGAAATCGTGAGCTTCTGTGGTCACACGTATACATGTAGATATTACTTATTGGTGCATTTAATTATTATATTGTATATTTATTAAATATATTAATTCCTACAATAAAAGCATAATGGTCGTTAGTTAGTTCGCTAGATGAACAATTAACTTTAAGCCCTTTAATTATATGTAAATGTACATAATAATTATACTAAGTCAAAAGTCAATATGATGATATTTTGATAGGGTGACCACAATGTCACAAAGGGAGGGTGTTTGTGTCAAGATTAGGTAGCTTTTTCTAAAGATATGTAACCCTAATCTTACACTATATAAAAGGGTCCTAGGATCTCATTATTTCATCTCATTCTCTTTTTCTCTCTCCTAGCTTAAATTGGAGAACGCGTGTAATGGGTTTTCCGATTTTGGTCTTTCTCTTGAGTCGAAGCAAGAACTCATGTTTTGGTTCGTGTATCGTTGGCGTACTAGCATCCGAGTAATATTAGTTAACATGTAGTGTGGATACGTGAGGTTACTTACTTTTAGTAACTCTTGGGTTTCATGGAAGTGTCATGCAAGTTGATAACACACTTGCGTGTTACGAGATTTAGTCTTCATTAGCATTTATCGTTAAAGGTGCGATTTCCTTTTAAAATTTTATGTTAATTATTTCATCATGTGTTTCCTTTTTTTCGCTATGTACTCGTGTTTATTATATGTAATACAATAGGTTATTAGATAAAAATACCAACAAATTTGACAACTAGGCTTTTCATAAGTTATTTACATCTAATGGTATCCAGATTCGTTTTCTTGTCCCAAAACCTCAAAACAAAATAGTAAATCGAAAGGATGATTCAAACCATAAACAATCTTATCCACATTTTACTTTTCAAGCTCACCTTCCTCCCAATTATTGGGTTTATGCACTTAATATGGCGCTTACTTGTTAAATATTTTACCTTCAAAAGCCATTAATAATGACATTCCTTTTACATGCCTTTTGGAACCAAACCTTATTATAGCATTCTATGTACTTTTGTGTCTTTGTTACCCTAAAAACTTGAACCCCATGCCACACCCTCCATATTTTGGGACACGCACCCAATCATCGTGGCTACCATATTCTAGACTTAAACACCATTATAGTTATCATTTTCCGCCATGTTACCTTTCATGAGACAGTTTTCCAATTGGTACTATGACATATACTCGCCCTCATATACCTATTTGGATGAGTCGCCTAATGTCATTTCTCATATTATTCGCTCGACTCTCATTACGCCTCCCACATTCTTCACAAAATACTACCGATTTTGATCTGCTTTCACCGTGTTCGACACCCATTACACCTCTAACACCGCCAACACCTTTTTCACCGGTTGACATGCCTCCACCCAATAATGATGATATTCCCATACCACCTAACCCAAACCTATTTTTCATTCATCACATGGTCACAAATTTTCGTGTTCGGACAAATCGTCATCCCGATCTTCTTACTTTTCCCTGTGTTCTATTTCACTTTTACCAAAATCGATATCTTGATCGTTTAATGATTCAAATTGGCAAAATGCTATGAATGATGAATATACTATTAAAAATAAAACTTGGACTCTTGTGCCTTGACCCACCGGATGCAAATATTGTTCGTTGTATGTGGTTGTTTCATCATAAGTATTTAGCATATGGCACTATTAATCGCTACAAGGCCCGTCATGTAGCGAATGTCAATACGCAGTTAGAGGGCGTCGATGTTGATGAGACCTTTAGTCCGGTTGTCAAACCGGACACTATTCAGACCGTTCTTAGTTTGGCTACTTTTCGGCATTGGCTTGTTCATAAGCTTAATGTCAAGAATGCCTTATTACATGTAAATTTATCTGAGACAATTTATAGGGATAAGCCTCCAGGTTTCAGGATTTTGAGCATCCTGACTATGTTTCTTTATTACAGCGGTCTATTTATGGGCTAAAGCAAACCCTTCGGGCTTGGTTTCAGCGTTTTGCAGCTTATATTACTCGAGTTGGGTTTGCTCACAGTCGATGTGACTCCTCATTATTTATTTACCGGCATGGGACTGACACTACTTATATACTATTGTATGTTTATAATATTGTTCTCGCTGCTTTTTCTGAGCTTTTGTCAAAGTGAACTATTGCTTCCTTACATAAGGAGTTTTCTATAACAGATCTTAATTCGCTTAATTATTTTATGGGCATTTACGTTATACGAGATTCTTTGGGGATGTTCTTATTTCAACGTAAGTATGCTGCTGAGATTCTTGAGCGGGCTCATATGGCTAACTGCAATTACAGTCGGACTCCTGTGGATACTGAGTCTAAATTGGGTTATGGTGGTGATCCGGTCTCTGATCCGCCATTATATCAGAGTCTTGCGGGTTCTCTTCAGTATCTTTGATGAGTGTCTAAATATTGAGTCTAAATTGGGTTATGGATGGTCCAAATTTTAAAGTGAATGGTCATCGATTAAAGCACTATTTTGGAGAGGACATTCCATCTATGGTTGTCCCGGATCTACAAACTTTCCCCATGAACCAATGAATGCGGGGATCGAGTCAAGCTAGCGACTCGGGAATCAAAAATGATAGCACACCATATGGGTTTTCACTCATATTTCGACTTCTTTCTACTTTCTACCACCCTAGTGCTGGGAGTTGCCCACTGTTGTATATAAGTTTTCTTCTAAAAAAAAAAATGTGTATATATCAAAAATAAAATAAAGGCCGTAATATTTCCTTTTCGTTCTATGTTTCGCATAACCGCTGGTACTTTGAATATTGAGGCAATATTCATTTCTAGTGTGGGGGGAATTCTCACGAATTTTATCATGTAATTATTTCACCCATTCCCTGTTTTTGGCCAAAATTTTTTTAGAGTAAGTGTTTTCACTTACTCAAAGAATGGTAATCATCCGCCATGTCTAACCCACATAAGGATTGGCTAATCCAGAGCAAACGGCTCTTGGTAAAGATATCTCAATCTGCTTATGGCTTGCAATTTGCCCAAAATTGTATGGTGTTCAACTCACCATATCTTTAATTAGTGAAAAGTTGGCTAGCCCGCAAGTTTATGGTTTGTGGTAAAGGCGGTTGGAAATCCATAATTGGTAATCGGCTCACCAAAGATAATATTGATAATTTATCTAAGAGTTGGCTAGTCCGTATAAACGGCTTCCGTAAAGACAAATCAAAACCGTTCTGGTGGTGATTTGCTCAAAATCATTTGGTTATCATTGTACCAAGGTTCTTACTGAATCGAAGCAATTGGCTACTCCAAGTAATGGCTTTTGGTAAAGAGATGAAATCCATTAATTTTTCTCAAAACATTGCTAGGGACTAGCAATATCTTAGTGTGGGGATTGATGAGTGTTAAATACTCATCATTTTTATCTTGTTTAGAATGCCAAAAACATCGAAAACACTCGTAAATGCATCAAAATGATGAAAATATCACAAATAAGTGTTTTATGTGTTTTAAATGCAAAAGTATCAAAATCAGATGAAAAACGTATCAAGTTTGCATAATTAGCAGTTTTAGTCCCCCAAGTTTCAAAAGTTGTCAAATTTAGTCCCTGGTAAATCAAAATAAAGAAAAATGTTATTTAAAGTCCCTAGGGATTCATGAGTTGTAAAAATTGGTCCTTGAAATTTAAAATTGCAAAATGACAACTTAGGTCCCTTAACTTTAAAAAATGACATAAATGGTCCTTGGATATTTTAAAAATGAAAAATAATCAAATATGGTCCTTGTACTATTAAAGTTTGTCAAGTTTGGTCTTTGTGATAACTTTTGAGAAATTACAGGTTTGGTCCCTCAAGTTTGCAGAATTTACATCTATGGTCCTTGTGTATTAAACAAACCAAACGGACCCCCTTTTATTATTGAGCCCAGCCAAAACAAAAGACCCTCACAACACTGTGACCCCATTTGGACCCCCACTTATTAATATCTCGTCAAATTGGTCAAACCCGCAAAACCCACCAACATGACATCCCTTCACTAAGACTCGAATTCCGAAACCAAGCAGTTTTCTTCCACTTGACATTTCCACCCTTTCCACTTGTCTTTCCACTTGTATACCCACTCCCCTCCACCTCCATAATCCCCCAAACTTCTTTAAATGCATAAACCTGCTCATGACTTTTTTGGCGCCAAATCTCCAAATGGATGGTTCTGATGATTTTGATGAATCCAATGGTTGGAATGAGGTGGGATATGTTCAGAGATGTCGACAAAGATGAAAAAGATCATTATAAAGGGAAAGGGAAGCAATGTGAAGAGTATCTAGCTTAATTTAGTTAAATGTATGTCGTTTTAATTATTTTCAAATTTCCAGCGTAATTCTAAGCTTTCAAGTACTTTTTTAAGTCATATCAGTGTATTATACAACTTTTGCAATAAGTAATTTCAAGTTTCAAGTTTAATTTCAGTTGTTCAAATTTTCAAAGTTCAAAAATCTCATGATAGTTTGAATGTTGTTTGTAGTTGTTGTCTTGAACTCATAAGATCACATAAGCTCCTTTATAGCTTATTTAAGCTATTAGTAACCTTTAAAATCAGTTTAGAAACAAAAAGCAAAAATCACCAAAAATACAAATAAAATAGTTGAAAATAAAAATCCATGGAGATGGTGATCAAAGGCGAGTGGTAAATCTTGGATTGCCTTGGGTTTAGAAGCTTAGTGGTAAGCTAATAGGGGTGATCTTTGGACCTTGTTCGTGTTTTCGACTCAATACAAGTTGTAAGCCTTTATAAGCTATTCTTGCATTTCATATTTAAGTATTCATAAGCTTAAATCTCGTGTCTTTATGTTCATTAGTTATAGTTAAGTATATTTAAGCATTAAAAAATACTTGTTCTTTTTAATTTGTAGTTAATATAAATTTTATTTTAATGATCTAATTAGCATATTTGTTAATTCTTAGTTTAATGTTGTTATGGTTATTGTTTAATGCTTATTTAATCTTATTATATGATATTATAAGTTCTTTAATAAAGTTCATGGTCTTAATGTGTTTTGTTTTGAAAAGTTTCAAAACAGTCTTGTTAAGGGTGTTTGGTTTCACTTGGTTAACTGTGTTAGAGTTTGTTAGAGCCTTTGTTCTTGGTTGTTACATGTCACACTAGTTCTTAATAACTCAAACAAACAATAAAAGTCAGTCCTTATTTGAGAAATAGTCAAAATCACTCTTTATCTCACTTAATTTCATAATCGTTAGGATTTAACTTGTCAAAATCATCAAAGTAGCTTATAACTTGGTAATATAGCTTATTTCAACCTTAATATAGCTTAACATAACATAATCAGTGAGTAGATTCAATTTAAAGTTCATAAAAGTCAACTTGATAGTGTAATTTAGAAAGTCAAATATTTCAGTTTAGTCGTTTTTGAATAAAATAGATTATTTTCTATAGGACTTAATTTTGAGTTTTAAGATTTTAGCTTTTGGGATATTAATATATAGTTGCTCAGCTTTATCCTAGTAATTTTTATATTTCCTAATCAGCTTATTTAATAGCTTATCTTTTAGCATTATTTCATACCCTATTTCAAAATGTGCCTCTTTGTGACTTTTTACTACATTTTCACAAGCTTGTAAAAGCTCTCTAGTTACCCAAAGCTTGTGAATCTTATTTTTTGTGTAGCTAACCTACCCATCTTGAGGTCCCAAGCTTAAAATTCCACTTTGTAACTTATTTAATAAATGCACTAGCTTCTTTTTTGTCCCATTACTCAGTATCAACTGACTCAGCTTAAGCTGAGCAGTGAACTGGTACCCTTTTCAAAAGCTTGTAAAAAGCTTATTAATAAGCCCCAGTGTGTGAGCTTTGGCTTTTTGGAAAGCCTACCAACCCAGCTTGATACCCAAGTGCTTATTTTTGAGTTTGGAGCTTTTTCCCCTAGCTTAATTTGGCTTAGAAAAAGTGTGCAAGTCTGTTTGGTTAGTAGGATAGTCAAAGTGCTTATTTGCTTATTTCTAGCTTTTCAAAGGTAGACCTTTGTGCTTTTAGCTTCATTTCAGTTCATTTAGCTTATTTGCATCTTATTCTATCTTTGTTTCCAACCGAGAAGCTTGTTTGAGCTTAATCTATCCAAATAAGCTCTTAAGATCAACTGTTGAAATAATAAGTTCTCAAACAAATTTTATTTTAATTTGTAAAATTTTGTTTTCATAAAAGTTTTTTATTTTAAGTAGTTAAATAGTTTTCAAAAAGAAAAACCACAAAAACATCATTTTAAATATAGTGATAGAGTTTATTTAATAGAATTTAGCTTTTTGATTTTTCTTTTCAGCTTATTATTAAGCAAATTCTGTTTTTATAATTTTCTTAGTTTTCTGTCACCTTAGGATATTTTTAGAAAAAGTTTCATAATTTTCTCTGTTTGTTTAGTTTTTATTATAATTTTAAATAATTAAAAGTATTAAATAATTAGTAATAAATAATTAAAAAGCATAAAAAAATATCTTTTCAGTTTTAAAATTAGTTTTATAATATTCTAGATTTTTCTAAGTTAAAATTTTATTTTTCCAGGTTATTTTAATATTTTCTTGTATTTAAGTGTATTTTAAATAGTAATTAATTAATAATAAATAGATAAAAGTGTAAAAATATATTTTTAGTTTTAAAATTAGTTTTATAATATTTTAGATTTTTCTAAGTCATAATTTTATTTTTCTAGCTTTATTTCATATTTTATCATATTTTAGGTTATTATTAAATAGTTAAAAATAGCTTTTAATTAATAATAATTAAATAAATAGTTATAAAAATAATTTTATTTTTCCAATAATTTTCTTTTATTATTAGGATTCCAAAAATATCATTTTCATATTTTTAGGTCTTTTATTTCTTAGATCTCACGTTTTATTTTATACGTTACGTAGTTTAATAAACGTATTCGTTTAAGTTTATTTAATCTGATTGTTGTGCTTTACAATTCTGTATCCAAAATCATTCCAATCAATCAGTAGTGTAGTTATCAATCAAAATCCTTACTGATCACTATCCTTAGTGATTATTCGACATCTGAAAGTGTTTAGCACCATTCATCCTCCGTGGGACTTAACGATCTGTGGAAACACTATACTCTCCAGATCTTAATTGCATTTGTTTCTGAGCTGTTTGAATTTTATTACGGTTGAACATTCACAAGTGGTTAGCTTGTGTGATAAACTTGACTTTTTGGGAGCGAACCAAATTTTGCCACCGCCGGGAGGTCGTAAGCGTGTCCTAAGCATTTTCGGATCCATTCTTGCACATATACCACCTTTTGTAAGCAGCTTTTTTGTAAAGTTAATCAAAACTCAAAAGTTCATTAACACTTTTCCTAAAGTGTTAACAACACCAAAAAAATAAAACAACAAAACAATCGTAACGTTCTCTAGCTTGTGTTTCCTTTAAGGTGATTCTTAAAGAGATACGATTTGGTTAAACGAGACGATACCAAAAATATTTTCCAAAAGTTTTTAAACCCTTAGCACAAATCCATACCTACGTCTTTTCAGTGGTACTTAATAAATACATAAAAATCAACCACCGCAAACCAAGGCAGTACACCTACCAACTGGGGGTGTGACCATTAATAAGTTCCCGAACTAAAGATTTAAAACTTGCCTTTGTGTCCTTGTGATTTGGTGTACCTTTTTCAAAGAAGCCATTTCATTTGTGATTATTGGTTTAAGTTCACTTGTCGTTTTGCCTCGCATTTGTTTTGAAATCGATTTTTATACTTAGTGCATGCGCACTGCTCTTCCGATTCTACAAGTCCACTTTCTCGAGCTTGCAAATATTCCTCGAGACGTAGAAGACGTTTCGCTCCTTCACCGTAGATCGAGGAACGTCTAGCACAACCACCCCTGTCATAATGGCGTAAGACAAACCGATGAATGAGCTTCTCCAAGCACCCATCAAAGGTTACGGAGATGCCATTATTGTCCCAACCATCGTGGTCGATACCTTCGAGCTCAAAACCGGTTACTTAATCTTGTAACCCAAAGCCAATTTTATGGTTTTGAGCGGGATGATCCTCATGCACATATTCGATGGTTCAACAAGATTGCATCAACCATCAAATACAAGCATGTCCCACATGAAGCAATTAAGCTTCTTCATTCCCATTTTCTACAGAGGACAAGCCCGAATTGGCTTCGAGAAACAACCCACTGCTCCATCGAGACATGGGAGGATCTAGTCACTAAGTTTGTTAACGAATTCTATCCTCCATCCCGAACTACAAGTCTTAAGAATGAGATAATGAAATTTCTCAAAGATTTGATGAATCATTCGGGAGGCATGGGATCGTTATAAAGAATTGTCCGCAAGTGTCCGCATCATGGTTTTACCGAATTAATGCAAATGGATACTTTCTACAATGGTCCGAGACAAGTGACCAAGATTCTCTAAATGCCTCCGCGGAGGTAATTTCTTGAGCAAGACCACAAAAGAAGCCTTGCAAATCATAGAAAACAAGTCCTGTGTCCGCTCTTTCCGAACAAAGACATATCGGCCTCGCCTAATGCATGACCTTCTACTTCATCTCCCGTGAGTACATCTAGCACCGATGCTAAGATTGACAAACTCACGGATATTGTTCGAGCTTTGGTCCTTGCTAACCAAAAGAAAGTCACCTTCACACGTATACCATCACATGGTGAAGTGAAGAAAGTCGAGGTCCGTGGTTACTTGTGGTGGCCTCATGCATACTACAATCAGATCACACCGATGGTAGTCCATTTGAAGCCAATGCTATAGCCGGTACTTCACATCGGGAGGTAATCAATACCGTCCTCAAAATGAACCAAACTACCATGCTAACACTTATCAAGGACCACCCGATTTTAACGTAATCCTAACATACAAAACCGAATCGAACCAACCTAGAATGAACCAAGGTTATCAAAACCAAGGTAATTTCTATCCCGACCAAATCAAGGTTTCCAACATCAAGGAACCTTAATCAAAACAATTTCAATCGAGGGAATCAATTTCGTGGAAATGTAAATCCTAACCAAGGAATTTTCAACAACAAGGTCATAATCAAAACATACGACCTCAAAATTTCCTCAAGACATCCTCCAAGACCATCATCCGATGAGTTATTGAAACAATTCATGAAATCCCAAGATGAAATGAAGGTTGTTAGTCGGTCGGATCACGATCTTAAGTCTTTAAATGATCAACCCTCGGGCTCGTGAAAACTTCCGAGCAACATGATCGCTAACCCGAGGGGCGATGCAAAGGCGATCACAACCGTAAGTGGTGTTTCATACAATGGACTGCTATTCCTACTACTCTTCTTCTTCTCTCCCGAAGGTAGTGGAAAGTGAACCCGAGGCAACAAAGGACAAGGAACTTCCTACTAATAACGGAGGTACCAACGATGTCCATCCTCGTTGTCTCGAAACCCAAATCCAATCCAGAGTTGTTTTGAACCTCAGTAGCTCTCGTTGAAAACCCCAAATCCAAAACTTCTATTCCTTACCCATCACGCTTGAATGAGCAAAGCTCCGCCGAAAAGCTACCATCAAATGGACAAATTTTTCAAATTTTCCAAGAACTACATTTTGACATAAGCTTTATGGATGCTATCATGCTTGATGCCCAAGTTTGCATCAACTCTCAAACACATGTTAAGCAACAAGGAAAAGTCGCTTGAAATGGCAAAACTCCTTCAACGAGAATCGCTCATAGTTATCTCAAGAAGCTTCCGAAAGCTTGGAGATCCCGGAAAATTTCTCTTACCTTGTGTATTTCCGGTGAATGGTTGAATGCTTTGCCTTAGCCGATCTTGGTGCAAGCATCAATCGATGCCTTATTCAAGATGGAAGAAACTTTCTTCCTGACCTTACTCCTACATGCATGACTCTCGAGCTTGCAGATCGACGATATCCCGTCCTCTTGGCATTGCCGAGGACGATTTTGAAAGTAGGAAAGTTCTATTTTCCACCGACTTTGTGGTTGTTGATTTCGATGTCGATCATCGGGTTCCTCTCATTGTTGGACGAGGATTCTTGAGAACGGGCCGTGTTTCTCATTGATGTATTTGAGCAAGAAATCACATTACGTGTTGGTAATGAAGTCACACCTTTAACCTTGATCAAACTTCGAGGTACTCCCAAACTATGATTCCGAGTCGGTAACCGAATAGATATCATTGATATTGCTTCAAGAGTACTCAAGAAGTTCTTGGTTATGATCATAATTCTTCGAGTGATAATCTCACCATTCATCTCAACCCATCATTGCCAATTCTACTCCTTCTCTCACTCCATTTGAGGAAAGTGACTTCATCTTAGAAGAGATCAGCATACTTGTCCGGTGATTCTGCTCCATGGGAAATTGATCACGCTCCCATCGACATCGAGGGGACATACTTCTCATTGAGAAGTTGCTTAATGATGATCCATCATCGCCCCTCCCGCCGAGCTTCATAACAAGGAAGTCAAGTCGCTTGAGAAAATCAAGAATTTCAAGTCGAACTTAGGACTTACCACCTCATCTCGAGTATGCATTTCTTGAAGGTGATGATAAATTACCCATCATTATTTCTAGATTTGAGTAAAGATGAAAAGACCGCTCTCATAAAGGTCTTGAAGTCACACAAGCAAGCAATTGCTTGGAAACTCTCCGATATTAGTGGTATCAACCCGAGTTTTGTACTCACAAAATCTTGATGGAGGATGACTTCAAACCTGCAGTTCAACATCGAGAAGAGTAAATCCAAAATCCATGATGTTATCAAACATGAGGTTATCAAACTTCTTGATGCAGATTGATTTACCCGATCTCGGATAGTCCTTGGGTTAGCCCAATTCATCGTGTTCCTAAAAAGGGCGGCATAATCGTTGTCACAAATGAAGATAACGAGTTAATTCCAACTCGGCCGGTAACGGATGGCGTGTTTGCATTGACTATGGATGACTTCTGGTCATTGGGGATTCGTTTCAAACATGTCTCCCATTTAGAAAAAATGCTTCAAAGGTGCGAAGACACCAATCTTTGTCTAAATTGGGAGAAGAGCCACTTTATGGTCAAAGAAGGCATAGTCCTTCGCCATAAGATTTCCAAAACGGATTGAGGTAGATAGAGCAAAAGTTGATGTTATTGCTAAATTACCTCATCCTACTACCGTCAAAGGTATTAGAGTTTTTAGGTCATGCCGGTTTTATCGCAGATGCATACAAGATTTTTCTAAAATCGCCTACCAATGACCCATCTTCTGAAAAGATGCTCCTTTTATCTTCTCACCCGAGTGCATCAAGCTTTTGAAACATTAAAGAAAAAGCTTACTAAGCACCCATTCTAGTTGATCCCGATCGACTTACCTTTTGAGCTCATGTGCGATGCAAGTGACTTTGCTATCGGTGCGATCCGGGCAACGCAGATCCAAGCATTTTCACCCTATCCACTACTAAGTAAAACTATGATCAAGCTCAAACCCATTACACCACCACGTAAAAAGAGCTATTAGCCGTGGTATATGCGTTTGAGAAGTTTCACCATACTTAATCTTGACCAAATGTGTGGTGTATACGGATCACTCGGCTCTCAAATATCTATTTGCAAAACAAGATGCAAAGCCGAGATTGCTCGTTGGGTTCTCCTCCTCCGTGAATTTGATATCATTATACGTGATAAAAAGGAGCCGAGAACCCGTCGCCGATCATCCGTCCCGCTTAGAAAACCCTCACCAAGATGTTTTCGAGAAAAAGGAATAAATGAAACATTTCCTCTCGAGACACTCAATGCGGTTTCTTTTCGTGGAAATCTACTACCCCATGGTTTGTCAGACTTCGCCAAATTACCATGCGGGTAACTTCATAGTGAAAGGATGTCGCACCCAACAGAAGAACAAATTCTTCAAAGATGTTAAACATTACTCGGGACGACCCCTACTTATTCAAAATCTCATGATCAAGTCATCCGACGGTGTGTTTATGGACGTGAAGCTATGGACATTCTCAAAGCTTGCCATGCTTTGGACCCACTGGGGCCATCATAGTCCAAATTACACCGCCAAAAAGGTGTTTGATTCCGGTTTTATTGGCCCACTATTTATAAGGATGCCCATGAATTTGTCAAAACTTGTGACGCTTGTCAACGCTACGGAAATATCTCTCAAAGAAATGAAATGCCGCAAAATGCCATTCAAGTTTGTGAGATCTTTGACATCCGGGTATTGACTTTATGGGGCCATTTCCATCATCTCGAGGAAACAAATACATACTCGTGGTCATTGACTATTTGTCAAAATGGGTTGAAGCGAAAGCTTTACCTACCAATGATGCCCGAGTAGTTGTAAAATTTTAAAATCTCTTTAGCTAGGTTTGGAACTCCGCGAGCTATAATCGATGATCGTGGTACGCATTTGTAATGACCAATTTGATCATGTCATGCAAAAGTATGGTGTAACCCACGTCTCTCTCATCGCATACCACCCCAAACAAGTGGGCAAGTTGAAGTTTCCAACCGTGGTATTAAAAGAATTCTTGAAAGGACGAGAGGCGAAATCGTGCATCCGGTCGGATAAACGGATGACGTGACTGGGCCTTCCGTGACGATTTTACAAAACACCCATCGGTGTACTCCATACAAGCTAGTGTACGGAAGGCATGTCATCTGCCGATTGAGCTTGAGCACAAAGCATACGGGCCTTAAAACATGCAAACTTCGATATTCGAGATACCGGTGATCACGAGAAAGTTCAAATGAATGAATTAAATGAACTCCGTGATCAAGCATACGAGAACTCTTTGATCTACAAACAAAAGACAAAGAAGATTCATGACTCTAAAATCAAGAACCGCGCTTTCAACGTTGGTGATCGAGTCCTTCTTTTCAATTCAAGATTGAAGATATTCTCGAAAACTAAAATCCCGCTGGTGCGGTCCATTTACTATTGCTAAGGTTTATCCTTATGGTACCATTGAGTTATCTCACCGGATGGTCCAAATTTTAAAGTGAATGGTCATCGATTAAAGCACTATTTTGAGAGGACATTGAATCCATGGTTGTCCCGGATCTACAAACTTTCCCCATGAACCAATGAATGCGGGATCGAGTCAAGCTAGCGACTCGGGAATCAAAAACAAGAGCACACCATATGGGTTTTCACCATATTTCGACTTCTTTCTACTTTCTACCACCCTAGTGTGGGGAGTTTCACTGTTGTATATAAGTTTTCTTCTAAAAAAAAAAAAAAATGTATATATCAAAAATAAAATAAAGGCCGTAATATTTCCCTTTACGTTCTATGTTTCGCATAACCGCGGTGACTTTGAATATTGAGGGAAATATTCATTTCTAGTGTGGGGAATTTCACGAATTTTATCATGTAATTATTTCACCAATTCCCGCTGGCCAAATTGTTTTTGAGTAAGTGTTTTCACTTACTCAAGAATGGTAATCATCCGCCATGTCTAACCCACATAAGGATTGGCTAATCCAGGAGAAAACGGCTCTTGGTAAAGATATCTCAAATCCGTTTATGGCTTGCAATTTGCCCAAAATTATATGGTGTTCAACTCACCATATCTTTAATTAGTGAAAAGTTGGCTAGCCCGCAAGTTTATGGTTTGTCGTAAAGGCAGTTGGAAATCCATAATTGGTAATCGGCTCACCAAAGATAATATTGATAATTTATCTAAGAGTTGGCTAGTCCGTAGCAAGCGACACGGTAAAGACAAATCAAAACCGTTCTGTTGGTGATTTGCTCAAAATCATTTCGTTATCATTGTACCAAGGTTCTTACTTGAACTGAAACAATTAGCTACTCGAAGTAATGGCTTTTGGTAAAGAGATGAAATCCATTAATTTTTCTCAAAACATTGCTGGGACTAGCAATATCTTATGTGAGGGATTGATGGTGTCTAAATACTCATCATTTTATACTATTTAGAATGCCAAAAACATCCGAAAACACTCAAATGCATCAAAATGATGAAAATCTCATAAATAAGTGTTTTATGTGTTTTAAATGCAAAAATATCAAAATCGATGAAAAACGTATCAAGTTTGCATAATTGGCGCTTTAGTCCTCCAAGTTTCAAAAGTTGTCAAATTTAGTCCTCGGTAAATCAAAATAAAGAAAATGTTATTTAAAGTCCCTAGGGATTCATGAGTTGTAAAATTGGTCCTTGAAATTTAAAATTGCAAAATGACAACTTAGGTCCCTTAACTTTAAAAATGACATAAATGGTCCTGGATATTTTAAAATGAAAATAATCAAATATGGTCCTTGTACTATTAAAGTTTGTCAAGTTTGGTCTTTGTGATAACTTTTGAGAAATTACAGGTTTGGTCCCTCAAGTTTGCAGAATTTACATCTATGGTCCTTGTGTATTAAACAAACCAAACGGACCCCCTTTTATTATTGAGCCCAGCCAAAACAAAAGACCCCTCACAACACTGTGACCCCCATTTTGGACCCCCCCCACTTATTAATATCTCGGTCAATTTGGTCAAACCCGCCAAAACCCACCAACAACTGACATCCCTTCACTAAGCTCGAATTCCGTAAACCAAAGCGCTTTTCTTCCACTTGACATTTCCACCCTTTCCATTGCTTTCCACTTGTATACCCACTCCCTCCACCTCCACAATCCCCAAACTTCTTTAAATGCATAAACACCGCTTCATGACTTTTTGGCGCCAAATCTCCAAATGGATGGTTCGATGATTTTGATGAATCCAATGGTTGGAATGAGTGGGATATGTTCGAGATGTCGACAAAGATGAAAAGATCATTATAAAGGGAAAGGAAGCAATGTGAAGAGTATCTAGCTTAATTTAGTTAAATGTATGGCGTTTTAATTATTTTCAAATTTCCAACAGAATTCTAAGCTTTCAAGTACTTTTTAAGTCATATCGATGTATTATACAACTTTTGCAATAAGTAATTTCAAGTTTCAAGTTTAATTTAGGTTGTTCAAATTTTCAAAGTTCAAAATCTCATGATAGTTTCAATGTTGTCAGAGTCATTGTCTTGAACTCATAAGATCACATAAGCTCCTTTATAGCTTATTTAAGCTATTAGTAACCTTTAAAATCGGTTTAGAAACAAAAAGCAAAATCACCAAAATACAAATAAAATAGTTGAAAATAAAAATCCATGGAGATGGTGATCAAAGTCGGAGCGAGGTAAATTTTGGATTGCCTTGGGTTTAGAAGCTTAGTGGTAAGCTAATAGGGTGATCTTTGGACCTTGTTCGTGTTTTCACTCAATACAAGTTGTAAGCCTTTATAAGCTATTCTTGCATTTCAACGCTTAAGTATTCATAAGCTTAAATCTCGTGTCTTTATGTTCATTAGTTATAGTTAAGTATATTTAAGCATTAAAAACGAATACTTGTTCTTTTAATTTGTAGTTAATATAAATTTTATTTTAATGATCTAATTAGCATATTTGTTAATTCTTAGTTTAATGTTGTTATGGTTATTGTTTAATGCTTATTTAATCTTATTATATGATATTATAAGTTCTTTAATAAAGTTCATGGTCTTAATCTGTTTTGTTTTGAAAAGTTTCAAAAATGTCTTGTTAAGGGTGTTTAGTTTCACTTGGTTAAGCGTGTTAGAGTTTGTTAGAGCCTTTGTTCTTGGTTGTTACGTGTCACACTAGTTCTTAATAACTCAAACAAACAATAAAAGTCAGTCCTTATTTGAGAAATAGTCAAAATCACTCTTTATCTCACTTAATTTCATAACTGTTAGGATTTAACTTGTCAAAATCATCAAAGTAGCTTATAACTTGGTAATATAGCTTATTTCAACCTTAATATAGCTTAACATAACATAATCGTGAGTAGATTCAATTTAAAGTTCATAAAAGTCAACTTGATAGTGTAATTTAGAAAGTCAAATATTTCGGTTTAGTCGTTTTGAATAAAATAGATTATTTTCTATAGGACTTAATTTTGAGTTTTAAGATTTTAGCTTTTGGGATATTAATATATAGTTGCTCACTTTATCCTAGTAATTTTATATTTCCTAATCACTTATTTAATAGCTTATCTTTAGCATTATTTCATACCTATTTCAAAATGTGCCTGCAAGTACGCCTTTGCTACCATTTTCACAAGCTTGTAAAAAGCTCTAGTTACCCAAAGCTTGTGAATCTTAGTTTTTTGTGTAGCTAACCTACCCATCTTGAGGTCCCAAGCTTAAAATTCCACTTTGTAACTTATTTAATAGGTCGCACCTAGCTTCTTTTTTGTCCCATTACTCAAGATTAACCGACTCGACAGGTTAAGCGAGTTGAAGGAAGTAATACTTTTCAAAAGCTTGTAAAAGCTTATTAATAAGCCCCAGTGTGAGCTTTGGTTTTTGGAAAGCCTACCAACCCGACTTGATACCCAAGTGCTTATTTTTGAGTTTGGAGCTTTTCCCCAGCTTAATTTGGCTTACAAAAGTGTGCAAGTCTGTTTGGTTAGTAGAATAGTCAAAGTGCTTATTTGCTTATTTCTAGCTTTTCGGTGTAGACCTTTGTGCTTTTAGCTTCATTTCAGTTCATTTAGCTTATTTGCATCTTATTCTATCTTTGTTTCCAACTCGAGAAGCTTGTTTGAGCTTAATCTATCCAAATAAGCTCTTAAGCTCAACTGTTGAAATAATAAGTTCTCAAACGACTTATTTTTAATTTGTAAAATTTTGTTTTCATAAAAGTTTTTATTTTAAGTAGTTAAATAGTTTTCAAAAGAAAACCACAAAAACATCATTTTAAATATAGTGATAGCGTTTATTTAATATAATTTAGCTTTTGATTTTTCTTTTAAACTTATTATTAAGCAAATTCTGCTTTTTATAATTTTCTTAGTTTTCTGTCACCTTAGGATATTTTTAGAAAAGTTTCATAATTTTTCTCTGTTTGTTTAGTATTTATTATAATTTTAAATAGTTAAAAGTATTAAATAATTAATAATAAATAATTAAAAGCATAAAAATGTCTTTTCGCTTTTAAAATTAGTTTTATAATATTCTAGATTTTTCTAAGTTAAAATTTTATTTTTCCAGGTTATTTTAATATTTTCTTGTATTTAAGTGTATTTTAAATAGTAATTAATTAATAATAAATAGATAAAAAGTGTAAAAAATATATTTTTAGTTTTAAAATTAGTTTTATGATATTTTAGATTTTTCTAAGTCATAATTTTATTTTTCTAGCTTTATTTCATATTTTATCATATTTTAGGTTATTATTAAATAGTTAAAATAGTTTTAATTAATAATAATTAAATAAATAGTTATAAAAATAATTTTCTTTTTCCAATAATTTTCTTTTATTATTAGGATTCCAAAAATATCATTTTCATATTTGTAGGTCTTTTATTTCTTAGATCTCACGTTTTATTTTATACGTTACGTAGTTTAATAAACGTATTCGTTTAAGTTTATTTAATCTGATTGTTGTGCTTTACAATTCTGTATCCAAAATCATTCCAATCAATCAGTAGTGTAGTTATCAATCAAAATCCTTACTGATCACTATCCTTAGTGATTATTCGACATCTGAAAGTGTTGAGCACCATTCATCCTCGTGAGACTTAACGACACTGTAAACACTATACTCTCCGGATCTTAATTGCATTTGTTTTCGAGTGTTTGAATTTTATTACGGTTGACCATTCACAAGTGGTTAGCTTGTGTGATAAACTGACTGTTTGGGAGCGAACCAATCTTACCTTTACTCGTCCATATATTTTCTATGTTGTGCAACATGTTTGTTTATATATTCATGATCATCGGAGTCTTATTTTTAGCTCTTAAGCGAATTTTAAGATATGTTCGTGGCACTTTAAACCATGGGTTCTGATTGTTTTCGTCGACCATTCGCAGTGGTTAGCTTGTGTGATAAACTCGTTGTTGGGAGCGAACCAATCTTACCTTTACTCGTCCATATATTTTCTATGTTGTGCAACATGTTTGTTTATATATTCATGATCATCGGAGTCTTATTTTTAGCTCTTAAGCTTAATTTTAAGATATGTTCAGTGGCACTTTAAACCATGGGTTACAGTTGTTTTCGTCATCTCACTCAATCTTTGGTTGCTTATTTGGATCACGGATTGGGTGGATTGCCCTACTACTAGGAAATCGACTTAAGGGTATTGTGTATTTTGACAACAACCTACTCTCGGTCCTCTAAGTCAACCTATGCTTTCTTGTTCTAGTCTTCGAGGTCGAGTATCATAGTTTTGCCAATGCATTTGTTGAGATTTGTTGGTCATGTAACCTCTTCGTGAGTTACACTTCTCTTCTTCTCACGCTTTTTATTGTGACAACGTTAGTCTTTGTGTATTTGTCCTCTAATCTGCTCAACATCAATGTATGAAACACATTGAGATAAATATTCATTTTTTTCGAGATTTAGTTGTTTACTCGTGTTCGAGTTCTTCATGTTCTATTTTGTTATTGGTATGTTGATATTTTTACTAAAACACCTACTTTGTTTGAAAAATTTCGTGCAGCTTAAGTGTCCGGTCTCTTCTAGTCAAACACGAAAGTGTTGGTCAATATTACTAGATTGTATTGGGTTACTATTTGTATTGCCTTAGGCCCAAGTTCTAGTCTTCATTGTAACACTATTTATATACCAGTCCATGATATGCAAATACAAGTCGATTCAGATCACTTGAACCATATTGAAACCATATTACTTGCACTAATTTAATCATGTAGGATTAATTTTGGGGCGTTCCCCGATCCTCACTATTTAGCAAGTGTACAGTCAAGGAAAAGGTGTAACGCGTTTCCAAGACCATCATCAGAAACGGGACAGCAACACATATATCTAAATTCTAAAGAAGCATAAACATGATTCGAATTTAAAACATTTAAGCCACAACAGTGTCAAAATCAACTTAACACACGCATTAGACAATCACATGCTCTCGATGTAGTTATTAGTACATTACGAGTGTGAAACCGCCGCGATCGTGTGATTGCTTTAGAGCGTGAATTTGGATAGGACTATTTTTGCCAAATTACTATAAAGGACTTATTTTGCAGCGACACTTAAACCTTAAGGACTATTTTGCCAACTTGGACTTAATTGCAATGACATCAAACCGCAGTGACTATTTTCGCCAACTCATGAAAGTTAGCGTTAAATGTGACACGCAGTGGCATGACTCATTCGCCTTTTAGTTATATTAGATAATTATCTCACGTTCACTTTATCACGCAACTACCAATTTACGCCAGTTAAAGTTCCGATTTCGTCTCAGCCAACGACATCTTCTCCGACGACTCTCCACTGCCAATCGGCACCACTTTCGACTCTTTTCTCATCTCGGGCGACAGCTTCCCAATGGAAATAACCAAAACACCGTCTTCCAACTTAGCATTCACCTTATCAAAGTCTACATTTTCAGGTAACTTAAACTGTCTCCAAAACTTCCCATGCAGTATTTCACGCACGTGCCATTTCTCACCACCCTCGGTCTCTCTTTTTCGTTCTCCCGTAACTCGTAAAACTCGATTCTCTTCCACAGTAATCTTGAGCTTTTCCTTTTTAAGCCCAGGGACGTCCATAGTGATGACATGCATGTCATTTGTTTCCTTCCAGTCGACTCTGGCTGGTGGTATGATTACTTCGTCTGTACGTTCGAGTTCGAATGGAATGTGTTCTAGCTCTTTAAAAGGATTTGTGAATATATCGGACATAATGAGATCAGATAGTGAACTGGTTTCGAACTGATCATTATTGTTTTGAGGTTTTGAATAATGATAATAAAGATCCGGTGCATTGTGTGGTGATGAATAGGTATAGAATGCTGATAGTATAATTGTCTTCATGTTGCAAAGCAAAGGTATACTTAGTTGATGGCTGTAACGTTGGTTAGATATGTTTGTTGTATGTATGTTGTGATAGTGATTGTTTGATGGAGTTTAAGGTTTATATATAGTGGGAGAAAGTGGATTTAGTGTATATTAGAAATTTCTTGAAAGTTCAGGGATAATATGTGTATATCAAGAAATAGGTAGAAGCTTCTTTATGCATCTTCACGAGGATTCTAGGTTGACAATAGACTTTGGTCTTTGGAGATTAGTATGGCTTTTTCAGTTGCTCTAATTATCATTGCCTGTGTAATTATCATACCCTCCGTCTCAAATTTATCATCACTGAGACAAGAAGAAATATTAATAAAAGTGGAATCATTATAGCTCCACCACTAAAAAGTTTAATATTCCTCATTATATTCTCTTTTTCTTACTAAAATAGGTAGTTTTGACGATTAATTTGAGACGTCCATAAAAGAAAATATGACAATAAATATGAGACGGAGGGAGTATTAAATTCATAGTTACAAAAGTAATTAACCATAATAAATTCATAAATACAAAATATTACTAATTATTTATAATCTAGTTGCTCGTGTATTACAACGATTGGAAAATCATATTTGTGGTTGCTAATTATAGTTTTTACTTACATAATATATAATCGAAAAGCAAATTATTATTTATCAAATATGTATGACAATAAATATCTAATAGCCTGTTTGGTTTGTATAGTGAGTTTAAAATTAAAATTGAATTTGAATTTAGATTTGGATTTAGATTTAGTATAATAAAGAAAATATATATTATAAAATAAATAATTTATTATTTTAAAAGTTATATACTCCTCCGCTTTAAAATTATTATTCGGAATAAAATCGTGATTTAATAAAAGTGGACCAAAGTAATTTTCAACCACTCATATAAAATATTCTCTCACTAAATTCTTTATTTATTACTAAAAATAGAAAGAGGATAATTTTTTGGAGACACTTAAAAAGAAATACGACTATTAATTTGAGTATGAATTGAGTATAAATTTAGTTATATATAAAAATGGAATGTGAGATGCTAATATAAGTGGGTCCATTTATTTTAGAAAATAACAAAAGAAAAATGTATTATTATTTTGATACCATGCTGGTTGCGTTGTATTAAAAAATCAAATAATTCCTAAATTTATGACCCATTGATAAACCAAACATGCATTTTTTAACTTTCTTTCAATCAACTCATACCAAAGCCCTAAACCAAACCGCACTAAGATAACCATATTGATAAAAGTAGTATCATTAATAATGTTAAGCAACGATATAGATGAAAATAATAATATCACTAATAATGAATAATGTAAATCGTTTGAGTTAAAATATTTTTTCTTTTTTTTCTTTTTAATGTTGAAAATTATTAAAAAACTAAAACAAAACTCTAATGAAAGCAACAAACCGGATTATACAAAGAGAAACACACAAAGGAAAACAAGCACCAAACCAAATAAGTCGAGCTCAAAACAAATAAACTATCCACAATTTAAAATTGATTTAAGATTAGGGGTGTTTGGTTTGAGGTTATGGACATGAGGAATGGCTTTCATTTCAATTGTATTTGTTTGGTTAGAGAGTTTTAGTAATGGAACCGGAATCAAAACTTTAACTTTAGGTATTTTTAAACCACCAAAAATGGTGGGTTTACAAACCATTCTACTTACCATACCCGTAGTCCTTCCAAGTATAAATCAAACGCCCTTAAGAATCCATTTGCTCAATGGAGACACACTTATATCTAGCAAAACCATAGCTTCAAAGCCGTTGAATAAAGTGGAAGATATCAACATTTTCGACATCTCATAAGAGGCAACTAAAGTATAAACTACCTTATTGCACCACTTTCATATCGCCATTAGAGCACAAAAAGACACCCCATTGAGAATCTTAGAAAGAGTCAGGTTGTTGAGGATCCCGACTTTAGCCAAAGAAATATCCAAGATAGATAAGAATGGAAACATCATCGGAAGGGGAAGGTTCCACCATGCCCAAATCTTGCGCCAAATGACAGAAACACGGGGACAAGAAATGAGGCAAGAACTCACGCACTCAATAGGCGAGTCGCAAAGAGGCAAGCTTTTGATTCAATATTAATACCTTAGAGACCAAGTTAAGTCGGGTAGGCAACCGATTAATGGAAGCCTTCCACACGCAAATATTGAATTTTCTCGGCATCCAAGCATTTCAAATGTGATGGGAACCGTGCAATTGTCAACCAACATTTTATCTTGAATAAGATGATAGGTTACTAACTTCAAAAGATCCGTAAGAGTCACCCATTCACAACTCATTTGTCATTCGAGTTAAAGTTTAGCACTAGTTAAAATGTATTAATTCAACCTAAACTTTAATTGTTGGTTAAAAGATGCATATAAATTATGTTTTCAGACTTGTAGATTATCTTAATCAAATATGAATTTTGTTTTGATGAACAATAGTCCTTTTAACATAGTTTTTAATACAATGGTTTCAAGGCATTTGTCGTGCAAGTCAATAATTAAATATTCTTCAAAACGTGAAACTATCTTTATGTGATATAAATACAAGACTAAAATACACCGTTGGTCCCTAAACTTGTATCTGAGGATCGCGATGGGACGAACCACGACTTTTCATCGCCACTGGGTCCAAACAAGACTCATTAAATGCCGTTCGTCCCTCGACCGTAATGGGACGGTCAAACCGAGGTATTATGTGACCATTCACTTTTGACCCAAGCTAGTTAAAATGTAACCCAACCTTCAACCATATATGTATGAACGAGCAAGAGTGAACCCTAAAATACAATCAACACACATTCTTCCCAAAGCAAAAAGAAAACAATGATGCCACAAAACGATAAGGGAAGGGTTTGTTGAGTTCGTTGAGGAAAGCGGAAGAAATGAAAAGCGTTTGGGTGTTAAGAAGGAAGGAAGAGGATGACATCTTGTTATCAAAGTTTAACGATTTGGGATAAAGGATTACAAAGCGGAAATTTTGTTTAAATATCTTAAGGAAAGGAAGGAAAGAAGAAAACGATGATAGGAGAGTTGTGGGTCTAGCTAAGTATATGTTTAGATGATAGTAAACATTTGTAGTTATTGAAATCGATGAATAAAATTTTGTGATCTTAATTAAGTAATTGTGTTTGAAATCGCTTTGCATATCTTAATAGGTTTGACTTACCCAAGTTACAATTTGTTGGTTTTCATAAGTTTGTTTGACTTTGGTAAGTCAAAATTCAAGATGTTACAATACACAATTGTCAATACATTGTTGTTTCATCGCTAAAGCGTTTGCCTTTTGAACCCGTGTTTTGAAACCACCGCCTCTAATTTTTCCGACTGGGGTGTTTGGTTTTGTCATGTGCCTTTTTCCGATAAAGGGGCCGCTTGGTTTAGGCGATACAAGCGGATGTTTTATTTGATACATTATGATTTAGTGCCAAAGTATTTGCATTTTCACCACATCTTTTAAACCATTGCCTTTGCTTTTCGATACAAGGGGTGTTTGGTTCTCTTGATTAAAGTTTCTCGACATAAGGGCCTGTTTGGTTTCTTTGATGACAAGGGCCTGTTTGGTTTTGCTTATACTAATAACACTAAAATACAACCCATATCACAATACAGCAGTTAAACAACACATAACTCAAATGATATTTTATCATTAATAAATTTCATTAAACATCATAACCAACTACATCAAATCTAATTTACATACCATTTTTAGCAAAACTATCACCTAAAAGACGCCTTTATCTACCCCATGGAAAACCAAAATTCGTGCATTATGTTCACCATTTTCTTAACAAACTCTTGGTTGAACCAAATACCTTCATCCGCTTGACCAACAATGCGTATGAGTTGGGCAAGTTGGTTTAATGTGCCTAGACCGGATTTTGTTCAACGCATCCACACATTCAAGCGCAATTCCACGAGGTCCCGTAGCTTGATTCTCTTGTATCGACTCCCCTACGGTTGATGATTCTCGTCTTCGACATCTCGGCAAGATGAAGAAGTAGCTTCATAGAATCCTTCTTGGGCGGCCTCATCTTCAAACCGGATAGCCATCCGATCATTAAGATTTGGTGAATCGGCCCACCCATGAGTTTGTTTAAAATGGGGAAATCTGCCATTGGAAAGTTGTGTGTGTGGAAAAAGTGGTAGATGAGTATCTCGTTTGGTGTGCACTAGTTAATATCGTCTCTGGTAAGAGACGGTGAACGGTTTAATAGTTTCCTTTTTTTCACACTCGGTCCCTGAATTTGTGTTGGTTGCCGTTGTCAATTTGTCACACTTAAAACTCCCGCCCAATATTCACTTTAGGATACACAATTGGTCCCTCAAGTTGCCAACTTCCGTAAAACCATTAGAAGTTTGACTTTGTTAAGTCAAACTTCTAAAACATGTCAAATTATCAATTCACTCCAAAACAAATATTTAGTAATGGTTTTGCAATATTGACTTTACAAAGTCAAATACCATTGTATATATTATTGAACATTCCAATAGCTATCCTCATCATCAAACTTCAAATACCATTATGACTTTTGCACTTAATGTTCCAAAGGTTTTAATCCTTCCGACATTACAACTCTCGTTCACGGTTAACCCATTCAACATTTTCAAGTGACTAACTAAAGTAACCTGAAATGCGGTTTACTTGCTACAATCAAATAAAATGCTAAATGAAAGTTTGACTTTCAAATGTCAAACTTTCATCACCTAGAATACGCACAAACAACAAACATATGAACAATCTAATTTTAAGCAAACCATATAACAATTCTTGTACAAAATTACTAAAACTATTTTGAAACATTAATTGTCCAAGGGTATTCAACCCAAACTTAAACTACAACGGTCAAAGAAATCTACTACGGTAGGCCATGGGGAAGCTCGGGGAGTTTCAATGTTTCTTAGCCAACTCCCGCTTGTTCTCGGTATTTTCATTCCCATCATGACTCCTATCGCTTTGCCTTATATTGATTGTCTTAATCGACCGGAACACGCAAGTATATACTTTATTAAAGTTATTTCATGCTCGACCGGGAAAAGCTCGAAACACCACCGTCTGTCGCCGCATGGTGAATGTGTTTATCTGTGATGGAAAATTGGGCAAAGGTAGATCACTAAGCGTGTTTGCGTACTGAAAAATCAAATAGTGTTGAGATACACAAACATGGCAATTTAGGAATGTTTTATTTGATACATATTCATTACATCATTACACTTACTCGTGATCCGGCATTTTCAAATTCGGAGATGACCGAATCATTCCAATGGTGAACGCTACCATAACACTATTCCCAAAATCGACATCGGATGACTTAAGGTTAATCAGGGAAACAAAGGCACCTTCATCCTAGGATTAGCTTCATGTATCAACTACAAGAAGTTTTCTGATTAAATTTCATTCTTCATACATCTCTATAACATTATAAGTTGTAAAAGCGAAATTGTTCTTCTGGTGCAATCACCAAAATCCAATGTAAGGGTCTCAAGATTTTGAAGTCTTGTCAAGTGAAGATATCGGATGTTGTGATTGTGGTCACAACATTATAACGACCTAATGACAAATGTAACTTCTTCAAATTCCCAAGTTTTGCAATATCCCATAGTCTCATCTCGTTAGTACTAGGACGATTCATTTAAGAGACTCAAGTGAGGACAACCAAGAATAAAGTCCCAAACTGTATCGCTTAGAAAATTGACATGAATCAATTCTAGGCTCGATGATTTGGATAGCCATGAAAATATTCCAAAGTAGCCATAGCACAAACATGAAGTACCGGATGTTTCAACTCAACTGCGAGAGTAAAGTTGGGTTGGGAGCGTAAGCTGGTCACCATACCGCCTTTGTAATAATCGACTCCTCAACTCCATTGTCACCAAAAACAAGAGCCACTCATGAATGTGTTCATAATGAAAGTTGTCTATTCCAATAATTGATCTTGGCTCTACAACAAAGACAAACTTTCTTATTGGACCCATAAGTCGATTTAAGAATATAGTAACAAGCCTACCATCAAACTCGTATGTTAAATAATAAAAGAAATCCTCATCAAGTATGACATCGGTGAGCAAAGTCCACTTAGACCTCCGGTTTCGCTAAACTAGAGGTTCTCACCGCTAACAAAGGCAACCGATTCAAAATGTTAGTGATCACTTCATCCGCATGTTGGTAAAGCGATCGATCGACATGGTTTTGTTCGAAGTTGGGTTGGTCTTTTGAGTTCCGAAATGAGGATTTATATTCTTGATTCGATTTGCGCTTTATCTTTTCGGATAATGTGGTTTTATGTGATTGGCAAAGTTGTTTGTTGGGTGGGTGTATTTGTTCCATTAAATCGCGTGATGTCGGGGAAGAAACGGCTAATATCCATACTCACAATTGGTCCCTGGGTTGAAGCTTGGGTCAAAAGTGAATGGTCTATAATACCCTTGGTTTGTTGTCCCAATTCGGTCAAGGGACCTAATCGGCATTTAATGGATGCTGTTTGGACCGGTAGCGATGAAAAGTCGCGTGGTTCGTCCCATCGCGATCCTCCGATACAAGTTTAGGGACCAACGGTGTATTTTAGTCTAAATACAAACTGTAATACAATTTTTTTAAACAATTCCTATCGCAACGTCTCCACACACGCTATCTTGTGTACCTATGATGATGACCACGTTTATGCATGCAATGTTTGGAAATAAACCGAGTCCTTCTAATAGATTGATAAAAATGTAATTGAGAATGTAATGTAATAACATAGTAACCGGATGAGTTATTACTCGAGTTCAAGGTTTCGCTTCGTAATGCTCGATCATCGCTTCTTATAACGGGTCTCCTACTCCTAGGTTCGAGATTTTAGGGCTTAAGACAAAAGATTGTAAAATCTATATATAGACCTTGAATTTTACGCATTATGTATGTATTATTTTAGAGAGCAAACCTAGTTCATTTTAGGTCCGACTTGGAGTACTTAGGGTTCTAAAGCCTCTTTACACTTCAAGATAAGTTTGTTTATCCAATCTATCACCATGTTTAATATATGTTTGATTGTTTGCTTGTGTTCTTGCTTATCTATCATGCGTAACTAAATTAATTAGTGTTTGCTTAGATCCAATGAAACCTAGTTATTGATTATTGTTAGGTTGTCTCTTGTTCTAATTGGTTGTCACGCTAGAATAAGGAAAATTGGCTTCTTCTTTCATTGTTGTGAGCTTGAACGTCCTAAATAGCGATTATAAGCCTTGGAGTGCACCATTAGGATCCTGTTGTGTTTATTGCTTGAGTTGTAGCTTAAGGATAATAGGATATTCAGGGGAGATACCTCGGTACTTGGCGATCCGGGTGTTATAGGAGAGTTACAATTCATAGAATTGGGGAATTAGGCCCTATGACTAAAACATGGAATACAACACATCAATTAGGCAAGGATGTGACAATTCAACCGACCAATAAAAGATAATTAGAGACTAAGAAAATCTAAGTAAACACGCTTTTAATTATCATAAGAACACTATCCTACAATCATAGCTTTTACTTTTATCATTTAGTTTAATTAGTTTTATTTAATTTGTTTAGTAGCTTAATTGGTAGAATACTAAACCTCCACTCCTTCAAACCCGAGATTTTACTTGCTTTCATAAAAATATAAAAAGACTAAAAGAATCACCTCACCTTTACCTTTTCATCATACATCTCGACTAGCATCTCTATTCCCCTAGAGAACGATCAACCCCCTGTGCTTACCCATACTACACTGCAACAATTAGGTACACTGCCTAGTGGGTTGTAAAACTTGCCTTTGTAAAGGAAGTCTTTCGACCCCGAACCACGCATCAAGTTTTTGGCACCGCTGCCGGGGAATAGAATAGCTAGTTCGTCTTCTATCTCGATTAGGTTCACTCGCTTGATTCCTATCAAGTGAGTTTTTTTCTTTTTATTAGCTTTCTTGTAGTCTATCCCCCTTCTTCGTGTCTTTGTTCATAACCTTGTCACTTTTCATCATGGAAGGTGATAATCCACCCATCAACAACGATCCACCACAACATCCACTACCACCACCAAATCCACCACCACAAGACCCGCCAAGAGGCCGTACTCTTGGTGAATACTCTAGACCGAGCCATCAAGGCTATAGGAACACCATTGAGCTTCCCCGTTTAGCTCAAACTACGACCCTGTGATCCGACACCATCCGGTTGGTGCAAAATGGATGTGCATTACAGGGACTTCGTTCCGAAGATCCAAATCGGCATCTCAAGGTTTTCCCAAAATTGTTGATTCATTGACCTTGATGCTACCACTGGGAGACAACGTGATTGCGTCTCTTCCAATTATCTCTCTGGGATCAAGCTAGTAATTGGCGGCGTCTTCCGTGGGATCCATCTCAAGTTGGGATGATCTCACTACCCATTTCTGCCTAGTTTTTCCCACGGAGAACCACTAAGCTTAGGAATGATATTTTGATGTTCCAACAACGTCAAGGTGAAACCCTTCATGAGACATGGACTCGATTCAGGACTTACTCCACAAAGTCCCTCACCATGGCATTGATCTTTGGCTCCAAGTTGAAATCTTCTATGATCATGTCAATTTTCTCATAAGGCGAGCCATCAACCGGCGGCCGGTGGCACAGAAGCGCGAACTCAATGCGGAAGAGTCATGGAATGTCATAGAAGAGCTCGCCCTATCGGTCCTATGAAAATTAGAATGATTCTCATGAGACTCCTAATAACACGGTTAAGGAAATATCTTTACCTTGTAGTTCTTAACATCTTGAAGAGCAACTTTGTGCTCTTGAAGAGCGGATCAATTATTTAGTTGAACGACAAAGGAAAGTGCGAACCAATTACTTCAACTCCTCGACCTACCGTTGACCTTCAATGGGTGTTCAAGACACCATTCGCTGCGTCACCTAGTCGAGAGAGAAACCCCACTTCCTAAAGCACTTCGCTCTTCTTCACGCAACCACTTTCACTAGACTTCAAAACCCAAATGAGAGAATATATGGCTCATTTGGAGAGGTTAACAAAATTCGAGGAGGAAGTTTATAAGAAGAAGAAGAAATGCGGAGAAGATGATGGAGATGATGAACTTAGTGAAAGAATACACTAAGATGAAAGCTCTCGATAAGGTGTTAGTAAGAAGAGATGACCACACTACCCCACTATGTATATAAACGCCATTTCCATTATTTATGATGAGGGAGACATAAAACAAACTAGTGTTAAGGAGGAAGTAGTTGAGAATAAGGATACGAGGACAAAGAGAATAGCACAATCGTAAGAATAATGGTAATGGCAAAGCTAAGAATTATATAAACCTAAGACCGTGAGGAACTACCTTAAACATGAAGTAATAAGAAAACCATTTTCAACCTAGTGAACAATTTTAGGTACAATGATGCTCTTAGGAAGACCTTCTTAGGTGAAATAAAGGAGGATGAATATGATACTATGTCTATGGGACCTTTGTGAGGCAATTCTAAAGAAACCAATAGCTAAGAAACATGAGATTTTTAGAACTTCATAATACCGTGTAGCATTGGTAGCTTAGAAGATGTAAAGGCCTTAGTTGACCAAGGATCCGATGTAAGCATAATGCCGTTATCAATCTACAATAAATTGACTAAGAGAAACCATCCAAGACTAATCTTATACTTTCCTTAGCCAATCATTCATATGTTTACCCTTTGGGAATAGCGGAGGATGTGTTGATTGAAGTTGCAAATGGCATCTATCTGGTAGATTTTGCGATTGTGGATATTGAGGAAGATGAACACATGCCTCTCATTCTTGGAACTCCTCTCTTAGCAACCGCCAAAGCAACAATCAAATGCGGTGAGGGTGTTATGATACTTAGAAGTGGTAAAGCAAGGTTAAGATACCTATAGTTCCAAGACATCCTAAGAAGCTTAAGGAAAAAGAAGGTTGATCATGACTCATAAGTTCATAATAGCCTTGTTAGGAGAAAAATCATTGATGGGAGGAGAAGATTAGGGAATACAAAGATAAGGAGATTGAATTAAGAGGTGGAAGCGTGATAAACACATAATCGAGCATAACTACGCCACGAAATATCCTACGGTAACCATCGTGAGGAAAATGATGATAATAGGATGAAAAGGCATGGCCAATGAATCAAGAGTCCTAAATAGTTTGCGAAGGAGACAAGGTGCTCTTATATAATTCGAGATTAAGATTATTCTCGAGAAAACTTAAGTCAATGTGGTGTGGCCCCTTTACGGTGAAAAGGGCAACAAGAAATGGAGCCGTTGGGTTGCTTGACAACGATGGAAGAGAATTCACCGTAAACGTACAATGTGTGAAGCATTACTAAATCAATAATAGCGACCTCATCAATGAAGAAGATATTATTTTGGATAATGAAGTCACGTAGTAATATGGCTTCGAGTCTAGCTACAAGACTCATAAATAAAGAAAAGCGCTTCTTAGGAGGCAACCCATGTGTTATTTGTTTGCATGTTTGTTTTTCATTTTTTATTTGTGTGTTTTATATATCTTTTTCATTATTGCTTAATTCTCATGCTTTCATTATTTTGTGAAAATGCTTTATTTTGTTTTAACTTCGTCTTAATTATATATAAAAAGTATTTTACATAAAAATAAGTGTAGGGAAGATCACATATGTTTTATAACTATTATGAACATGAGATTAACAATATTTGAAAAGTATATATATATATATATATATATATATATATATATATATATATATATATATATATATATATATATATATATATATATATAGGGATTGTTGGCTACAATTTTTATAGCCATTAGCTACAATCCCTCATATAAAATACTACCACCAATGAATCAGGCCTCTTCAGAAAATAATCAGGACCCACAAAGAATCGAGGACCCACATTTATACACAAAATTGTAGCCAATTAGCTATAAAAATTGTAGCTAATATATATATATATATATATATATATATATATATATATATATATATATATATATATATATATATATATATATATATATATATATATATATATATATATATATATATATATATATATATATATATATATATATATATATATATATATATATATATATATATATATATATATATATATATATATATAGAGTTAGATCAAATAAGAAGATTACTTAAAATAAGGAATAAGAAGAACTATAACCGCAAACTAGAGATGCATCGATCTAAATTAGATGCATCCCTATAATCTTAGATGCATTATAACGCACAATAATATGTTTTCTAGCTTTTAATTAGATGCATATCATTATATTAGATGCATTTCATGATTTCTTTTGTTTTTGTTCCTCCGCACGCTCCAAAATCATGCAAATCAATTTGTACCATCTATACATCAAGTTAACTTTCGAAACTCAAGATGTTGCATCTATATGAATAGAAATGCATCTAATGCAAGTCGTTGCATCTTAAATGCGTGGTTTTGGTCACTTCTCACCACTTCTTATTTTAATTTACTTAACCGATCCCCTATATATATATATATATATATATATATATATATATATATATATATATATATATATATATATATATATATATATATATATATATATATATATATATATATATATATATATATATATATATATATATATATATATATATATATATATATATATATATATATATATATATATATATATGTGTGTGTGTGTGTGTTTGTTAGACTTAGAGTCAAATGCTTGTATCGAGTCACAATGAACGTTTTGTAGTATATTTTCCAAGCTTTAAAGAAGTAATTTTCCGTAATTTTTTCAAAACAAATATGACTCATTCGTGTCAGACAACCCGACCAAGATTCGGATTACCCACGGACGCCGTGCAATGAAGAAACAATTTCCAGATTTTCGTTTTCTGTCTAATTAGTAATTTTTGGAAATTTCTAAAATTCTTAATTTTCTAGAAATATGCAAACATGTATTTCACAAGCATTATATCTTACTTGCTTTCTAGTCTAGTTTATTTTTTATATAGTTTTTACCACCAATTTTACGCGAGGTTTCGTCTCCATTTTCTTAAAATTTGCAGGATATATTGGAAAAGAAGATGAAGTGCAAGATGGAAGCAAAATTATTACTTACTCATTCTTCTTGGAGGAGGATTTAACCGCAATTTACACATATCATACCGAGCTAATCGTGGTGGAATTAGTTTCTCTTTATTTTACCTTTCTCTATCATTACTTTGATACTTTCGGGAAATATTGGGGACAATGTTCAGTTTAAGTGTAGGGAGGAAGAATAAAACGGGAACTTAGAAACTATTCACTCACTTGATTTTTGCCTTGTCCTTAGTAATTTGTGTAATAAACTATGAGAAATATTTGTTAGGGTAATTTTAGCATCAAATTTAAAATTTTTTATCGCACTTACGAGTAAAACTTTAGTCTTAGTAAAGCGTCTCATGGATAGGAGTTATATGACTAGCACAAAAGCCGCATACCACTAAAATTCTACCTAAAAATGCAAGGCTCGCCCCTAGATATTTAGGAATAAAAGCATTCATCTTTAATTCTTAGTAAGTGTACCGGTAGTATAATAGATTCTAGAACTTGTTTTGTGATGCATTCCGAGATCGCTAGTGAGACTACATTCGTGTAGTTAAGATTAACTAAATGAAAAGAGGCATTAGGATAACCCTTGTTTTAAACCTGTAATTTAATTATGTCAACCTTATCGGTTCAGTAATTTTCCTCACACCTTTGCGATGTACTCATCGTTAGTACACGATACCCCTAGTTAACCCCTCAGAGCCTATCTTTTTGCAGTTCTCGTGATGTTCCGATTTTCGGAATATCAATGAAGAGCATTGTTTACAATCCACCCCCAAATGTTACACCCAAATCGACTTAGCCCACTTTGTACGCACTCATCTTAGTGTATTATTGTAACTATTGTTTAAACCCTTAGTTCGCTTATCTAGTTATTTGCATGGTTGCTAAGTCGAGTCATATCTTTTGTATACGCTTTGGGACGATTGAGACTCATGGGTTAAAGTAGTATTTTATGGAGTAATGGAAGGAACGTTAAATCAAATTCCTTCGCTCACGTAATTAAGTACTCCAAGTGTTTTGATCTTTTCAATACGGGTCAAATAAGTGTTTGTAAAATAAAACTCAAGTGTAGGGATGCTCCTATAAACCCTTTACATTGATGTTATCTTAGAGGAGGGTGGGGTAAGAATATATTAAAAAATCAAAAAAGTCAAAAGTCAAAAGTCAAAAATAATAATAATAATAAAACGGACTACCATCCTACATCTATCTTTTATGTTTTATGTTTATGTTTTGATTTTATTTAAAGTTGTTAGTTAGTGCTAGTGAGTCGAGTCTTGGCTTAGCAACGCCGCGTTTTACATGCATCTAACTTAGGTTTTCGACTTGCCACCACTAAAAATTCCCATATCCAACAAAACCCTTTATTCCCACCAAGCCTAACATTATAACCCTTTGTAAAAACCTCTTGATAGTTATTCTAGGTGCTTACGCCAAAGCTGTAGAGGTTTGATCTATTCTCAAGCCTATGGTAATCTATGTGCTATAATGTGTGGTGAGTGTTTATCTTCCATTTCCATTCATGTTATATTTCATATACACCGGAGAGATGAGAATCCAAACACCAATGTGAGGTGCTAGTATATAATTTCCATGCTTGTTTTGACTATTGTGGCACTTGTACTTGTTGTAGATTGTTTTAAATAAATGCTAAATGATCCCTAACTCATAAATTGATTAGCCAAAAGCATTTTCAAGGACAAGCAAATTCCAAGTGTAGGGATATTTGATAATGTTAGGAATTGAAATTCCATGTTAAAGTGCTCACACCCCAATTATGGTCTAGCATATGTTAGCTCGTAGACGTGTCATTATTTACATTATTTAGTAGTTAATTAGTTAGTTTGTAGCGTTAGTTTAGTTTAGTGTAACACCGTGGAGGAAGGATGTGTCTTTACCCACTCAGTATGTCCGATCCACAAATGGCTGAGGCGTATCATTTGTAATCTATAAATACCCCTTCCATCCTTGGAAGGGTGGTACTTTTCAATCTAACCTTTCATTTTCTTGATTATTTTCTCTCTAGAAACACCCTATCAACTCTCTTCATCTCTCTAACAATGGCTTACTTGTTTAATCATCTACCTAGACCACCCGAATCATCAAACAACCTAAAATACACGATCCTACAATTGGCATCAGAGCCAGGTTGTGTTGTTTTGATGATTCATATGGTTTTGCACTTGTTTTTATATGCGATTTGTTCGGTTCATACATGCGGTTTGATGTGTTATTTGTGGTTTTGAATGCATCTTAATGTGGTTATGATCTCATGCTTGGTTGAATATGGTTTTAAATGTTGAATCTGGTTATGATGCATTTTTTAAACAAAACAAGTTACCTGGTTTTATGAGTGTATTGATAAATCTGTTTGTTAACTGGTTTATAAGCAGTTTTATTAGTGTCGATCTGTTTGTTAACATTCAATGATAATCTGTTTGTTAACCGTTTATAAGCGCTTATTAGTGTCGATATGTTTGTTAACATTCAATGATGTCACTTCTTTAAAGTGATTTGTGCCTTGTTTTATCAATGCGTGTTGTGGTTAATCTTGGATGCGATTTGTGTTTCTGGTCCAGATACAATGCATCTCGATGTGGTTGACTATTCGATCAATCATGAGTTGCTAACTCGGTCAATCTTCGACTTGGTCTGGTCAAATGCGACTTGGAACATTTTTGAATGCGAGTTGTCATAATGTTGGATGCGAGTTGTCTACTCTCTGTCCGGATACATTGTTCATGATGCGAGTTGTGTTTGTAGTAATATGCAGTAGTCATGTTCTAACTGGTACGCGAGTTGTTAAGTTTGAAGCATATAATGCGAGTTGACTTTGAGTCAACTCAAGTCAAAGCGATTTGTATTTGATAACTAGTATACGAGTTGATTACAAAATGAATGAAAGCAACTTGTGTTTGAAATGTAAAAAGAAATGAAGCGATTTGACCTCGGCCACCATACATCAAAGATCCATGGGTGCTCAAGATAAGAAGATCAAAGATAAACAATCAAGAAATAATCTTTCAATCATCTCGGACTCAAGACAATCAATCACAATCTCAAATTCTACCCATTTTGATCTCATATTCCGTGTGTTTTTGAATTCATATCCAACCTTTAAAGATCATACACACGAATGGAAATTTATACATCATCGATCTAACGAAAGTTGTTATATTTCAAAGACTTGTTAAAACAACTTACATCTAAGATCTCGAATTATTCTTCGTTTCTTTCAATGAAACATCAAGACTTGAAGGTCTCTACACGAATAATAAGATCATCATAGATCTATTTTTCTTGACATCTAATCGAAAATATCAAAGACCAAAAGTTAAGAAAATAAAATGATGACTAACTCGATAATCGATCTCACCTTCTATTGTCGTGTTTTACAAAAGTTCATCAAGACTTTCAAGAATATCTAAAAGGTTGTTTGAAGCCAAGCTCTCTTTTTATTCGAACACCCAAAGATAAGTATTTAACAAGGTTGTTAATACTATATCTTGGTTCGCTTAAAACTCAAAACAAGAAAACGAAAAATCAAAACAAAGATTGAAAACCTACCTTGAAACCTTTTTCCAAGCAATTGGAGCCATCTCTGTGGCTTATTAGACTTGGTTAAACCATCCCTGTGGCAAATCCGAATAAAAAACCTATACTCAATCCATCCCTGTGTGCTCGGATTATGATAAGGTGATGCTCGACTAATGGTGTTGTTCATTTTGTTTGAGATGAGGAGGCTTTCAGATATGGTTTTTTGAGTAAGAATTTGGAGAGAGGCGGGTGAGAATTTTTAGGGTTTGATATACGAATTAGGGTATGAAGTGAGTTTACGTGTCTTTTATACTTCCCGAATATTAGGGTTAATTGATGTGGGTCGAACATACATATGATCTCCATTGGGTCATTGTTTTAATCGTTGTGTTGATTGGGCTTTAAAGTCAAAACTCATATGGGTCGTGTGAGTATTTACAAGGGGCCTTGAGATTTAGAACATGTTTGGATCCATGTGAAATATGTTGGACGAGAGTTTTGTTTAAATTCTACAAAGGTGCATTATTGATAATAGTTTATCAATTGGAACAAATACTCTACTTGATCGATCCAATGGTGACTGTGAATGATGGACCAACGAGTTTTATGGATGATTGGGCCTCGTGAATTTTTGATTTGGTCTCGTGAATTTTAACAGTGAATGGGTCTAAGAGTCGGTTAAATCACCTGCTTATCACATAAAATGATTTTATCACATGGTCTATGATAAATCAAATTTTGATAAAATGTGATTTAAATCACAGAACCTCATTAAATTTATACGTTTGATGGTTTCAAGGTAAATGTGTGTCAAGTGATCCGGATATTATTGACTTAATGTGATATTATACTTGGTATGGACCAGTAGAAGTCATATTCTTGATGAGATTTGGGGTGATTCGATGGGTTGTGAGGTCGATACTTTGGTTTCTACATTTTCACGAAGAATCTGGTAATGCTTGAATTGATGGTTGAACAAAGTTGACCTTGGGGTTGCTTGTATTTGGTATTTCTTATTTGGAATTGAAGAGATTTTCGGTAGCGCTTCACTTATTTCTCTCTTCTTTCTTCCTACCCCTTTCGTGAAGATGACTTGTTTGGGCATTTATAGAGTGTGATAAAGACTTGGCTAATTAGTTACGGTTGTGATTCTTTCTCGCAACCCACAACGTAACTATCACTTCGTGTCTCATACAGGTTGAGGATATGTCAAGAGGTTTTGTACATTGGGTACACGTTTCTTCTTCACAAGGATTAGTACAAGTTTAATAACAAATCTGGGGAATTTCTCTGCATGATCAAGTTTGGCATATTGGGTTTGCTTCACCATGTTGTCACTACAATAGTCGACGAGAATGCTTGAATGATGTGTTTACCAAAGTGTTTATTGGATGGTTGATGATATTATTGATGTTGGATAATGAACCATTTGCATGTTCCCTAAAAGCGAGATATTCACCGAAACCAAGGTTGTCATAACACATTCAAGCCGACATTGTTTACTGGTTTTGTCTTGATTTTGTAAAATCACAAAGAATATATTTCTTGGTTTAAATCATAGACTTGTAAAATCCGTGACAATGGAAACATCCTGTAATTATAAAGTTCATTTCCGGATCTATCTTACGGTTTATTCTTGGTTTTGTAAAATCCCATGAAGAAACAATTCTCGGTTTAAACCATAGAGTTGTAAAATCCGTAATGATGAAACCATCTTGGAGAAAGGAAAAGCGTATTCGGGATCTTATTTGATGTTGGTGCCACGGTTTCTTCTTCAAGAAGGGATAAAGGTGTACTTCATGAATTGGATGTGTGTTTTGATTTTCGTCATGGCAGTTTGGGTATTACATGACTTTACGGGGTTATGTGCTTTTAACCATGATCGGGATGAAAACCATTATCATAGTTCACTTAAAACGTCAAAGGAGGCTAGATTTGAGCTTTTATCTAGAAGATGTGAAAACGGGGTTAATTCACTATTATTTATTTAAGGTTAAAGTGAAATATCACGGGCAAGTGTACTTAGTATCTGAAGGTATCGGGGATGGTTGGATGAAGATTCTTCAAGATCATTGTTCGAGCTTATCAAAAACGAAGACTTGAATTATTGTTGGGTGACTTTTTCCTTTTCTTTTACCACTTGGGGGAATTGGGCTCTTACCACCACAAAATAACTATCACTTTAAGGAGTTACGTTGTAGTGCTCAGTGTCACATTCAATTGTGGATTTTCAAGAGGTGATGTACATCTTATACTTGATGGTTGGTTGGTTGAAAAGTATAGAGTACTTAGAGAGTACTTAGAGATTCTAATGGAAATCGGTACCTCTCTTTGTTACATATGCAAGTTGTTGGATCGATGTACTCTAACCAAACTAACTTAAATAGCTTGTTAAGGTTTAATAACCTCGGATAAATCCTAAGTTATTAACAGAGAAACACCGAGCAAACTCTATTAAGTATGCGAATTTACTTAACAAAGCTAAGAAGAATAACTTTAACTATGAACGATTTTATTAATAACTCTAACTCGCTTATTATGCGGATCTTTAACAACTCTAATAATATCGAACTTCTCTAAAACTCTAATAAAATCACGTACGTCTTATGCCAATCTAGGGTCCTTTATAGGCTCAAGGATACCCTAGTCGGTTTACAATATGTATCCTTGTCGTCAAGTAATCTAACATAGAATATTCTAGAATTACAAGACTTTCTATAAACGAATAAAACAGTTCTTTGATCTTGCGATACTTTGACCTCATATGCGAGACTTTGACTTTATCATTTAGCGATACTTTGACTCTTTGACTCGTTGACTTTTCCAAAGACTTTCATATCCCAACAATCCTCCCTAACTTGAATTCTACTTGTTTGACTTCAAGTTCCTTTGTGAACTTTATCTTTATCGACTTCATCTTTGAAAAGCAGATTGTCTTTGTCTTTGGATTGTATCTTTGTAGTTTCTATGCATAGTCAAAGTATCTTTAGAAATATTCTTTAACAACATCATCCAACAAGCTCCATCTTTTCGACAACATAGCAACATATGACAATTTGTACATTAATTCGGTTTAAGTTGCAAACTATTCTCATCACTTCGGTGTGTTAACTCCGTGAGAGGTGAATCATTGAAAATTTAATGGATTTAGATCTCTTTACCAAAGCCATTAACTCGAGTAGCCAAATGTTTTGGTGTGTAAGACCATGGTACATCGATAACCATATGATTTTTAGCAAATCATCGACTATCAACAAATTTGATTTGTCTTTACCAAAAGTTGTACCTTACGGACTAGTTAGTTCTTTCATCATGGTGAACTAATTACCATATAATGGTTTTTCCATAGCCTTTACCACAAGCCATTTTCTTGTGGGCTAGCCAACTCTTCACATTATCGATATGGTGAGTTGATTACCATCCAACTTATTAGCAAGTTGTCAACTAAAAGGAGTTTGATATATCTTTACGAGCCGTTTGCTCATGGATTAGTCAATCCTTTTGTAACCATGGTGGATTGATAACCTATTGATATTATCATCTCAAAACCATTTATTCAACCTTTGTTTCAAAATTATTTGTTACTTAACAAAAGTTTTCTTCAAAAATCACTTAAGCGGTTAAAAGGCGAATCGATACTTTGATTAAAATCTTGTTTGATCGAAGAAGACTTTGAATAAAGTCTCGATTTATCAAAAATAATTTATTCAATTAAGTCTCATACCGGTTATTCATTATCTTACGCAATAGTAGTCCGGTTGATAAACAAATTGATGACCATACAAGCAATTTCATTGTCCTCTTCAACCTCCATTCCATGCTCTAGCATCCTCCTCATAAGATCGATTGTAAGAGGATATCTTCTATCGGCAAACATATGAATCATTGTGCCATTTTCCAACTCTAGAACATGAACTCCATTCTTCAAAAATCTCCGCAGACAATTTCCCAACTCTCTTGATTCTTCCAAATTTCATCACTACTGTTCATCGGTTTCCCATGCAGTTGTGAGATCTCCCAGTAAAACTAAACCAATTCCTTGTAAAGGATGATGTTCAAAATACTCTTTCACCACATGATATAAATAGAATAGATCCACTCTATCTATTATATGCAATAAATCCCATAATCTGTTGAACACTCTGAAGCTTCCATCTTCTCTATGAAACATCAGATAGCTTCCTTCTTTAGAATCCACAACTTCAAAAGTAGTAATCTGAGATCTGTTCATCTTCATGTCATCATCTTCTTTGGAATATTCAAAATCTACTATTCTGAGATAATTTCTTAATTCATCCTTAGTTTCAGATCTTAACTCAACTTTTCTTTCTTTTAGCTGTTTATCTTCAACTTGATTTTCCTTTTTCTTTTCAAACTTTTCTTTCTTTCGCTTGGTCAAGTAGCTTCATCTTTATAATCTTTGATACTTGCAACATCCTTCTTATAAGCACGTCTCGGCATCATATAATCTTTTCATATCAACATGCTTCAACTTCTCGCAATCCTTTATATCATCTCGCTTTTCAAATCGCCATCATTGCATTCCTTTCTTTAGCAAGATTTGGTTTTCTAGGCATAAAAGAAACATGAACAGTGACTCTAATTGTTCACTAGCTTGATGATTCAATTCCTCATGCAACTTCTTAGTCGCTTCTATTACGAGCTTCTTGACTTCCTTATCTTCTCTATCTTTAGCATTTAATTCTTCTTGAATCTTTCTAGTCTGCTTGTTCATTCAAAGCATCTTGAGCGACTCTTAAGCGTGCTAAAGTTGGTTTCTTCTTCTTAACTTCTACCAAAACACCTTTTCCTTTATCCTTAGGATCAATAGCGAGTTGAGAAACTCTTGATTGTTCCTCTTCTTGCACTCTGGAATAATGTGACCCTTGCTTTGATAAATCATGCAAAATAGTTGCAATAAATTCATCATCACTAGCAAGTATGTAATCTTTGAGGTGTATCGACTTCTTACGGTATAGCAATTGTTGAAGGACCACTTGTTCTTCATGTGGAATAGTCGAAGGACCGACTTCCTCTTCAAAGTCTAATACCCTTGGTGTAACCAACTCTTGTCTCGTGAGTACCAAGGAAAGCAAGACTTTGTTGTTCGATACCTTGATCTTCGACCTTTCTTCTTGAAGACTTTCAATAACAACATGTTCTTCAAGACCTTGAGGTTCTTTTTCCTTAACATCTTCTTTCAAATTCTTTTCTTCTAAATTCCTCCCAATTGGATGGAAGATGGTTTAGGAACCTTTTGCCTTTGTTTGTCTTCTTAAATTGCCTTGGTGCTTGTGTTCTTCCTTAACCCATAGCGATAACGTTTGATAAAAGGCTTAACAAAATTCTTTAACCTCTTATACCCGAGCATCAACCTCTTGTCTGTTTTGCTTGAGCCTCGTAGTCTTCTTCAACTTGACCAACTCCTTGTCAAAACATAATTATCCAATGTTAATCCTTCACGAGGATAGTATGTGAAGCATCTCCTTGACATTGGTGAATGTTCCTCCGATTGAGAAACAGGAACTAATTGTTGTGGAGATGGAGAAGGTGAACACGCAACTTCTTCTTGAACTTCAATACTTGGGGAAGCAGTACCTTGAGTTGCGTACCTTCACGAGATGCAACACCTTGAGAAGATGCACGCACTTTGAGAACCGGTACTTGCGGATGCGGTGCTTGCGGTGCGATACCTTCACTGTCTTCATCATCTTCAACATCGGTTCTAATCGCTTGAACAACTTCCATCATGGAAGTAGTTAAAGGAGTATCGGGACCTCGAATAAATCACTCCTTCGCGCCATAAAGGTAAAAATCTTTGCTTGTTGTACAATAACATGAAGTAAATCAGAGGCTTTGGTACATCGACCAGTTGTTTGTTCGAGAAAGACTTGAATAAACACGGGATACATTAACCATTTTGATCCATGATTAATGTGAGAAAGCATGCCATCTAGAATAAGCCTTGAAAAATTGAAAACACGATCGTAGCTAATCCCACCATAGCGGATGCTATGTTTGATCCAAATTGCTCCCATGAAGTACTTTTAGCACTAATACAATGAAGCAACACATGTACTAAAACTTCCATTGAGGACAAAATAGTTGTTTCACGAATGTTTGTTCATTAAAGACCCTTCATAACCAATATGCCCAAAAGTTTCCCAAATCAACTCCTTAGCAAAACGAAGAGCCCTTCTTCATCATTAAACAATAAATCTTCTCGAATAGATGCTTGAGTAATCTTCACAGTTCTTCCAACAATCGTAGCCCTAATATAAAATTCATCATTCTCCATATTATCCCTTGCAAGAGCCCAAAATTCTTGAATCCAAGGTTCAATAATATCCGCTCCACTAAAAGAGCATAAGCGATTGGCGACCCGGTGAGATAATCAATAATATCATGAAAAGCCTCATTATCTCTGTTTTATCTAAATTCGCCACCATATTGTGCTTTGAAATAGTAGGACGATTCGCCATTATTGAGTATGTAAGCACAATGAAAGATATAATCGAATAATAAAGAGATGGTGAGAGAAATATGGAAAAGATATGATAATATCAAGATGAGAGGAAAATCGGAAAGTAGTTATTTATAGGTGAGATTTGAAAATCATAGCCCATAATAACAAAGTTACCGTTAGTAGAATTACCCTCAATATTACCGTTGGAACAAGACTTCAATAAGACAAACAAGACTTTCCACGTATGCGATACTTTCCAAGCGGTACTTTCATAAAAAACAAGACTTTTCCAAAATCCTCAGTATAAGCTAAGTATACAAAAATATCCTCCTCAAACAATACACGGGACTATACTAATACTAATAGTCCTCCCTTAAATGTAGCTTACTAACTAATATACTCCAAAACACACGACGAAACTCCTTGTTTCTGTCATGCTCACGAACAACCACTATCAACAATAAAATGATCTTTAAGCTCCTCTTACGGGTTGCCTGTCTAATAAGATGAAAGAGTTAGTTGCTTTGAGGAACCCGAGCCATTCTCGACTTGTGTTCCCTTGTGGAGTGACATACTTACATTCTGTAAGTATGTAGTCTCCAACGCTTTTAAAGCATGATCCAAGATTATCTTTTGATTCAAAATTTGTGGATTTTCAACAAAACTTTCTTTTACAAGTTCATTCTCTTTTGCTTGTATCACAAAAACATCGATTCACTTTTGTTGAAAGTATTGTTTGTCCTCTCGTAGTACTTTCCCTCTTAACCCATTCGGTTTTAACACTTGGTTCTGTGATCTAGATCCCCTATGTGAATTGTAATACCTTCTAGGTTGATAGTAGTGAGATCTCCTAGGATTTACGTGCCAAGAGGTATTCACAAGACCTTGGTTTGGTGAGCGAAAGACTTTGAGAAGGTCTTGCTTGTGAAGGTCTTGGTGGTTTAGAAAAAGGTCTTCTCTCGTGGGGGTACCTATGGTGCGGTGAGAAGTTGTTGTGATTAACCCTATTTGAATTATTCCAAACCGGTTTGTTCTCTCTAGGATTCCGATTACAGACCTATTCTTTGAAAATTTCCTAAGGTATTTCGAGTGATGTTCACAATCCTTGATTAAATGATTAGGACTAAAACACACAAAACATAGGTTTTCACCCATACTTCCCACGTGACTTCTTCTATGTCTATGACCAAAACTATTGTGCCTTCTAAGTGAATGATGAAATCTGTTTTGACCAAAATTATCCCAAAAGGTTTAGCGATCTTGTTTTGAAAAGGTTTTCTGAAAGTCTTGCTTGTGGAGCGATACTTTGAGTAGAAGGTACTGCTTGATTTTGAAAATTTGTTTCAACAAGTTTCTTTTGGGGTTTCAGACCTAGATTGACCAATAAGCTTCTTCCTAAACTCTAGACCTGTCTACACCAAAGCGTGAAACATCGTGTCTTATGGGTTGATGACTACCAACCGGATGTGGAACGACATGATAACCTTTATCTTTCTTATACTCGGAGGTGAATCACTAATTGAGTCCTCATTACTAGATTTGTCTACATAATTAATGAGTTCATCATCACTAGTGGTTACATCCTCAAAATCACCTTCATCCTTATCACTAGATGTGTTTTCTTCTATGTTATCAAAGTCCATACCAAAACCTAAGCCGGTTCTAATGTATGCTCTTCTTTGTTTTTGAACATAAGTAACATGTGATGATCGATTCTTTCCGGGCATCAAACTTTGCTAACAAATCATCTCTCTCCTTAGTGAGTTTCTCAATTTCAAACAATTTTACGGTTTAGTTTCCATTCACTAAGTTTTAACCGGTAATCGTGTTGTTCATATTTTTCACCCAAGCCATTTCATTATTTTCATGTGTTATAATTTTGGCTTCCATTGACTCTAAGGTTATTTGATAACCTACTACCTCGCACCTAGCCTTAACACAATTATCTCTTTCGTAAACATAAGCATTAAGTAGTTTTGATAAAAATCATGACACTTAGAACATACCTCCGTGATAGGAGTTGTTGATGCATATTGGGTCGACATCTTTGGGGTTTCGGGTTTCTTCTTAGTCGGAGTTTCACACAAGCTCGATACCACTTGTTGGATCGATGTACTCTAACCAAACTAACTTAAATAGCTTGTTAAGGTTTAATAACCTCGGATAAATCCTAAGTTATTAACAGAGAAACACCGAGCAAACTCTATTAAGTATGCGAATTTACTTAACAAAGCTAAGAAGAATAACTTTAACTATGAGCGATTTTATTAATAACTCTAACTCGCTTATTATGCGGATCTTTAACAACTCTAATAATATCGAACTTTCTCTAAAACTCTAATAAAATCACGTCGTCTTATGCCAATCTAGGGGTCCTTTTATAGGCTCAAGGATACCCTAGTCGGTTTACAATATGTATCCTTGTAGGTCAAGTAATCTAACATAGAATATTCTAGAATTACAAGACTTTCTATAAACGAATAATACAGTTCTTTGCTCTTGCGTATTTTGACCTCATATGCGATACTTTGACTTTATCATTTAGCGATACTTTGACTCTTTGACTTTTCCAAGACTTTCATATCCCAATGATTTTCTCCATCACCGTCACTACAAAGAGCCTCTTGAATGATAATGGGGTTGATTACAAGTTTGCAGAGAGCTTGTGGAAAACTAGTAGGGGGTTGAATAGTTTGCCAATTTTAAGTTAGTTTCAAAACTTTAGATTCCTTAATATGTGAGATCTTATGGATGTAGAGAAAGTATAGATCTAATGATAAAGCAAGTAAATAAACTAAAGCAAAGGGATAGAAATGACACAACCGATGTATAGTGGTTCGGCTACAAGGACACCTTCCATGCCCTACTCCACCCCCGAGTCACCTACTTGAGTTCAAGCACTATGTCAACAAACTCCTTCACTTGGCGAGAAGCCTTCACAACGTTGTTTACACCTTTTCCGCACAAAGCTAGATACCGAGTCCGTAACACGGTGGACCAAACCAACACGACTATTACACAACAAATATGTGAAATATCAAATACAAGATCTTCGCCACGTAAATCTTGCGGGTGACAAATCAATCAAGGACCCTTGCTTGGATGACTTGTAGAATGCTCGTGATCTCGCCTTAGAGAAGGACCTATATGAGAATCACAATAGAAAGAAAGAAGAACAACTCTAGATCAAGTGATCTATATGTTAGAAGAGAATGAGAGTGTTTGAGAGATTTAGTAAGAAGATGGGTAAGTTAGAATGAAGAAATAGCTCTCATTTATAGGCAATTTCTTCCATCATTCCCGGATCCCATGATCCCTCCCACTTGGGATCCGTCTAGTGTAATCCTAGGGATGCTCCTCTTGCCCATGGGTTTTTGGTTATGGGTCATGGGTTATGGGTTGGTCCATGGGTTTCCTTAGATTCAATGTATCTAAAGTATACATTGTATCTAGCCAACTTGGGTATGGGTTATGATCCATGGGTTATGGTTCATGGGTTGTGGTTTTACCCATCCTAATAAACTATTACAACAAATGATTAATTACAACATTTTCGTATTAAATGGCTATATGTAAATGCTTTACAAAATAACATGTATCAGAAGATATAGGATTTATAAACACATCAAACCATAATCACATGAGGCGTATACAAATGTTTAGAGAGAAAGTTCTAGAGAGAAAGGAAGAGAGTTGGTAACTATGTGAAACTAAGAAAATGGTATTGAAGCTCAACCCTCACCTTGGGAGGTAGAGGGTATTTATAGTGTTTACAATAAACGCCACCTACGGGCCGTGGATCGGGCATACGGTGGGTAAAGACCCGTCTGTCCTCCACGGTGTTGCTTAACTAACTACTTATTAACATAACTTGACTACGACTACGAGCTTTCTAACGAATACATATACTTGAGGTGACCGACACTTTAATGACTGAATTTTCTAATTCCTAACAATCTCCCGCTAAGGGAGGTCACCTCAATTTACAATGCATACAAACAGATATTACATTAGATTGTTCTTGGATTCTTGATTAAGTTCTTTGCTCAGTAGCTCGTAGTCTTTGATTCTTCATGTTATCCATGTTTGAATAATTCAAGTGGAGGTCTTTAACTGATCCACGTGATGATGAGTTTTGAGCCAGCTTTGAGATCATCAGCTTGCATAAATCTCTGACTCTTCCATAGTGGTGTTGACATTATGTGATGTTGTGACAGTGGACTGACATGCTCATATTCTGGATCATGATTTCTTCTTATCAGAGTAGCGGAAGCTTTAGTTTATTCATGATACTTGCAGCAGCGTAGCAGAAGCATGGAGTGAAAAATATCAGAGTTGTTGATGCTTTAATCATGATTTCTCTAGATGTGAATGCATTGTGTGAGCATGCGGCTATGGATTGACCTCTCCATTCTGATCAGCTGCAAACGTTGGGTGTACCTACATACAATAGTTAGCAATAAAGTGCATGAAAAGTGTCTTTGATCACTTTCGTCGAATTGAGGTATACGACCCACGGTTCCCGTTGATCAAGACAAGTACCTTGCGTGATCGGTATAATTCGAAGAATCTCCTTGATGTGGTTTCTTGTTGCTCTAGGCGTTCTCAAACCGAACGTCTCAAAGAAGACAACACGGAGTGAGTGAACCAAATAATTTGAGATTCAACGATTGATGAAAAGAGATTTGAAAACAATCGTCTATTGCTCAAAATAAAGTGTTTTTGCAATACAACGAAGGTTTTAAAGAAAATCAATTATCAATCATAAACACCTTTTAATTTTGAAATATTAATACTCAGTCGATGTGCTAGAGAAAAGAGTTTTAAGCACATCGACCGGTTTTTTAAAGGTATCCGTCAATCCATAACCTGAACCAGGATTGATTCATAATTATGAATCACCCCATTTTTTATGTTCAGTTGTCACATGGTTGATCTATTGGATAGATCTCACATGCCACCTACCAAGAGCTTGTTTGATGTTGGCTCTAGAAGGCTTTCCATCTTCATTGTGAATATGTATGCATATCACTCAGATGTTCTGGCAATACCACAGGGATAATGCGTAGGACTCTTAAAATATATTCTCTATTTCCACATTGTGTGAAACAAAGAGTCTTCATTGAATGTGTCCTTAATGAGATTTATTGGTGATCTCGTGGCTCTAGACTCAATTGTGCACATTTGGTTCCTATGCCGGAGACTAGGGAGGGTCTCCTTCTTCAATATCAACCATCTCTAAGAGAAAGTTGATAGATAATGTAGGTTCCCATGAGAATGAAACAAGTCCTTTTAAGAGGAACTTGAGTAGCTTTGGAAGTTGTAGTGCAGTCGTCCTTTGGGTCCATGACGTCTTGTCTTCAATACGGTGTTACCTCGGTAACAACCGAGAGTATATGAATTGAACACTGTTTCTTCGCTAAGGTTGAAAATAATGGAGGCTATTTGTTTTCACCCTTTTCTCATTTATTTCTTTTCATTCTTCAACCCCTTCGGTGCTTCGAGACTTCATTACTAGAACCTTGTTGGGTTTATTCCGGTTCTAGCTCTATCTCGATCCGCATTCTTCCCATATCTCACTTTTCTCCTTTTTTCATCATACCTAAGGACTCTACACTATCTAGTGGATTGTCCCTGGTAGATCCTCCGGCCTACAGGGGATGGTGGGAACTAATACATAACCTAACCATCCTTATATCACCATACATAAAGTAAATTTGGTCGGTCTTTTGGTATTGTTCATCGACCATTGGAACCAATTGAAAACCATTTGAAAAACAATCCGTACTTGTGATATATAATCAAAGCATTTTGTACCTGAATCGTTTTTGATATTTTAGAAACAGCTCTCCCTCAACATGTGCAGCATAATTTTTAAATTGTTTTGGCACATGGAGGGAAGAGGACTTGAAAACCTCAGATTAAAAGAATGAAAGATTCAATTCTTTGATCAACAATTTCTAAAAGATATCAACATCACTTTCCCGATCAAGATTAGTAGTTTTCATACTTTGTTAAGAATATTTTAGGAAAGGATGTGGTTTTCAAAAACATTACTCCCCCTCAATATGTGCATTGAGATTTGAAAGAGTTTTGCACATATTAGGGAAAACCTGCACTTTGGAACAAATTAATCACGTTTCAATCCTTTTTGGTTTAAAATAGATGCTCCCCCTTAACATGTGCATGGAAAATTTGAAATCGTTTGGCACATGAATGGAGGAGAGTTTGCTAAACACTTATAAAACCAATTATCGAATTCTCAGTTTAAATCCAATTTAAATCACAAATTCTCCCCCCGATCACAATTTTCAAATCCTTTGAGAGTTGTGATCTCTATTGATTTAAATTAAATTTTGAGAGCTTTTGAGGAGAATAGTGACTTGCGTTTGAAAGACATTTTAACTGATAAGGATTAGATTTGAGACTTTAAACTCCACATATTAAACATGCTTTGATTATCTAAAGAAAACATAACAGTATCCAAGGTCTTGTTTCAATTGAATAAAACATTGTTCTTTTTGATTTTCCAAAAATAGACCTTGCTCTTTTACGTGCTAATTGTTTGAAAAATAACATTTTTGATTGAATTGAAATCATTCTCCCCCTCAATCAATGACATGAGTTGTTGATTGAGTGTAAGAGAGTTTGACAAAGATAAGCCCGGATGATTTTCAAAAATAGAGTACGAGGTATTTTCAAAGCAATTTTGTTTTCATTAGATGACAAATATTTTTCAGAAGAATCATTAGACGGAAAAATATTTGGAAAGAAAACATTTGTCTTTTTGGTGACAAACATTTGTTTTAAGAATCAGAGCATGAGATTTGAAAAATAAGATAAAGCAAGGCTCTGTTCTTTACTTTGAAAACGGGTTACTGCCTGAAATGACAATAAACCACCATTTTTCTCCATCTCTCTTTTTTTTTAAACAATTCATGTACATTCGAAGAACATCTAAAAACCCGTGACATTCTTTGAATGTCAACATAAAGTCCGTAGATGATATCGAATAAAGAAAAATAAGATAAAATAACAATATTTTTGGGATTTTTCAAGATTTTCCAATTTTTATGGATTTTGAAAAGTTTATATTTTTCTATTTTCTTTTTGTGGGTTTTTAAAATTTTGTATTTTGATTTTTGAATAAGTATATACAAGAGATAGATGAAGAAAAAACCATTTACTCCTCGTCTTCCTCTTGAGGACGCCCGAGTGTTTCTGTTGTAGGCTCTTTAGACCAAGTCGTGGGAGGATAAACTCAAAACGTTCTCTAGGAAGAGCTTTAGTGAAGATGTACGCTAATTGGTATTCGACCTCACAAAATAGAGTTCTACCACACCTTTTCCACTTGTTCCCGAATGAAATGATGTCGAATGTCGATGTGGTTTGCTCTTGAATGTTGAACATTATTGCAAGAGAGAGCAATGGCACTTTTGTTTTCACTGTCTGGAGGATTTGTTGAATTCAAAGCCATAGTCGATAATTGGGATCTCATCCATAGGATTTGAGCACAACAAGATGACATGGCTATGTATTCACCTCTATAGAGGATATAGTACTCATTTGTTTCTTTGAAGACCACTCACAAGCTTATCACCCAAAAGCGAGCACCTCCGGCGCATTTCGACGTGTATCTTGACATCTTGCATGGTCAACATCTCGCATAGGTCGTTAGTGACATACCGGTGTCCTTCGGTACCAAAGTCCCATGTTGATGGTTCCTTGGAGATACCGAAGACCCGTTTAACCGCTTCAAGGTGCTTTTGGTAGGCTTAGCACGGTATCTAGTACACATGCATACAATGAACATAATATCAGTGTCTCTGGCTGTGAGATACATCAGGATCCAATCATACTTGATATTTTATTTGATCTACCATAAGCCCCGAGTGGTCCTCATCCGGTTTGGTGCGCCCATCATGGGAGTGTCAAGCGGTGTCACTTAGTGCAAATATTACGATATTTAATCTATACATTCTCATTTGTTTTGTTGATGACAAACATGTAACTTGTAATACATAACGTAAAATGTATAAGTTACTTGTAATTATATATTGTCTCAACACCTCTCGACGACTCAAGTCCTTGTATGCTACAACACGAGTTCGTACATGTTTGTTATGTTGCGTTATGATCAAACCCCCAACAAACCATTAAAACATGTTTAGTTAAATAGTTTATGTATAACAACTAGTGTTTACATATTGGGTAAATATATACATAACTAGTATGTATTATAATGGGTAATATAAATGGGTAGAAACTTAAGTATTTGACCCATTGACCAAATACATTGAATGTAGTTGGGTAAAACCCAAAGTCCATAACCCATACCCAATGTCTAGATACATTGTACCTTGGTGAGCACTCAAAACCATGGACTAGATGCATTGCATCTTGTAGATACATTGAATCTACTTGGTACCCATAACCCATGACCCATACCCAATGTCTAGATACATTGTACCTTGGTGGGCACTCAAAACCATGGACTAGATACATTGCATCTTGTAGATACATTGAATCTACTTGGTACCCATAACCCATAACCCATGACCCATGACCCAAAACCCATGGGTAAAAGGGAGCGTCCCACGGATCCCCAGTAATACACTGGACGGATCCCTCAAGGGAGGGATCCGTGGGATCCGAGGAACAGTGGCTAGTTTTCTTCTATAAATAGTGAGCCATTTCTTCATTGTTTCACACACCTTCACACATAGTTTCTCTCCACCATTTCTAGGATATTTAGATCATTAGGAAACATGTAAACCACCCTCATCTCATATGATCATAATGCTTCTAACTTTCATTTGTTGTAAGCATACTCGAAGTGATCCTCCAAAGCAAGCTTAGAGATCTTGCTTCCTTACCTCTTGAAGTGATCACCCATCACAAGATACAAGCACATGAAGATCTTCTACAACAAGCTTGGGAAACTTGTCATCTTCATTCATAGAAGACTAACTACATCATGCTTTGGGTTCTTGATGTTTAGTTTAGGATTTCATATCCATTAGACACATTGTCTTGGATATTGTCTAGTATCATATTCTTGTATCTATGACTAGACTAGATGGTTTATGTGTTTGTGCCATAAAACACAAGGTTTGTTATGTTGGGCCACAAAACATAACGGGTGTCATAGATGTGTCAAAGGCATTAGTGAAGAGTGTCAAGATCCGTGTTTGAAGGCATTAGTGAAAGGTGTGTGAAGGATCGTGTCAATGGCATTAGTGAAAGATGCCTAGGGTGTACATTCGATATGGTGTGTTTCGATGTACAAGATAGACATTAGTATTGGATCAAAGGATGGTGATATCCTTGATGGTGTTGTAATGTTGGAGTAGATCTCCTTGAGATTAGGTGTTGTGTTGTGATGGGTAGTAGTTCCTCCATAGTAATGGAACTAGGTGCTTAGCCTAGTACCTAATAAAGGGTAGGCGACGTTGTGATAGGTGTAGTTCACCTTGGTGTGAAAGAACTAGGTGGTTAGCCTAGTACCTAATAAAGGGTAGGCGACGTTGTGTTAGGTGTGGTTCACCTTGGTGTGAAAGAACCGGTATTTAGCCTAGTACCGAAAAAGTGTAGGCGACGTTGTGAAGGCTTCTCCGCCATAAGGAGTTTGGTGTAGTGATTACGAACTCTCGAGTAGGTGACTCGGGGAGTGGAGTAGGGCAAGGAAGGTGTCCTTGTAGCGAACCACTATAAATCCTCGTGTTGGTTTGTCTATCCTTTTACTTATCGCTTTACGTTTATTCTTGCATTACATTGTTTATTTTCTATGTGGTTGATGTCTATGTTTGTGATACATACTTGGTCTTTCATATAGTCACAAACTATATTTAACACTTTACATATTATGACACGCTTGATCAAGAAAAAGAACCGGACTAATAATGGTGAAACTTGATTTATAATGAACCATTAATCTTGCGGAATCTTATGTGATATTAAGGGTTGGCCTTACATGCCGTAATCGTTAAATGCATCCTCGCGTCGAGATTAGCAAATGCAATGGTTTATACTATATTTGATACAAAAGTTTTAAGTTTGAAGCGAAACGTATTCACCCCCCTCTACGTTTTCACAATTGGTATCAGAGCGGGTTGGCTCTAGTTTTTAAAACAAATGGTTTTCAAAACGAGTAAGGTCCTTGTATCAAATTTTTGGTGAAGTCAAGCATAATATGAAAAGTGTTTTGTTGATTTTTTTTCTTTGAAGTTTTGTTGTTAGATATCTTGTTAATCAAGCTTGAATAAAGGTAAAAATGGATAATATAACTTCACTAAAAAGTCTACAAAGGTTAAACCTTTTCGTCGGGTCAAAACATGCATTTTGTAATTCGTGTCGATCCGCGGATCCCTCGGGTTACTTTGGACGGATCCTCAAGCAAGGGATCCGTGGGATCCGTGGTACGTAAGACGATTTTGTCGAATTTCAAAAATTCATAACTAATTAACCGTAAGTCGTTAGAAGTCGTGCCACCTATCGTTTTAAAGGTATTTGAGTCTACTTTCATTTAAAATGATTTCATAAACTGATTCAAAACAAAATTTACAGAATCATTGATTTATAATAGAAAGTCATTTTTCGGTCATAACTTTTGCACAAACTTTTGATCTAATTGGAGACAGATGTTTTCATTTTTGAATAACAATGTGTCCTCTTTTGAAATTAAGGTTTTGATCATATTTATAAATATAAAAGAAACTAATCAAGCTTGGTATACATGTTTATATTTAACACAAAGCGATGAAAAGAACTTTCGTATGCTATGCTAAATGATAAATTGTCTTCCTTGCATTACTTGATTATTTGCTTATCTCAAATAGCTTTTGTGCTTGTTTGATTGAATAACATATGTGGTTTCCTTACCTTGCTATTCATTCTCTTGCTTGTCGATTTAGTAATATTCTACTAATCAATGTGCTACTTGAAGGAGTGTTTGGGATAACATCTAGTTGTGTCGAAAATGTTAGTTTTATAAGTTGAAAATGTTTAAAACATATAACACACTAAATGGCTTTTTGATTGAGTTTGTCATGTGTGCAACATAAATGTTTTATGTGCTTATATGATTTCTTGATTTCATATTTTCTTGTATCGTTTTCTAAAAACAACAAGAATGTACATCGGATCATAACCTACACTTGTGTTGATGATGTACTCTCCCGTTTTCCTTTTCATGATCGCTCTCCAAGCTTCATAGTAGGATTGACAACTTGATTATTTCATCCGATATACTCAAGTAAATTATTTTGCAACGCAAATATAATTGTTCATATCCGAAAGTCCAAACTCGAGCTTTCCAACAACATATGTTGAACTAGCTCATCCAACCATTTTTTTGTTCACCATATGGACAACTTTTAAATTTATTTTTGACACCTTCGTCACCTTAGTTGTTTCAAGTATAATATTAATAAGCGAAGCAAAGTATCATCATTGTTACTCTTGATAGGCCATTGTAGGAATATAAATTTTCCTAACTTGAGAATGAATCTTGGAGAACTTATTGCACTAGAAACTCAATTTGACCTAACGGTTGAATTGCTTCCTTGATAGAAGTTGGGTATGTGGAATCGCCGTAAAATGGTCGTGTTTAGCCGTAATTGAGCACCGCTAGTAATAGTCTCATATTCATTCTCTCACTTGAGAAATTTATACACCTATGTTTTCCTAAAGTAAGTTTACAATGAAAATACTTTGCATTGTCTTAGGATTACTAATCAAACAAGTTTTAAAATTAATTTTCTTTTAGTTAATCACAACCACTTGCCTCATCAAGCGATTATCATGCTTTGATCGAGAAGAGCTACATGACTTCATGGACGAAGCTCATTGTATGCTAATCATCATCAGTAATAACTAGATTGTCCTAAACTAGCACCTCACAACTCTTTTGTCTTGAACACCATCATGTGATCTTTTCTTTCAAGACACATACCTTGCATGTCATTGTTAGTGTAAATGATTTACTAATCTAGACCGTAAATTTGTTTTAGGCTTCTTGAATAGTGCTTGTTAAGTTTGCTAAACCTTTGTGTTATTTGTGAGCTCGATCTCATTTGATTGCCTATATGTGATCTCTACATGCTCTCCTTGCTTTGCTTAACGTGTATACATGTGTGCTTTGTAAAAACCATTAGTTACCATCAATCATTTTCTCTTGATCATTTAAGTCCATCTTCATGTAAGACACTTAAGAGATCGAGTAACTTAGGATATGTAGGTGCTAGACCTTGATAGAACCCAATCACCTCTTTTTCACCTCATCATTAGCGGATCCCTAGACTTAAGCTAGCGGATCCTCTAGTGAGGAACCGTGGAACCGTGGAACAGTAGGTACATTATCTCTTTAGATAATCATTTCAAATTTCCTTTTTTCCACACAAGCACTTGTTCAACACTTAGGATTATCTGTTTCCTATATGTTTATAAATGAGTTGCATTTATATGAGTCTTTACGTGTTCTTCCTTTTTGTTTCATGATTTTATGTGAACAATTTATCCATTTGTATAAATGTTTTCCTTTTGTACTAACTCTTTTGGATTCTTGTAGGATGACAATGGTCGATTTCATCATCAAGTCAAGTTGTGCTCATTCGCACATTTTTTTTTATTTCTAATCTTGCATCATCCTAACCATCTTACTCCACTTTTATCACTACTCACAAAGTCATCATGTCTACCACCTCTATTGAGTCATCAACCAAGTCAAAGATTCACCTTGATACCTTTCATCACCTCTACCGCAACTTCCATACCTCTAAGTCAAAATGATGATTTCTATCATTATCACCGTGTCCAAGGTCTAGTTCATGAACTACGTGATGAAGTATGTCTCATGTTCTACCACATCCTACTTGTGTCAACCACATCCTACAAGTGTCTCACTACCACTACAATTCATGGTCGCTCAACCATCCTCCACAAACATCTATGTTGTCAAAAGCCAAGTGAATTTCGTAATGAAATGCGTCTCATCCCTAAGCACATTTTTTTCTTACCTTGAACAAACCTTACAACCTCTAAACCAACCATGATGATGCAAGTAGTAGGATTATTCTCTTTTTGACACTAATCCTTTCTTTGTAGGTTCATATATATACACTTTGATGTGTATGGGATTCTCGTCTATTTATGGACGAAATTTTACACTAATTTTTTGTAGGTTCTTCTTGGCGCCTCGAGCTAGGGGAGCTTCCGTCGAGCATTTATAAAGTGCATCATATGACTTACTCGTCCAAGGACGAATATAATTTTGCACTAACTTTTTGTTTTGTAGATTTTCAAAACACACTAGGAGAACTTGACGCTCTCAATAAAGGGGAGTTTTTCGTCAAAGCAAAAACATTGCAAATTTTGCAATAATTTCGTCTTAGCCTTCCTAAAATACTTGACGCCTTTAACAAGGGGGAGCAACCGTCAAGGGGGAGCATGCACACATTCATTCTTCAAAATTCCTTTATGTTTCAACAAAAGGGAGATTTCTTTCTCATCATATATTTTTCCTTTTCTTTTCTTCTTAACACTAACCTTGATGTAGGTTAAGCCTCAAAAATTTGATCCATTGAGCCGTTGGCAATAATGGTTATAATTCAAAGGATCTTTCTATTTTTTTTGTGTGATTCTCTAGGTTCCTCTTAAAGGCGAGATCACCACCTTTTGAAGACGTGCAAGCTCAAGGTCATGAGTTGCTAAGCTTCGTCATTAGTGTTTCGTGTTGAAGGTATTGGCGTGGTGTGCCAATTGGAGCAATAAGGTGTTTTTATTTTAACTTCACTAGGGATGATGCAAACTCGCCATTCTTGGGAGAAATTAAGTTTAAAGGACACACCCTTTTTGTTTCGACAAAAGGGGGAGAAGAGTGTAAACGGAGAAGGTAATGTATAGGAAATACGGACACAAGTAACTTTGACATTTTACCTATCTATTACGTTTACATATATTTTGTCATCATCAAAAAGGGGGAGATTGTTAGTGCAAATATTACGATATTTAATCTATACATTCTCATTTGTTTTGTTGATGACAAACATGTAACTTGTAATACATAACGTAAAATGTATAAGTTACTTGTAATTATATATTGTCTCAACACCTCTCGACGACTCAAGTCCTTGTATGCTACAACACAAGTTCGTACATGTTTGTTATGTTGCGTTATGATCAAACCCCCAACAAACCATTAAAACATGTTTAGTTAAATAGTTTATGTATAACAACTAGTGTTTACATATTGGGTAAATATATACATAACTAGTATGTATTATAATGGGTAATATAAATGGGTAGAAACTTAAGTATTTGACCCATTGACCAAATACATTGAATGTAGTTGCGTAAAACCCAAAGTCCATAACCCATACCCAATGTCTAGATACATTGTACCTTGGTGAGCACTCAAAACCATGGACTAGATGCATTGCATCTTGTAGATACATTGAATCTACTTGGTACCCATAACCCATGACCCATACCCAATGTCTAGATACATTGTACCCTTGGTGGGCCCTCAAAACCATGGACTAGATACATTGCATCATTAGATACATTGAATCTACTTGGTACCCATAACCCATAACCCATGACCCATGACCCAAAACCCATGGGTAAAGGGGCGTCCCACGGATCCCCAATAATACATGGACGGATCCTCGAGGAGGGATCCGTGGGATCCGGGAACAATGGCTAGTTTTCTTCTATAAATAGTGAGCCATTTCTTCATTGTTCCACACACCTTCACACATAGTTTCTCTCCACCATTTCTAGGATATTTAGATCATTAGGAAACATGTAAACCACCCTCATCTCATATGATCATAATGCTTCTAACTTTCATTTGTTGTAAGCATACTCCAAGTGATCCTCCAAAGCAAGCTTAGAGATCTTGCTTCCTTACCTCTTGAAGTGATCACCCATCACAAGATACAAGCACATGAAGATCTTCTACAACAAGCTTGGGAAACTTGTCATCTTCATTCATAGAAGACTAACTACATCATGCTTTGGGTTCTTGATGTTTAGTTTAGGATTTCATATCCATTAGACACATTGTCTTGGATATTGTCTAGTATCATATTCTTGTATCTATGACTAGACTAGATGGTTTATGTGTTTGTGCCATAAAACACAAGGTTTGTTATGTTGGGCCACAAAACATAACGGGTGTCATAGATGTGTCAAAGGCATTAGTGAAGAGTGTCATAAGTGTCGTGCATTGTGAAGGCATTAGTGAAGGGTCTTGAAGGATCGTGTCAATGGCATTAGTGAAAGATGCCTAAGGTGTACATTCGATATGGTGTGTTTCGATGTACAAGATAGAGTAGTATTGGATCCAAGGATGGTGATATCCTTGATGGTGTTGTAACAAGGAGTAGATCTCCTTGAGATTAGGTGTTGTGTTGTGATGGGTAGTAGTTCCTCCATAATGGAACTAGGTGCTTAGCCTAGTACCTAATAAAGGGTAGGCGACGTTGTGATAGGTGTAGTTCACCTTGGTGTAAAAGAACTAGGTGCTTAGCCTAGTACCTAATAAAGGGTAGGCGACGTTGTGATAGGTGTGGTTCACCTTGGAGTGAAAGAACCCGGTGGTTAGCCTAGTACCGAAAAAGAGTAGGCGACGTTGTGAAGGCTTCTCCGCCATAAGGAGTTGGTGTCGTGTAGTGATTACGAACTCTCGAGTAGGTGACTCGGGAGTGGAGTAGGCAAGGAAGGTGTCCTTGTAGCCGAACCACTATAAATCCTCGTGTTGGTTTGTCTATCCTTTTACTTATCGCTTTACTTTTATTCTTGCATTACATTGTTTATTTTCTATGTGGTTGATGTCTATGTTTGTGATACATACTTGGTCTTTCATATAGTCACAAACTATATTTAACACTTTACATATTATGACACGCTTGATCAAGAAAAAGCAACCGGACTAATAATGGTGAAACTTGATTTATAATGAACCATTAATCTTGCGGAATCTTATGTGATATTAAGGGTTGGCCTTACATGCCGTGTCGTTAAATGCATCCTCGCGTCGAGATTAGCAAATGCAATGGTTTATACTATATTTGATACAAAAGTTTTAAGTTTGAAAGCGGAAACGTATTCACCCCCCCTACGTTTTCACAAGAGATCGGGTTTTCGTTTATGGACAAGTTCGTATGGAGTTTTTCATGAGACGTGTGTATAAGGGAGCGATTTTGGGTGTAGCAAGGTGGAAATGGCTTCACCCAAAGAAACATTGAAACCTTTGAATAAATTAGCATTGTTCTTGCGGCTTCCACAAGAGTTCGATTTCGTCTTTCAACTACACCGCTCATTGAGGAGTTCGAGGAACACTTCTTTGATGACCGATTCCAACACTTTCATAAAATTAACTTAAGTCTTTGTTAACAAACTCGTGCCATTGTCTGCTCGAACAATTCTAACAATATTGTTGAGTCAAATCAAGTCGCTTGATAAGTTTGATGATGACATCTGTAGTTTCATCCTTTGTCCTCAAAAACTTTACCCAAGTAAATCGAGAGTAGTCATCAACAATGACTAAAATATATTTCTTCCCATTTATCGTTTCCACTCTCATTGGTCCGCACAAATCCATATGAAGGGTATGAAGAACTTCCATTACTGAGCTTGTGGGCATATTTCTTGCTTTTTCCCAATTGGCATGCTGAACAAAGATGATCTTTTTCATACTTTAATTTGGGTAAGCCTCTTACAAGATCCTTTCTCGGAAAGATTATTAATGGTGCCAAGTTTAAGTGATTGAGACGGCGATGCCATAACCATGATTTTGTTTTCGATGCCTTTGACAACAAGCAGATTGGAGAAGACTTCATCATGTCTTCGATAGAGATGGTGTAAAGATTTGAACCACGAGTTCCTCTTAACAGTTCCACACCATCAAGTTCTCTAACGAAACAAGTATGTTTTCTAAAAGCCACTTCTAGATCGGAATCACAGAATTGACCAACAGAAAATAAGTTATGACAAAGACCTTCAACATAATATACCCTGGAGATTACACTTTTGCCAACAACATAGTCTCCATAACCCATAATTTCTCCAAAATGGTCGTTCCCGAATCTAACTGTCCTGATGAATTTACTCACGAAGTTCATGAGTCGCGACCGATCTCCGGTCATATGCTTGGAGCAAAGCTGAGTCCGGTACCACGAGCGATTTGAACAATCTGCAGTTGAACACAGACAAGAATGGATAATCGGATAATTGGGATCCCCATGCAAGAATGGGTTCCATTTGGTTAGTAAAATAATTGGAACACCCACATGGAAGTAGAAACAATGGAATCATCGAGGATTGATGCGGTGCTAGTGTATGCATTCGACCTATTCAAAGTATGTTCACTTTAAGGGAATAGTTCTACCAGTGAGGCATCCATTTCCTAATGGCCATTGATCTAGATAATTTAGGGCACATCTCTTTAAGATTTAATTTGCGGCCAATAGGTATCCACCGATAACCTATGTTACTAAATTTTCTTCCTGTGGGTTTCCAATGTTTTCTAACCTTCTTCCACCATTTCTTTCTACACTTCTTAACATGATTTTTGGTATTAACAATTTTAATTGGGCATTTAACATCATTAATCAACTCATTCACACCACATTCATGATTAGTAATAGAAACCAAGCAATCATCATTACATGTTTTGCCAAAAGTAGCGTAATTCGAATTAATTACGATGACGCTTATAGCTAATACTAGAATCAACACGATTCATTTTATTCAACTCAAACTTAGTGTTCCTAGGGTGGTCTTCTACTCTCTTCCAATGCACATTCTTAGCTTGTGAGGTCCTATCTTGCTTTGTATTGCACGGAGGCTTTGACCCGCTTGCTTTAATGTCACCGATTACTCTGTAGAGTGAATTATGGGAACATTAGTTGGTTTGGCTACCTTTGCATTCCGAACTAGAAGTGCGGGGATCGAACTACTTGAAGGCACATTAAAATTCACTTTCTTAACTTGGGCATAGAATGGTTTGTATACTTAGCACTAGGCATGGAACAAGGCATCACAGCTTTATCTTTCGCACCTAAGGATTAAGGACATGTTGCTATTAAACATTCTAACATCTCCTGAGATCGTTTGGCTTGAATGCAATCAAATCTAATTTCACTATCAAGTGGCTTATTTATGAAGTCCTCTTCTACAATCTCACGGAGACATTCAAGACTATCCTTAAGGCGAGCAAGATAATTATGAAATACAAGTTCGTTATTCCTAAGATGAGGAGGAATGTATTTATGATCACAATATATTTAGAGTTTGCGAGATGACTTTGATGCAACATTCTCATTGAAGACAAGTGGCATTTTCCTTTTACGACTCTTCAGATTCTCAATTTCCTTTTGTAAAGACGTTATTTTTCGTTATTCTTGTCACGAGTGACTTTCATTGAATCATATAACTCTTTAAAGTGTTGTTTCACCTTTTCATTTTCTTCTAGAAAACTCTCATTTTCCTTTTGTAAAACATTAACCAAGTTTTGAAGATGAAAAGTTTGAGAACACCGAGAATCTAAAGGAGGAGGCATTTGGGAGCCATCACATTGTTCTTTTCACCCTTTAATTGTGAGATTTGGGTTCTCATTTTTCGATCGTGTTACAATGAGCTCAAATCTATTCATCGCGTTTGTTGATTTCAAAATTGCATCAAATTCGGAGCATCCAAGGATGTCTTGATATTTGAGGTTTTAACATTTTCTTTTAGATGTTGATATTTTAATTGCAAAGCAAGATGCTCAACTTCAATTTAGAAAGATGTTTCACCGTGTTATCATGATCATCCCGGTCAACTTTCTCATGCAATTTAGAGTTTTGTTTTCAAGCTCAATGACACGATCATGGGAGACTTTCGAGCAACAGATAATTCATGAAATTGAGATGCATTAATTGAACAATTAGTGGCAAGTAAAACACATCTTGAGTGATACATTCAAAATTAGATTCTCATTTAAGGTATGCAAGTTCTTCCTTTCAATCTCATTATATTTTAATTCACGCTCACAATCATTGACCTCAACTATCATTGCATCAAATTCCTTTTCCATTTCTTTAATATCCGAATCCATCCCTTTTAAGACTCTCAAATTGACCTTTTAATTGTTTAAATAAAGGCATGGCCTCGGTTAAATAGCATTCTTTAGTTTGCTCAAAACCCTCTCCCTTCGATTATCCCGAGAGGTGTGATTCTTTTCTTACATGTCTTCTCAAAATCAACAAATAATTGATAAATAACATCTTGGTGATTAATGTCTTGCTCTTAGTGGAATAGATCTAGGAACTAAATGCATTGGTTTATTCGGGGGATACACTGAGGTGAAGCATTCTCCTACAGGGGATTCTTTCAACAAACTCATTTGCTTTTTCATGTCCATATCTTTTTTCCAAAACACTTGTTCAGGGGTAATTGTGTTTGAGGTCTAAACTTGTTAAATGCAATCCAATTATCCTTAGCATAGTTGGGTGTTTTATCGCGATTTTTTTTCTATGCACGAAGGGCTCTTAAGCTTTTCATCCAATTTCTTTCTAGTGACTTCTTCTAACCGCTTATCTTCCTCGATTCTCAACAGTAACTAGGTTTCGCTCTAGGCTTAAGGATTTCATTGCCATCATAAATTACCTTTGAGCTTCTCTAGCTTTCTTACAAGCCTCGTGGTTTGGTTTATCAACTAATGCAACTTTATGTTTGTCACTTAGAACTCTATGCTTAGTGATCATGTGAGCGATCGAATGGTGTTTCCTTGTACGTACAATTTGTTTTCAAGTTTGTTTTCAAAGTTTTTAGGTTGGAAAATTCATTTAAAAGTTTTGATTCCTTAGCATTAAATTCATGCTTAAGCACTTTCACATTTTCTTGAAGTTCTTGTTTTTGCTTAGCCGTTTTATTAAGCTTTTCTTTTAAGGAATCTAGCTCTTGTCTTAGTATTTCTTCCCTAAAGTTACTTTTTCTAATAACTGTACTCATTTGGTCATCCATTTCCTGCTCACGAGTGGTTAACTCAAACTTAGTGCGTTGTTCATAAATGGCAACTTGTTCTTTATAGGCATTGAGTTCAGATATAACAGAATCATCAGGGGCACATGGAGTGTATTCATCAAAAACATAATCATCATTGACTGCAGAAGATGCATCACTTGGTTCAATCACACTTTCACTTTGGATCACATATTGATCATATGGGTTAATATTACTATTACCCATATTAACAATATCTGTTTCAAAAGTTTCATGTGATTGCACTTTGTCATGTATCTTTTACTCATCAACTTCATCATATAATTTTAATACCTCTAAGATGATTGATTCTTTGGATGGGCCACTTGCTTTGATGATGAGACCTTTGAGAGACCATTGGAGAAATGATAGCCATGAAGATTGTCAGGCGGTGAGGTTCATCATCGACATCGAGTCATATGCATCACAATCGGCAACTTGAAAGGCATTTTGATGATTGTGACATATTTCCTAAATTGGTCGCTCATCCACATCGCATCATATGTCTTAGCATTCCCCCGCAAGAAATAACAATTCCTCTTCATCCAAAAGCGCACCATTGTCCCGAGCTTGCACAAGCAACATCTTGTCTCTGAAGTATTCTGCATCTTGAGGGCATTTTGGAGATGTGCAATTCCTTGCAATGTGTCCATCACCACCATAGTTGTAGCACTTGATTGGCTTTACTTGTCCTTGATTGGCATTTCTTCTACGATTCTGATTAGCCACATACCCTCCACCTACTCCACCTCTTCCTTGTTCATACTGCCTTCCTTGAACCGGTTGCACCATAACCTTTCCATCTCGACAATAGCATGATTGTGTAGATTGGATGCGATTCGATCTCATTGTTAGTGTGAAGATTGTTAGTATGTGGAGTGAGGTCAAGTTTTTTAACCATAAGATCGAGTTGATTGATGAAGTGTTCCATGATCGCATCAAGATCGAGTTGCTTGAACCTCGGATCGGGAATGAGTTTGTGATTACCATTACCCGTGGGTATGACTTGTGAAGCTTTGGTGGTTATTCCAACATTTGTGTGAAAGGTTGTTGAATCATTTGAAGAACTTGTTTCTCCCTGTTTAGTTTTGAACTGTTTAAGAATCCTTCGTTCAAACATAGCATGTCTCTAATTCTGAAGAAGAAAGGCATACAGTTGCTCATAGTTGGTGTTCTTTAATCCTTTGGTTAGCTTCACAGAGGTGTCAAACTTGTGCCATTCGGGATTCATATTGTTCACAAACTTTGAGTTCAGCTAAATATTTGGCATGGTCATTTTGATATTCCTCATGTCATTCACAAGCTTGTGGAATCTTACGTAATATTCATAGACAATTTCTTTTGGTTTCATCTTAAAGTGCTCAAATTCATCATACGGTTGTGATTCTATGTCTTCCTTAGTCAATTCGAACCCGAGAGAAGCATCTTGACATTATCCCAAACCGCCTTGGCTTCGGTGTTATGATTGATCAACTTGTAGATGTCTTTTGGAAGACCACAATTCTAATGTTTGAAGCCACGATATCAAGATCATATCTCTTCTTCTCCTTATCATCGAGCTCATCATACGTCTTTGGTCCGTCCAAACCTAAGGTCACTGTACCATCCGTAGTTTCAAGAACATCTCTTGTAGTCTCGATTTGATAAGGTCCTTCATCAATTGACTTGAGAATGTTAACTCCATTTTACTTTCCCAAGCAATACAACCTAATTCGTTAAGCCCATGAGTCATAATCGGTTCTATCAAGCATGGGTGGATGAGTATCCGATCCACCGCTTAAACGTCCTCGACTACTGAAGAAACTATAGTAGGCACGTTGTTAGACATGATTACAAGTTCTCACGGATTTTACTATTCTTTGATTAAACCGGAAATTGATTCTTTCACGGATTTTACTAAACCAAAAGAACAACCATAAAATGTAGCATCAAGAAGTGACAAGTCTCAATAGACAAGTAGCTAAACAACCAACTCGCTTTGTATCAACTCGCTAAACAACAACTCGCTTAAAAGACAAGTCACTTAAAGAATCAACTCGCTAAATAGCCAAGTCGCTAAAGAGACAACTCGCTTAACCACCAAGTCGCTTAAACCAACTCTAAGTGGGCGACAAAGAACAACTCGCTAATAGCCAAGTCGCTTTAACACTTCTACGCTTAAGAATCAACTCGCTTAATAGCCAAGTCGCATATACCAACTAGCTTCTAATACAACTTGCTTAATAGTCAAGTCGCTAAACCAACTCGCTTCCAATAACAAAGCAACTCGCCCAAGAAACTCAACACCGTAGCTCAACTCGCTAGCTACAATATTTGAAAACAACCACTTTATCAATAAAAACAAGCTAAACCACAATGATTCAAGCCTTCCAATTCAAAACCTAAACACATATGATGATCCTAAACACAAAAGTACAATCAAAATTCAAACTTTACCACTAGAAATTGACCAATGATTCAAACTCTCCTAAACACTTATAACCCGAAAAACCTTATGAAATCCACCAAAACAAAGAGTATCAAAGATGAGTGATCAAACCATTGCTCTTGATACCAATTGTAAGATATAGGATTTCACAAACACATCAAACCATAATCACATGAGGCGTATACAAATGTTTAGAGAGAGAAAGTTCTAAAGAGAGAAAGGGAAGAGAGTTGGGAACTATGTGAAACTAAGAAAAATGGTATTGAAGCTCCAACCCTCTACCTTGAGAGGTAGAGGATATTTATAGTGTTTTACAATAAACGCCACCTACGCGTTGTGGATCAGGCATACAGTGGGTAAAGACCCGTCCGTCCTACACGGTGTTGCTTAACTAACTACTTATTAACATAACTTGACTACGACTACGAGCTTTCTAACGAATACATATACTTGAGGTGACCGACACTTTAATGACTGAATTTTCTAATTCCTAACAGTATCCTTATAATTTTACTTAAGATAACATTATATTTGTTATCAACAAAACACAAAGAGATCGCAAAATATTAATAAACGTTTTTACGGTTTATTTGTATTAACAATCTCCCCCTTTTTGTTGATGACAAAACATAATGTTATGATGAGTAAAACTTGAGATTAGATGTATGTTTTGAAAGCCCCTAAGTTTTACTTCTTCTCCCTCTTTTTGTCGAAAAAAAAAGTTAACCCTTCGAAGAAATAAAAGTGTGGAAAAATTAGTCCACATATCGCTTAACCCCCCCCCCCCCTGACGGTAGCTCCCCCTAGTTGGGGCGTCAAGTGAAGAAAAATAAAAAAATCCTACAAAGAGAAAGGTTAGTAACATGCTTAAATAATCTTGTTATTGACGAGAATCAAGATTGGGAGCCAAGGTATGGAAACAAGGCCTTGTAATAAAACAACAAAGTGTAGCGGTATTTATGCCACCTACAAGCATGTAAAAATAAGAAAAAGACTTGTTCATGAAAATGACTTCAAAAAAATAAAAAATACTAAAAATAGAAAATAGTAGTAATGATTCCTTCCATGCTTGCATAAGGTTATGGATGGAGGTTTGGATGAGTAATGGTATTGATGCGATCAAGGATGAGGTTGAGTATGAATCACATTTCTTCCCTAACTTCTATTGCAATTTCCCTAGTGGATTGGCAATGTTCACAATGTAAGTGATGTGGGTAATGAGTACGAAGATCTTCCGGGTTGTTTTGATTTATGAGCTGCGGAAGTTGTGGTGGAAAAATAGGAAAATACGGATCAAAGTCTGGAATGATTGGAAGTGGTGGTAGAAAAGAACCTAGATGTTATTGTAGTTTAATGGGAGCTAAAGGTGGTGAAGTTTCAAGATCATTCAATATTGTGTTTGGAGAAGTTGGAGGTGTCAAAAAGGCTAATTCTTTTTGCTTTGGTTGTTGAGATCTTGTTGTAGTCGTAAGGAGTTCCAAAAGAGTGATTTTAGGTGGTGAGTGATTTGGTGATGAAGTTGGTGTACTCGTTGGTGATGAAGGAGGTGATATAATTGAAGCATCTTGTGGTGAGTTAGTTGATGGTGGTGAGCCATATGATGATGGTTTTCCTAAGCAACAAGATCGGATGTTAATCCGTGCGGATATCCTAGAGTTTGATTTTGGTATTTTGGAAGGTGAAAGTACAAAGGTTTGGGTTTTATGAAGATGATTGTTTGTACTAGGTGATTCATCTAAAGTGTTTGTGAATGACATGGTGTAGTTTGTTTGTGAAGATGAGATGGATTAGGCAAGCATTTTGGGAGTTCTATATATAGAAAAACAAAGCATTGTAATGAATGCTTGACCCAAAATGTGGATTAAAATATAATGATTAGATATGAATTTAAGGCATGTGATCATGAGAACACAAGCATTAAAGAACATACTCCAAAAAAAATAAAACAAATGTGGATTTTACATCCAAGTGAGAAAATAGAAGGTAGCTTCGTCGTCTCACGGATCCCACGGATCCTTCCTTGAGGGATCCGGCCCAGCATGAAAATTTGGGATCCATGGGTCTTGGTGATTCAGCAAGACAAAATTTTCCTTTTGGAAATATTTTTGCCTAGTGTGTGCCTATATGCAAACTATTTGGAGTTGCGGTTATCTCGACTCCTAAGAAGAAAAGAAAAATAAACTAGAAATGAAAAAGCATGCTATTATGTGAGATAACCCGAAAAACACATACTTAGTACTTTGAGTACGTAAATTAGTGTTGCCAATGCTCCTAAGTCATTGTGGCTTAAATGAATGTACCCGAAAACACATATTAGTTATGTGTCCCCTTTAGCATTCAAAAGACATGACATGCAATGAAAACGGGTTTTTACGTTGTATTAATAATGAAAAAGCGATTTGTCCTAGACGTGAGAAATTGCTTTTGTGAAATTGATACGGGAAGGAGTATCATTTTAGAAAACATTTTGAAAGGAGCATTTTGAAATACAAACGTTTTATCCTTTTGAAAGAAGAGGTAATTACGTGTATGTAACTTGTACTTAGTTTGAAAGAAAATAAGAAAATTATAAGTGAAAAACTTATCTTGGGTTTTGAAAATTCCCGTATTGTTTGTGATTTGTGCGTGAAATAGAGATCCTAGACTCAGAAAGAAGAAGGCTAGTGTTTACATACCTTGTAGAGTCAAAAATTAAGTTACGACGTTTGTTCCATGAGGCCAAGACCAAGACGAAGTAGGTTGAATTGTTCCCGCTTCAACGGTTTGGTGAGGACGTCGGCTATGTTGTCTTCGGATGCTACCTTCTCAATAGAGATGTTCCCCTTTTGAACATTGTCTCGTAAGAAGTGATGACGAATCTCTATATGCTTTGTGCGAGAATGTAATACCGGATTCTTGCTTAGATCTATGGCACCCTTGTTGTCACATAGAATGGCTATGTCACTAAGTTGAATGTTGTAGTCGATTAACACTTGTTTCATCCATAGTGCTTGTTGGCATGCTTTGTCGGCGGAGACGTATTCGGCTTTGGTTGTTGATATTGCTAGTGCTATTTGTTTCTTAGAAAACCACGATGTTAAACAACATCCCATGAAAGTACATACCCCACTTGTACTTTTTCTATCAACGTAATCACATGCATGGTCGAATCAGATATACAATTGTTTCCACTCCGTGCCCTTAGGATACCATAATCCTAATTGTGTTGTACCCTTAATGTATCTAAATATCCTTTTTACGGCTTCTAGGTGTGATGTTTTAGGGTCTTCTTGAAACATAGCACATAAGCAAACACTAAACATGATATCCGGCCTACTTGCCGTGAGGTAGAGAAGACTACCTATCATGCCACGATATTTAGTATTATCGACGGATTCGTCGTCTTCATCTTTTGTGAGTTTGGTGTCGGATGACATTGGTGTCCTAATTGGTTTCGACTCTTCTAGACCGAATTTTTTTAACATCTCCTTTATGTATTTAGATTGATTAAAGAAGATACCATCTTCTACTTGTTTGATTTGTAGACCAAGAAAGAAACTAAGTTCTCCCATCATACTCATTTCGAACTCGTCATGCATGATTTTAGAGAAATCATCACACATGTCTTGACAAGTGGATCCGAATATAATATCATCTACATATATTTGCACTATGATTATATGTGACTCTCTTTTCTTAGTAAAAAGTGTGTTGTCAACTAACCCCATGGTATAGTTGTGTTTAATTAAAAATGACTTGAGTCTATCATACCAAGCTTTTGGAGCTTGTTTAAGACCATAAAGGGCTTTCTTAATTTATACACATGTTTAGGTTTTTCAAAATTGATGAAGCCCGGAGGTTGAGCTACATATACTTCTTCATTAATGAAACCATTTAGAAAAGCGATTTTGACATCCATTTGATAAAGCTTTAGATCATTAGCACAAGCATACGCAAGAAGTATTCTTATAGACTCTAATCTAGCCACGGGGGCATAGGTCTCATCAAAGTCTATTCCTTCTTGTTGGTTATACCCTTGGGCAACTAGTCTAGCCTTGTTTCTAGACACTACTCCGTTTGCATCTAATTTGTTTTATAAACCCATTTGGTTCCTATTACGGTTTGATTACTAGGTGGAGGGACAAGTGTCCAAACATCATTAGAAACAAATTGATTTAATTCTTCTTGCATAGCCATTACCCAACTCTCATCTTTTATGGCTTCTTGTGTATTCTTAGGTTCTATGGTTGAAACGAAACAAAATAAGCTACTTTGGTTTTGAACTTGAGACCTTAATGTTCTTCGCTTAGCTTTCCTATGACCTTATCTATGGGGTGATCTTTAGACTCTTTAATGTTTATGACTTCATCATTTAAAGGTTCTTCTTCTTCATTTATCTTTTCTTTATTACTATAGCTTCACTTTCTACAATCTCGTCATCGACAAGAGGTGGAGAGGGTTTGGGTGGACTTTCATCAAATTTTATATTTAATGACTCTTCTACCTTCATTGTTTCTTTGTTTAATATGACGTAAGCTTTGCTATTTGGAGAGTAACCTAGAAAGATACCTTCGGTTGATTTAGGATCAAATTTTGTAAGGTAATCTTTAGTGTTAAGAATAAAACATTTGCTACCAAAGACTCTAAAGTGATTTAACGAGGCTTTTGCCTCGGAGAAGGAGTTTTACCTAAGATTGGTCTAATTAAGACTCGATTAAGTATGTACGTTGAAGTATCAACGGCATTACACCAAAACTTTTGAGGTATGGATTGTTCATTTAGCATGGTTCGACTCATTTCTTGTAGGGTTCTATTCTTTCTTTCTACTACCCCATTCGATTGTGGAGTGCGTGAGCCGAGAAGTTGTGAGTAATACCATTAGCATCACAAAAGGCTCCAAATTGCACTTCATTATCGAATTCCTACCATGATCCGACCTAATAGACACTATAGGACTTCCTAGTTGTCTTTGGATCTTTTGCTTAATATTTCAAAATAATTAAAGGTTTCGTTTTGTTCTTTAAGAATTTTGTCCATGTATACCTAGAATAATCATCCACTATGACCAAAGTGTAGTAGTTGCCTCCATAACTTTGGATAGCGGATGGACCAAATAAATCCATATGTAGTAATTCTAGGCACTTAGTTGTAGACACCATATTTTTAGCTTTATGACTAGAATGAACTTGTTTTCCTACATTACAAGCATCACAAAAGTAATGTTCATATTTTAACTTAGGTAGATCTCTTACTAGATCTTTGGATGATAGCGATTGAAGAAGTCGCATACTGGCATGACCCAATCTTCGATGCCATAAAGTCAAAGTATCATCCATAGAGGTAAGACATAGTTTGTCTTTAGGTTCATTACCGATTTTAATAACATAGACTCCATGTTTCCTAATACCTCTTCCTATGGTTATGCCATTTTTAATATCTTACTACGGTTTTAAAAGTACATTGCACTTTTATCACATATTTGTCCTATACTTAAGAGGTTAAAGTATAGGTTTTCTACGTGACACACATCGTTAATGGTTAGAGATTTGTTAGAAATCGCACCTTTACCGATGATTTTACTTTGCTATTTCCAAACACCACATTACCTCCATGAAGGATTCATATGTGGAGAATAGATCTTTATTGTCGGTCATGTGCCTCGTGCACCCGCTATCCTTGACCCATTCATCCGGATCTAGTTCGACCTTTAAGCACACCTAAGAAAACAATTAACTCAAAAGTTTGGTCCCCATTTGTTCATGGGTCCATTAGTGTTAAATATTCCATTCATGTTAGATATGTATGGATAAGGTGAGTATGCATTCCATGGAGCAAAGTTTTGACAAGGAAAACCATTTTACATATTTGGGTTCCATCCCATTTAATGGTTGCTTCTAGGATAAACGTTATTAGATCTCCTAGATGGATTAGGTTTGAGAAAGATGGAGCTTTGTTTCTTGCAAAAGTAGGATTATATTTTGGAGGTGGTTGTCTAGTGGTGAAATGAGTTGGTTTCTTCCTATTAACGATAACAAAATCGGTTCTAGATGAAGAAGCTATGTTATTACCACTGCTTGCTATAGAGACCCACGGATACCGGCTTAACACTAGCCGGTTCCTTTTGATGGGATCCGTTGGATCCGCCACAACATGGCTGGTTTTTCTAGTGCCTTAACAAATTGTGTTTCTTTGTTTTCACTAGTTGATGGATCAAGTTGTTGAATACCTAAACCTTTTTGGTTGTTGCCGGTTTAACACTATCTAATATCATATCTAAAGTATTCGTACTCATTCTAGCAATTTTAGAATCTAGTTGATCAACTAGTGTTTGAAGTTGAATGCAAAGTTCGCATTCACCACTTGCTATTTTACCCTTTTCTAAACGTTTTAGTTTTGCTTTTAATTCTATGACTTCTTTATCAAAACGTTGGTTTTGACTTTTTAAAAGCTTGTTTTTGTTAATTAGTTTTAAGATAATATTGCATAATTTGTCATATTCATTATGTAATGAGTCGTCATCAAGTGATGAGCTACTATAGTATTCGTGACATACCTCGTCATTTGCCATGAGACAAATTTCTTCGTCCTCCTCGTCGCTCATTCCCCACGTGCCACTCACGAACGCCTTTTGATCATCCCGTTTGGGACACTTACTAATAAAGTGGTTTGGGTCCCCACATTTAAAGCAAGCACGATCATCTTTTGGCTTCTCGTCCTCTTTGCTTTTCCGGAATCCTTCTTCTCGTCATCATACGGTTGTTTGACGATCTTCCTTTCTTCTAAAGAACTTTTAAAGTCCCTCACCGCCATAGTGTACTCCTCGTCGTCACTACTCGAAGAAGAGTTCTCTTCATCGGTTGAAGCCTTTTTGGCTTTAAGGGCAAGAGATTTGTGTTTCTCTTTCACCTTTGAGGCTTGAGTCTTTAGCAAGGACAAGCTCGTAGACTTTTAAGTTGCCTATGAGTTCATCAAGGGTGAGGATTGTCAAATCTTTTGACTCTTCGATCGCCGTCACCTTGGATCTCCACTTGATGGAAGTGCCCTTAGATATCCCTAACATGGTTACGGCTAGAAAAAGATTCATCAAGTGCTTGTAAAGATGTAATAATACTATTAAAGTTAGCAACGATATTGAAAATTGTCGAATGATCTATAGTTTCCTCATCCGATATTGAAAATTGTTCATATTGTTGAACAAATAAATCAATTTTATTATTTTTAACTTGTTGATTACCTTGATGAGTTACAACTAAAGAATTCCAAATTTCTTTAGAGGTTTTGAGCATAGAAATTCTTTCAATTCCTTTTGGTAAAGCATTATATAAAACCATTTTAGCTTCACTATTTTAGAAAGCTTTTCTTCATTTCATCATTTAGTTTATCATGAGGTATGTTAACTAAATTTCCTTTATCATCTTTTGAGGTAGCCTCAAAATCGCCTTCAACAATAATGTACCAAAGATCAATATCTTTAGACTTCACATACGTTTGAATCTATTTTTCCAATATATAAAACCATTAGTTTCAAGTAGTGGTGGTCGTTGCATAGATTGCCCTTCCTTATAATTTTCGTAACCCATAGTGATCGAAAAGTTTTAAAATACAATTTTACTTTAAAACTTTTATAAACTTAGCTCTTGATGCCAATTGTGGAAAACTAGAAGGGGGTTGAATAGTTTTGCCGATTTTAAGTTAGTTTCAAAACTTTAGATTCTATAATATGTGAGATCTTATGGATGTAGAGAAAGTATAGATCTAATGATAAAGCAAGTAAATAAAGTAAAGCAAAGGGATAGAAATGACACAACCGATGTATAGTGGTTCGCCACAAGGACACCTTCCTTGCCCTACTCCACCCCCGAGTCACCTACTCGAGAGTTCAAGCACTATGTCAACAAACTCCTTCAACTTGTCGGAGAAGCCTTCACAACGTTGCTTACACCTTTTTCCGGTACAAAGCTAGATACCGAGTCCGTAACACGGTGGACCAAACCAACACAACTATTACACAACAAATATGTGAAATATCAAATACAAGATCTTTGCTACATGTAAATCTTGTTGAGGACAAATCAATCAAGGACCCTTGCTTGGATGACATGTTAGAATGCTCGTGATCTCGCCTTAGAAGGACCTATATGAGAATCACAATAGAAAGATAGAAGAAACTCTCTAGATCAAGTGATCTATATGTTAGAAGAGAATGAGAGTGTTTGAGAGATTTAGTAAGAAGAGGGTGAGTTAGAATGAAGAAATGGCTCTTTATTTATAGGCAATTTCTTCAGTGTTCCTCGGATCCCACGAATCCCTCCCACTGGGATCCGTCTAGTGTAATCCTAGGGATCCGGGGGACGCTTTGCCAATGGGTTTTGCCCATGGGTTTTGGGTTATGGGTTGGTCCATGGTTTTCCTTAGATTCAATGTATCTAAAGTATACATTGTATCTAGCCAACTTGGGTATGGGTTATGATCCATGGGTTATGGTCCATGGGTTGTGGTTTTTACCCATCCTAATAAAGTATTATAACAAATGACTAATTACAACATTTTTGTATTAAATGGGTATATGTAAATGCTTTACAAAAATAACATGTATCCTTATAATTTTACTTAAGATAACATTATATTTGTTATCAACAAAATACGAAGAGATCGCAAAATATTAATAAATGTTTTTACGGTTTATTTGTATTAACAGAGCTAAAAAGAGAGAGATTATGACGTTTAAACACAACAGTTCAAGCCTCGTTCTCTAAAGAAAAGAAAAGTGTACGTTTCAGTGCGCTTTTTCTTCTGAAGAAGAGAAATCTTCTTATGACGTTTGAACACAACAGTTCAAGCCTCGTACCTCAAGTAAAAGAAAAGTGTACGCTTCAGTGCGCTTTATCTTTTGAAGAAGAGAAATCTTCTTATCAATGACCATTCTCATCAACATGCTTCATGCTTTTTCCATGCGCTTTCAGTCATCAAATGAATCGAACTACTGTTGATTGTTTTCTTATTCCACTTGCTCAATTATAATGACGATGGCGACATCATATGTTACCTTTGAGGGAGAGAAGTGTGAATAGATTACATTTGGATGATTTTCACTTATTCAATCAAGAATGGCAACTCCGTATGCAATTTTTGAGGGGGAGAAGAAGTGTGAATTTACTGCATGGTTGATTGATATCTGAGAATAAATGGCCAAACGGCTCCAAACTCATGTAAGAACCGAGCTTCTTCTTATCGGGTCATCTTCACATGAATTTTCTTCTAAGAGCCATTGGTTAACATCTTCACATGGGCTGATTTGATTAATGACAAAGTGCTTCCAGTTGCGGGGCTAATTTCCTTAATGAACATCTTTCTCTTCTTGTTTGATTGGGAGGGATTTGAGTTAAGGGGATTTGATATTTGTAAGTTAACGGGAATGCATTTGGTGAGTTGAAGATGTTGACGTGCTATTCTCTAATTGGACAATCTTGAAGAAGGTCGAGTCTACAGTCGGTTCTACATTTTCTACTACATGTTAGAAGACTAAAGACGAGTTGCATTTAACGATCTAAAGACTTCTTCTTAATCTGGGTGTTTATCAAACAGATTGTCGGTTTTGGGGAGAGCACTAATTGTGGGAGAGTGAAATGTCAGATTTAATCCCCAATTAGACTTGCTCACATTCTTCTGTAGCAAGTTGATTCTCACAAGAGTTCAAGTGTTCTTCTCAACAAGGGGGAAGGAGACATGCATCTAAACGCGTGTAAACTTGATGAGCTTAATACTTCTAAGTGATTGAAGAAATCCCGAGAAGACATATGTCATTACCGCTGAGAAACTCAAGGTTTGACTCATGGCGTTTAGTGTTCTTATTCCAACTATATGGGGGAAGAGATGGAAGAGTTAGTTTCTGGTGATAAAAGAGGTACACAAGTGTGTGATGATTTTGATGCTATCGCAATCATCGTGGGAGAGATTGTGTACATTGGGACGCCAACTGCTTCACTTGAGTGCTTAATCGATGATTTTGAGATATAATCACTTATTCGGAGTTGACATCCGCAGAGATAGTCATACGCAGAGATAATCGATGATTCGACCGCTTCTTCAATGTTATCGATTATTCTCTCTTTGGGCATTCGTGCACTTCGGTTCTTGAGCTTAATACACTATCATCGTGGAGAGAAAAGTATACATCGGGTTATTCTTTGGCTATCGACTTAACTGCTACTGATGGTATAAGTTTCTCTCGCCTTCTGCATATGTGTATTCGGGTTCGTGAGCTCTAGTCTAAGAGACTGACTGCATCAATTCATCTACTTGGTGGAAAGTTCTCTTGACAACTTTTTGGTATCCTTATCTCGGTACTCGAATCATCATCTTCTTAAACTATATCATCTTCTCTATGTGTAAATATTTATCAAAAACAAAATACAAAAATATAAAACCAACAAAAATAAAATAGAAAAATAGAAAATTTCAAAAACCCATAAAAATCAGAAAATTTAAAAATACCAAAAATATGTTTTCTAAAGACATGTCTTCTGGTATCGATAACATCTACGGTCTTAGAAATGTCATTCAACAATGGCACGAGACCATAAATGAAGTTCGAGCGAAGGTGTAAATATTCTTTTCAAAACATGTCTAAAACTATGGCTTGCGCTATTTTGATCAGAACCCGTGCTTAACTATGGCTTGCTATTATTTCCGATAGCAACCGCTCTTCAAGGAAGGAAAGGTCGCTAAACCAATTTTCTAAAATTTCATGCACTTATCCTAAAACAAATTGAGGAAAGTATGTCGAAGGATCATTGCTCCTACTCAAATACTTTTTCTTCTAAAATTCTTCAAAAAATATTTGTTTTAACAAAATTGGTGGAAAATGAGTTGCTTGAAAATCAATCAAGATTTAATGTTCATAAAATTGAAAAATCAATCAATGACTTCGCAGCTTTTAAACTTTTCATAGAAAGAGTCATTGATTGAGGGGAGAATGTTCTTCAAATTTATATCATCTATCGGGCTTATCTAATTATCCTAAATGCTTAACTGAAAAATGATGTTAACCTACGTTGAAGGACTAGGTGCCTAGGATATAATTGTTAGGATTAGATGATTAGAGTTTGATGAACACATTATTCTCATGCTTTATGTGAACTGATTGATATGTTGAATTGACTTTTATTAGTCGATTACTGTTTGGGTGATGTCGACCACCACATATCTGTTTGTGTGTCCACTAACGTATGCAGATATCTTGGTATATAAGAATGTTCCCGATTCGGATCCCACAATTGAAGATGATTGGATGCCGAAAGGAAAGGGTAACTATATCTTGGGTTGAAAAATGAAGAAACGAAGCTTAATTTGACCTCTATGGAGAGTTGGCATGAAAAATGCAATGTAAGAGGTCTCACCGCATCGCCAGATGGTTTTTTCATCATCAAATGAAGAAACGAGCTTAATTTGACCTCTATGGAGAGTTGGCATGAAAAATGCAACGAAGAGGTCTCACCGCATCGCAGATGGTTTTCTTCCAAGCCCAAAGAACAACAACAAAAGTAGCTCAACCACCTAACGTATCTTTGTGCAGGACAAGTAGTGAATAATACCATTTTTCAACAATTATTGAATAATATTGTTTAGAAAAATGGAAAAATATTGGTTTTGAAAATAAATCGGACTTAATTTGGAAATCACCGGACTTCATTTTATCAAATCTTAAGTCACTCAATCATCGACTTCGGTCATCGATTGAGGGGGAGAGTGATTTAAAATAAAAATATTTTCAATCAATATTTCATCAATCAAATCCGTTTGTGCAAAATAAGTGGTGATCTAAAGATTTAATGTTATGTCATGGTATGATTTTCTTTAAAACCCAAAGATCTTTCCAAATGAATTTTTTTCTATTATTGTTTGATTGTGAAATTGTTTTATTTTTACTTAAAGATCTCTTAAAAACTATCATACCTGCCACTAACAATCTTTAATGTCTATAATTGGTCCTCATCACTCAATTTCAAAAATTAAATCTTGCCACGTCTTTCCCCTAAAATTTCCCAAATGATTTAAATCAATCAGGATCCAAAATCTCAATTGGTTTGAAATTTTCGATAGGGGGAGAGATCGTGATTTAAATCTCAAATCGGTTTTAAAGGGTGATTGTTTCAAAAGCACTCATTCCTTCATGTGCCAAGCGATTTTGAAATACATAATGCACATGATTGTGGAGGAGCATTTAACCATAAACCAGAAGAGCTTTTAAATCAGGCACATTTTCTCCCATGTTTTCTAAACCTTATTAAATCACTTGGGATCCAAAATCTCAAAGGGTTTGATATTTTTAATCGGGGTAGAATTTGTGATTTAATAATGAAATTTGATAAAAGGTGATCATTTTGATTCAAATGTGCATACAGCTCTCCCATATGTGCTAAACTCTTTCAAATCTCGAAGCACATATTGAGGGGGAGCATTTAAAAAAATAAATAAACTTTCAAGGTACAAAGATTTCTATGTTTCAACATAATGTACCTTGATTAATTTTCTAATGGTTTCTTAATGGCATTTGTGATCGTGGATGTACTTCAAAAGAACTCTTTCTTCTATGTGATAAATTGATTTCAAATATCCTACGCACATATTGAAGGGGAAAATTTACCAAAGAAATTCAAATGGCCTTTTCTAAGGAAATTGTGATCAAGAAATTGTTTCAAAGAACTCTTGCCTCCATGTGCTAAATAATTTCAAAATCATATGCACATGTTAAGGGGGAGCATTTCTAAATGATCAAAAACAATTAAGGTACAAAATGCTTTGATATTATATCACAAGTACCTTGATTAATTTTCCAAATGACTTTTCAATTGGTTTCAAGAAGGAAAGAACAATACCAAAAGACCGACCAATTTACTTTATGCATGGTGTTATAAGGATGGTTAGGTTAGGTATTTGTTCCCATGATCCCGCCAGAGTGGAGGGATCTACCAGACAATCCACTAGATAGTGTAGAAGTCCTTAGGTATGATGAAAAAGGAGAAAAGTGAGATATGGGAAGAGTGCGGATGAGATAGAGCTAGAACTGAAATTAACCCAACAAGGTTGTAGTTATGAAGTCTCGTAGAATCAAGGGGTTGAAGAATGAGAAAGAATTGAATGTGAAAAGGGTGAAAAGAAATAGCCTCCATTAATTCAACCTTAGATGAAACCGGTTCAATACATATGCTCGGTGTCTACTAAGGTAACACGGTATTGAAGACAAGACGTCATGGACCCAAAGGACGATCTGCACCTAACTTCCCAAGCTACTCAAGTTCCACTTAAAAGGGCTTGTTTCATTCTCACGGGGAACCCACATATTCTATCGACTTTCTCTTAGAGATTGTTGATATTGAAGAATGAGACCCTCTCCCTAGTCTTCGGGATAGGAAACCAAAGTGCACAATGGAGTCTAGAGCCAAGAGATCATCCACAATATCTCATTATGACACAAAATTAATGAAGAATTGTTGTTTCACACAATGTGGAAAGTAAGTATATATTAAGAGTCCTACGCATTATCCTTGTGGTATTGCTAGAACATCCGAGTGATATGTAAAAGTATTCACGATGAAGATGGAAATCCTTCTAGATCCAACATCAAATAAGCTCTTGGTGGGTGATATGTGAGATCTTTTCAAAAGATCAAGCTTGTGACAACTGGATAGAAATGATGGGGCGATTCATTCTTGAATCAACCTTGGTCCAGGAAATGAATTGACAAATACTTTTGGAAAAACCTTTCGATGTGCAAATCTTCTTTTCTCTGGCACATCGAATGTGTATTCATATTTCAAACTCAAAAAGTATCTCTGATTGAAAAAATACTTTTGGAAAAACCGTTCGATGTGCAAAATTCTTCTTTTCTCTAGCACATCGAATGTGTATTCTCTTTCAAATACAAAAGGTATTTTTGATTGAAAATTGATCTTTCTCATAAAACCTTCGTTGTATTGCAAAACTCTTTCTTCTAAGCAATACACGATTGTTTTCAAATCAATTTTTTATCAATCAGTGAATCTCAATTTGCTGATTCACTCACTCCGTGTTGTCTTTTTTAAGACGTTCCGATTTGAGAACAGCTAGAGCAGCTGCGAACCCCGTCAAGGAGATTCTTCGTAATTATACCGATCACTGTGCAAGACTTGTATCGATCAACGGGAACCCGGGTAATGTAGACTCAATTCAACGAAGTGATTAAAGACACTTTCGTGTGTTTTATTGCTAACTATTGTTTGCGGTACATTTCGACGGTTGTACCGATCGTAATTGAGAAGTCAATCCAAAGCCGCATGCTCACAAAGATCCACACTTAATTTGAGGTAATCATGACGAGTGCCTATCTACATAACATGGCTCGGATATTTTTATACTATGCTTCCGCCACGTTGTCGCAAATATCTTGAACCAAAGAAAGCTTCCGCTACTCCGATGAAAAGATGTCATGATCCATAAAGTGTGAGCATGTCGGTCCGAAAGTCACAACATCACATGAAGGCAACACTACAAAGGGTGATCCAGAGATTTACCGTGGTCGATAATCTCAATGAAAGCTCAAGATCATCAAAGATGTGGATCGCTTAAAGGCCTCCACCAAAGTACAAATCAATGCGGACTTTAAAGAATCGCTACTAAAGCACAAAGATTGCGAACTTGAAGAATAGAAGTTCACGAGCTCGTAACTAAAGACAAAGATAGAATGCTAGGATGCAAATGTATTTCATGGTAATGACCCCTTAGGGGAGATTGTTAGGAATTGGAAATTCCATGTTAAAGTGTCGGTCACCCCAATTATGGTCTAGCATATGTTAGCTCGAGAGCGTGTCGTTATTTACGTTATTTAGTAGTTAATTAGTTAGTTTTAGCGTAGTTTAGTTTAGTGTAACACCGTGGAGGAAGGATGGGTCTTTACCCATCAGATGTTCGATCCACACCCGACAAGAGGGCGTATCATTTGTAACTATAAATACCCCTTCCATCCTTGGAAGGGTGGTGCTTTCAATCTAACCTTTCATTTTCTTGATTATTTCTCTCTAGAAACACCCTCTCAACTCTCTCTTCATCTCTAACAATGGCTTACTTGTTTAATCATCGCCTAGACCACCGAATCATCAAACAACATAAAATACACGATCCTACAGATAAGGATTTAAAACATACGTTTTTAGGGGGTCATTTAAGCCCTAAATCCTTACATTTTATATCTGTTACTGCTTAAAATCGTTCCTTACACATTTTAGGTCATTTGGAAGCAAAATCCTGGAATAAAGCATATTTGGACGAAAAGGAGCGAAAACATGAAGAAAATGGCAAAGTCAAGAAAACAAGGCAAATTCAGAAGCCCGGACGACGTCCCAAACTAACCTTTCATTTCCTGTATGCCTGATCCGCAGCCCGACAGGAGGGCGTATCATTTGTAACTATAAATACCCCTTCCATCCTTGGAAGGGGTGGTGCTTTCAATATGACCTTTCATTTTCTTGATTATTTCTCTCTCTAGAAACACCCTCTCAACTCTCTTCATCTCTCTAACAATGGCTTACTTGTTTAATCATCTACCTAGACCACCCGAATCATCAAACAACATAAAATACATGATCCTACAGATAAGGATTTAAAACATACATTTTTAGGGGGCCATTTAAGCCCTAAATCCTTACATTTTATATCTGTTACTACTTAAAATCATTCCTTTTCACATTTTAGGTCATTTGGAAGCAAAATCCTAGAATAAAGCATATTTGGACGAAAAGGAGCGAAAACATGAAGAAAATGGCAAAGTCGAGAAAACAAGGCAAATTCAGAAGCCCGGACGACGTCCCAAACTCAAAGGCGACGTCGTCGCTCACAACGTGTTCCAAATTTGCTCAAGCGACGGCTCAAGTCATTTTTTTGGTCCTAACAAGTGACGGCGTCACGCCTATTTCCGCAAGGCCGTCACTCTATCATTTTGCACCAGACGACCAAGGTTTTGCCAAGACGACATCCAGTTCAACCCAGACGACGTCCATGTTTGCTACCCGACACCGTCCCAGTGATGAGTTGGCAAAGACGAAACCTTAATGTCGGCGATCAGACGGAGTCACCATCAAAAGGCGACGTCGTCGCAGTTGTAAAATCTATATATAGACCTCGAATTTTCTGCATTATGTGTGTATTATTTTGTAGAGCAAACCCTAGTTTGTTTTAGGTCCGACTTGGAGAATACTTTAGGGTTCTAAACCCTCTTTACACTTCAATACAATTTTGTTTATCCAATCTATCACCATGTTTAATCTATGTTTGATTGTTTGCTTGTGTTCTTGCTTATCTATCATGCGTAACTAAATTAATTAGTGTTTTCTTAGATCCAATGAAACCTAGTTATTGATTATTGTTAGGTTGTCTCTTGTTCTAATTGGTTGTCACGCTAGAATAAGGAAAACTAGCTTCTTCTTTCATTGTTAGCTTAAACGTCCTAAATAGCGATTATAAGCCTTGGAGTTGTTAGATATTGGTTTTCATAAACACACAATCAAGCACAAATAAGGTTCGAATGATATGAAGTAACTTAGAGAGAGAAAGTAGAATGGGAGCCTTTGTAGAGAGAGAAAGTAAACAAAAGAAAGAAAGGTTAGATTAAGTGAAAGGTCCAGACCTCTACCATGGGAGGTAGAGGGTATTTATAGTTACATACTACACGTCCTCCTTGGACCGTGGATCGTGCATACATGGGTAAAGACCCGTCCGTCCTCCACGGTGTTGCTCTAAACTAATAACTAAGCTAATAACTACTAAATAACGTAAATAACGATATGTATACGAGCTAACTTATGCTAGATTATATTTGGGCTGACCGACTCTTCACTATGGAATTTCTAATTCCTAACAATCTCTCCCTAAGGGAGGTCACCCCATGAAATACATTTTGCATCCTAGCATTCTATTTTTGTCTTTAGTTCTGAGCTCGTAGACTTCAATTCTTCAATTCCGCAATCTTTGTACTTTAGTAGTGATACTTCAAAGTCCGAATGCTTTGTACTTTTAGTGGAGGTCTTTAACTGATCTACGTCTTGATGATCTTCGAGCTTTCATTGAGATCATCAACCACAGCAAATATCTGACTCATCCTTTGTTGTATCGCAATTATGTGAAGTTGTGACTTTCGGACCGACATGCTCACATTTTGGATCATGATATCTTCTCATAAGAGTAGCGAAGCTTTTTTTATTCATGATATTTGCAAGAACAGAAAGGTATACATGGATTGAAAATATCGAGCCATTGATGAAGATATGCACTTATCATGATTTCTTTTAGAAGTGAATGTGATGTGTGAGCATGCGGTTATGGATTGACTCAATTACGATCACCGCAACCGTCGGTGTCCTACAAACAAAAGTTAGCAATAATGCACGCGAAAGTGTCTTTGATCACTTTCATTGAATGGGGTTGCAAAACCACGGTTCCTCGTTGATCAAGACAAGCATCGCTCAGAATCGTGTAGAGTTCAAGAGTCTCCTTGACGTGGTTTCGCAGCCTAATCAAGTCGTTTCAAAACGAACGCCTCAAAGAAGACAAGACGGAGTGAGTGAACCAAACAAATTGAGATTCACTTGATTGATGAAAATGATTTGAAAACAATCGTGTATTTCTTGAAGAAAGAGTTTTGCAATACGACGAAGGTTTTATGAGAAAGATCAATTTTCAATCAGAAATACTTTTTATATTTGAAACTGAATACACATTTGATGTGCTAGAGAAAAGAAGATTTGCACATTGAACGGTTTTTCAAAAGTATTCATCAATTCATTTCCTGGACCAAGGTTGATTTAATATTGAATCGCCCCATCGTTTATATCCAGTTGTCACAAGCTTAATCTTTAGAAAAGATCTCACATGTCACCCACCAAGAGCTTGTTTGATGTTGGCTCTAGAAGGATTTCCATCTTCATTGTGAATATTTTTACATATCACTTAGATGTTCTGGCAATACCACAAGGATAATGTGTAGGACTCTCAATATATACTTACTTTCCACATTGTGTGAAACAACATGTCTTCATTAATTTAGTGTCCTAATGAGATATTGTGAATGATCTCTTGGCTCTAGACTCAATTATGCTCATTTGGTTTCCTATGCCGGAGACTAGGGAGAGGGTCTCCTTCTTCAATATCAACAGTCTCTAAGAGAAAGTCGATAGATTATGTAGGTTCCCCGTAAGAATGAAACAAGTCCTTTTAAGAGGAACATCAGTAGCTTGGGAAGTTTAGTATAGAGCGTCACTGGGTCCATGACGTCTTGTCTTCAATACCGGTGTTACCTTAGTAATCACCAGTAGCATATGAATTGAACCCGGTTTCTGCCCTAAGGTTGAATTATTGGAGGGCTATTTCTTTTCACCCTTTTCACATTGATTTCTTTTCATTCTTCAACCCCTTTAGTGCTTACCGAGACTTCATTACTAGAACCTTGTTGGGTGTGTTCAGATTAGCTCTGCCTCTCGAAGCACTCTTCCCATATTCTCATTTTTCTCCTTTTAATCATACCTAAGGATTCTACACTATCTAGTGGATTGTCCTCGGTAGATCCCTCCGCTCTGGCGGATCGTAGGAATGAATACCTAACCTAACCATCCTTATAACACCATGCATAAAGTAAATTGGTCGGTCTTTTGGTATTGTTCTTTCCTTCTTGAAACCAATTCAAAAATCATTTGGAAAATCAATCAAGGTACTTGTGATATAATATCAAAGCATTTTGTACCTTAATTGTTTTGATCATTTAGAAATGCTCCCCCTCAACATGTGCTCTTATGATTTTGAAATTGTTTAGCACATGGAGGCAAGAGTTCTTTAATATGTTTTCTTGATCACAATTTCCATGGAAAAAGCCTTATGATTTTCTTGGTAAATTCTCCCTCTCAAAATGTGCGTTGGTTGTTTGAAATCATTTGACACATAGAGGGAGGAGGTTCTTGAAGTACTTCCACGATTGCCAATAGAAACCATTAGAAAATCAATCAAGGTACTTATATTGAAACATAGAAATCTGTGTACCTTGAAAGTTTGTTTTCTTTTGAAATGCTCCCCCACAATATGTGCTTCGAGATTCGAAAGCGTTTAGCACATATGGGAGAGCACTGCACTTTGAATCAAATCGATCATCATTTATCGATTTCATAATTAAATCACAAATTCTCCCCGATCAAAAATATCAAACCCTTTGAGATTTTGGATCCCAAGAGATTTAATAAGGTTTAGAAAACATGGGAGAAAATGTGGCTGGTTTAAATTCTCTTCTGGTTTATGGTTAAATGCTCCTCCTCAATCATGTGCATTATGTATTTGAAATCGTTTGGCATATGAAGGAATGAGTGCTTTTGAAACAATCACCATTTAAAACCGATTTGAGATTTAAATCACGATCTCTTCCCCGATCAAAAATTTCAAACCAATTGAGATTTGTGATCCCAATTGATTATCATTTAGAAAAATTTGGGGAAAGACGTGGCAAGATTTAATTTTGAAAAATGACTGATATGGACCAATTTTAGCCATTAAAGATTGTTAGTGTTAGGTATGATAGTTTTAATAGATCTTTAAGTAAAATAAAACAATTTCACAATCAAACAAGAACAGAAAAAATTTCATTTTGGAAGATCTTGAGTTTTAAAGAAAATCATACCATGACATAACATTAAATCTTTAGATCACCACTTATTTTGTACAATCCTGACTTTTATGAAGAAATCTTGTTTGAAACTATTCAATTTGAAATTTCTCCCTCAATCAATGACCGTAGTCGTTGATTGAGTGACTTAAGTTTTGAAAATGAAGTCCGATTGATTTCCAAAATTTAGTTCAATTTAATTTCGCACAAATATTTTTCCATTTTCAAAACAATAATTTTAAAATTGTTTAAAATGGTATCATCACTACTTATCCCGCACAAAGATACATTAGGTGGTTAAGTCGCTTCATTGTTCTTTGAAAGGTCGAAGAAAACCATCTCCGATGCAATGAGACCTCTTAAGTTGCATCTATCGTGTTAACCGTTAGGAATTAGAAATTCCGGTATTAAAGAGTCGGTCACCTCAAGTATATGTAATCGTTAGAAAGCTCGTAGTCGTAGTTCTTTTAAGTTAAATAGTATTTTAGTTAAGTAACACCGTGGAGGACGGACGGGTCTTTACCCATTGTATGCACGATCCGACCCGTAGTGTGGCGAATTATGTAAGACTATAAATACTCTCTACCTTCCAAGTGTAGAGTTGGAGCTCATAATAATATCTTTCACTTTCTCTCACTAAGTTCCCTAAACCTCTAACTTTCTCTCTAGAATTCCATCTTATTCGCCACCTTGTGTTATGGTTTGATGTGTATGTGAAAAGTTATATCTTACAATTGGTATCAAGAGCCATGGTTAGATCATATCTTGCACATCTTTGGATTTATAGTGGTTTTAGGTGGTTTTGAGTTTGAAAAAGTTTAGTGGTTTTGCATCATTTGGTTGATTTCTTGTGTTAAAGTTTGAATTTTGTTGGTACTTTTGTGTTTAGAATCATCAAAAGTGTTTAGGTTTTCATTTGGTAGCTTGAATCATCTTGGTTGGGTTGTTTTGGATTGAAAAGTGGTGTTTATAAGGTTTTCATGGTAGCGAGTTAGCTCACGGATAACATTTCTTCCTAGCGACTTACGGTGTTAAAAGTTAGCGAGTTAGTGCTAGCGAGTTAAAGTACAAGTAGTGGAATCTCCACCACGTTAGCGACTTGTGGTAGCGAATTAGCTTTGTGCGAGTTGCTCTTTAGCGACTTGCATATCTAGCGACTGTGTAGCAATTAATGCACAAATTTGGCTAGCGACTTAGTACATAGCGAGTTACTACTTAGCGACTTGCTTTTCTGTTGGCGACTTGGGACTCTAGCGACTTAGACGTGTAGCGAATTAAGGGTTAGCGACTTAGTGCATTAATTTCTAGCGACTTAGTGCACTAATTTCTAGCGACTTAGTGCATTATTTGGTAGCGAGTTAGCACGTTATCATCTAGCAACTTGAGTGATTGTTTACGGTTTTCTCTTGATTTAGTAAAATCCCGTGAAAGAATCTATTTCCCGGTTTAATCATAGAGTTATAAAATCCCGTATAATCTGTTAACATGTCTACCAACATTCCCACTGTTCCCATTTGTCATTTCCATCTGTTGTCGAGGATGTTCAAGCGGTGGCTCGGATACTAGATCCACCAATGCTTGACAGAATCGACTACGATTCTTGGGCTCAACGAATCGATTGTATTGCCTTGGAAAGGAAAATGGTGTAAACATTCTCAAATCCATTGATGAAGGACCATATCGGGTTGAAACGACTAGAGACATACTTGATACTAATGAAGATGGTACTCCTGTCACGGAATGGACGGACCTAAGATGTACAATGAGCTTGATAATGAGGAGAAAAGAGATTCGATGCGATATCGGGGCTTCAAACATTGTTCTTCAAGGTCTTCCCAAAGACATCTACAAGCGATCAATCATAACACTCGATGCAAAGGTGTTTGGGATAACGTTAAGATGCTTCTCTCGGTTCGAATTAACTATGGAAGGTGGAATCCCAACTCTATGATGAATTTGAGCACTTCAAGATGAAACCGGATGAGAGTGTCTATGAGTACTATGTGAGATTTCATAAGTTAGTGAATGACATGAGGAACATCAAGATGACTATGCCTAACATTCGAGTTGAACTCAAAGTTTGTGAACAACATGAATCCCGAATGGCACAAGTTTGTCACATCCGTGAAACTCACTAAAGGATTGAAGCATACAAACTATGAGCAACTCTATGCCTTCCTCCTTGAGAATGAGAGACATGCTATGTTTGAAAAGTTGATTCTCAATCGGTTCAAAACCAACTGTGGTGAGACAAGTTCGTCTAATGACTCAATGACTTTCTACTCAAACATTGGAATCACAACCAAAGCATCACAAGTCATTCCCTTGGGTAATGGTAATCACAAACTCATCCACGATCCTCGGTTCAAACAAGGCGATCTTGATGCACGCGTGGATAACATCGTTAATCAACTAGCTCTACTCATTAGTCAAAACATGAACTCTCTCCCACAAACCAACAACAACCTACTAACCGCATCTAACCCACATAATCAAGCCCTTTGTTAAAGATGGAAGGATCGTGGTGCAACCGATTCGGAAAGACGGTATGATCGGGGAGAGGTGGGTGGGAGAGGTTATGTTGGAAACCGAATCGAGGAAGAAATGGTAACCAAGGTCAAGCTAAGCCAATCAAATGCTTTAAGCATGGTGGTGAGGACACTTTGCAAGGAACCGCACATCTCCAAAGCGTCCACAAAATGCCGAATACTTGAGAGATAAGATGTTCTTGGCTCAAGCTCGGGACAATGGTGCTACTTTGAATGAAGAGGGCTGCATTTCTTCTTGAAGGCAATGCCAAGACCTATGATGCGAGATGTAGATGAGCGGCCCATTCGGGAGATAGGTCACAATCATCAAAATGCCTTTCAAGTCGGTGACTGCGATGCTTACGACTACGATGTGGATGATGGACCTCTTTGCACACACAATATTTATGGCTAGCATCTCTCCCATGGTGTCTCCCAAGGTCACTTCTTCACCACAAGTGGCCCATCAAAGGACAAACTCATCTACGAGGTATTAAAGCTATATGATGATCTTGATGTGCAAAAGATGCATGACAAAGTACAACCAACCGAAACTTTTGAATCAAATATTGAAAATACGGGTAATATCAATATTGTCCCATATGATCAATACGAGAAACAAAGTGAAAGTGAAGTGGTACCTAGTGATGCATCTTCTGCGATCAACAATGACTATGTTTTGATGAATTCACTTTGCATGTGCTCCGATGATTCCATTATCTACGAACTAAATGCCTATAAGGGCGTGTTGCCATTTATGAACAACGTGCAAAATTTGAGTTGACCACTCGTGAGCGGGAAATGGATGACCAAGTGCGTGCGAGAATTAGAAAAAGTAACTTTAGAAGAAGTATTGAAACAAGAATTAAATTCTTTACAAGAAAAACTTTCTAGAACAATTAAGCAAAACAAGAACTTCAAGAAAACGTGAAAATGCTTAAGCAAGAATTTAATGCAAAAGAATCAAAGCTCTTGAGAGATTTTTCTAATCTGAAAACTTTGAAAAACAAACTTGAAAACAAGTTGTACATGCAAGGAAATACCATTCAGACTGCTCACATGGTCACCAAACATCGAGTCTTAAGCGATAAGCATAGCATTCCCCTTGTTGAGGAACCAAATCCAGAGGTAATCAAAAAGGCTAGAAATGCTCATAAGGTGATTTATGATGGTAATGAAATTCTTAAGCCTGGCGAAACCTAGTTGCGTTGAGTGCACCGAGGAAGATAAGAAATCGGATGAAGTCACTGGGAAAGGATGAACAAAAACTAGATGACCCCAAATGCAAAGAGAAGAACATAAATATCACTCCTCATGATTATAAGAAGGAAAAGCTGGATTGCATTAAACAAGTTTAAGCCTCGAGACTTTGTTGACTCCCGAACAAGTCTTACGGAAAATGGATTTAGATAAGCGAAGTCGAAAATATTGTAGAAACAAATCCTCCCTTTGGAAAATGCCTAAAGCTACATGTATCCTCCCAACACACCAATGCATCTTGTTCCTAGAACAATTGCCACTAAAAGCAATATCTTAATTAGCCAATACGTTATTTTTCAACTATTTGTTGATTTTGAGAAAACTTGCAAGAAAAGGATCACACCCACTGGCATTATGAAGGAGAAAGGGTTTTGAACAAATGAAAGAATGTTATTTAAGCGAGGTCATGCCCTTCTTTAAACTTTTAAAGGAACACTTTGAGAGTCTTAAAAGGGATAGAAAGCCGACATTAAGGGAATGGAAAAGGAATTTGATGCAATAATAGTGAAATTAGTGATTATGAGCGTGCACTAAAATATAATGAGATTGAGAGGAAGAACACGCATACATTGAATGAGAATCTTATTCTTGAATGTGTAGCTCAAGATGTCTTTTCATCGCTTCAAATTGCTCGATTAATGCTTCCAAATTTCATGAACTATCTGTGCCTCGAAAGTCTCCCATGATCGTGTCATTGAGCTTGAAAAACTAACTCTAAACTTAATGAGAAAATTGAACTGGATGATCATGACAACTTGGTTAAACATTTTCTAAACTAGAAGTTGAGTATTTTAATCTACAACTAAAATATCAACATCTCAAAGAAAATGTCAAAACTTCAAATTTCAAGACATCTTGGATGCTCGAGTTTGATGCGAGTTTTCAAATTAACAAGCGAGATGAGCAGATTCATGCTCGATGTAACACGATCGAAAGTTGAAAGCCCAAATCTCTCAATTAAAGGGTCAAACGAACAATATGACGAGCTCCCAAATGCCTCCTTCTTTAGATTCTCGAATTCTCAAACGTTTCATCTTCAAAACCTAGTAAATGCTTTACAAAAGGAAAGCGAAAGTTTCCTAGAAGAAAATGAAAAGGTTAAACGTCATTTCAATGAGTTGTTTGAATCAATTAAAGTCACTCGTAACAAAAACAACGAACAAATAACTTCATTGCAAAAGGAAATTGAGAATCGAAGAGTCGGTAAAGGAAAATGCCAATGACCAATGCGAGAATGTTGTACCTAAGGTTCACTCGGTATTAAATCGCTTTATCGTGACATATGTCCCCTCACCTAAGGAACAACAAACTTGCCATTCAAACATATTTCTCATCCCTTAAGGATTGCTTAGAATGCTGCGTGAGATTGTTGAAGAGGATAAGCTTGAGAAACCTCATGACAATGCAATTGGACATGCATGCTTATATGCCAAACGATCTCAAGAAATCTTAGAATGTTTGATCACTATATGCCCAAAGACATTAGGTGAGAGAGTTAACCCTTGATTCCATGCTCAATGCCTAAGGCCAAACATGACATGCACTCGATTCCCAATGGTTTGAATGTGAGGGTAGTGCACGGTGAGTAGTTTGATTTTAGATCTGTCAATACTAGGAAAGTGAACTCAAATGTGCCTTCTAGGAGTACTAATCTCGGTACCTCTAATGTTAAGAAAGTGAACACGAGTGCACACGCATGTAGTTCGAGATCCGACACATCTAAGCGGTGGTGCAAAGAGTAGTAAAACAAACTAATGTTCCCATTCCTCTACAGAGTGTCGGTGACATTAAAGGAGCGGTCAAAGTCTCAAGACAATACAAGGAATGATAGGACCTCTCAAGCTAAGAATGTGCCTTTGGAAGAGTAGAAGAACAATCTAGGAACCTTAAGTTTGAATCGAATAAAACGAATCGTGTTGATTCTAGTATTAGCCATAGGCGTCTTGTGATTAATTCAATTCGATGCTATTTGCAAACCTTGTGCGATGATTGCTTGAATTACATTTCTAATCATGAATGTGATGTTAATGCTTTGCCTAATGATGTTAATTGTCCGATTAATGTTGTTAATGCTAAAATTCATGCTAAAAAGGCTAAAAGGCAAAAGCGAAAAGAGTTAGAAAACAATGGAAACCCGGGAAGAACATTCGTGAGAATAGGCTTTTATTGGATACATTGGTCATAAGACTAATCGAGATAATGCCCACTAGAAAATGGATGCCTCTTGGTAGAACTATTCCCTTAAGAAGTGGTCACTTGTAAATAGGCTATCTGAGACACTAGTATTGCATCTATTCACAATGATTCCATTACTTCACCATCGATATGAATGCTTCTATTTACGATGTGGGTGGTCCAACTGCTACTAACCAAATGGAACCCATTCTTGCATGGGGATCCCAAATATCGATTATCCATTCTTATGCGTGTTCAACTGCAGATCGTTCAAATCGTTACGTGGTACTGGACTCATTTGTTCCAAGCATATATTTGGAGACCGTCACGGCTCATGAACCGTGTGAGCAAATTCATCGGGACTATTAGATTTGGTAATGATCATTTCGGTGCTATTATGGGTTATGGAGATTATGTTGTTGGTGATAGTGTCATCTCAGTGTATTATGTGGAAGGTTTAGGTCATAACCTGTTCTCTGTTGGTCAATTCGTGATTACGATCTAGAAGTGGCCTTGAAAACATACCGCTTTGTTAGAGATCTTAATGGTAAGGAAGCTGCTGAAAGGAACTCGTGGCTCAAACCTTTACACTATCTCTATCGATGACATGATGAGAGCTTCACCAATATGCTTGTTATCAAAGGCTTCAAAACAAAGTCATGGTTATGGCATCGTCGTCTCAATCACTTGAACTTCTAAGACAATCAACGATCTTTCCGAAAGGACTTAGTTGTAGGTTTACCTAGACTAAAGTATGAAAAGGATCATCTTTGTTCGACATGTCAATTGGGAAAAAGCAAGAAGTATGCCCATAAACCCAAACCTACTAACTCATCACGAAGTTCTTCATATGATTCATATGGATTTATGTGGACCAATGAGGGTGCGAGAATATCTTTGGGAAGAAATATGTGTTAGTTGTGGTTGATGATTATTCTAGATTCACTTGGGTCAAGTTCTTAAGGACAAAGGATGAAACTCCCGATATCATCATCAAACTCATCAAAGCAGTGCAGTTAGACTAAACAAAAGCGTCGAATTATCAAAAGCAGACAATGGAACCGAGTTTGTCAACAAACAACTTAGTGAATTCTATGAAAGCGTTGGAATCACCATCAAAGAAGTGTTCCACGAACCCCTCAACGAGCGGTGTAGTTGAAAGACGAAATCGTACTCTTGTTGAAGTTGCTAGAACAATCTTGATCTACTCAAAGGTTCCAATGTTTCTCTCGGGTGAAGCAATTGCCCTTGCATGCTACACACAAAATCGCTCACGATTCACACCATTCATGGAAAAACTCCATACGAACTTGTCCACAACAGAAACCTAATCTATCTTTCCTTCGTGTGTTTGGTGCATTGTGCTATCCAACTAATGAGGTCAAGACTTGGGTAAACTTAGAGCTAAAGTCGACATTGGAGTATTTGTAGGATATGCACCCAACAAAAAGGGATACCGAATCTACAACAAAAGAACCCGAAATATCATGGAAACAATTCACGTTACGTTTGATGAGTGACCGGTCAAATGGCTCCTGGACACTCCACTCGGGACCCGCACTTCAAAACAGTCCTATTGGTTCATCTCTTGTTCCAAACTCCTCTCAAGAAACTCCATATGTACCTCCATCCGAAGATGATGTAAAGAAACTGTTTGATCCCATGTTTGATGAACTGTATGAGTCTACTACTAATGAGGTCTTGATCCCTACAACAGAGGATGCTCATATTCCGGTGAATGAAGTCAATTCATCGGTCTCTATATCTCGTAAGTCAAGAAGCACTGCTGCGATCCTTGATCTCATCAACAAATCATCTCTCTTCAAATGTACATCATGGAAATGTTTACGGCTCCAATGATGAAGTTAATCCTTTGCAACTCCGAAGATGCTCCATTTGAAAACATATTTGCTACTCTGTATCATCATCGAACCATCTTCTTGAGAGACATCGACTCGGCTTACTTGGTTCCTCAACAAATACCACATGAACACCTCAAAAATGGACTCACGATCATCCATTAGACAACATCATTGGAAATCCTCTCGTCTGTATCAACCCGGAAGCAACTCGCAACCGATGCCTTATGGTGCTTCTTCAACTCCGTACTATCTAAGATCGAACCAAAAGGCGTTAAAGCGCCATGAATGAAGATAGGCGGTTCAATGCTATGCAAGATGAAATTCATGAGTTTGATCGTCGGATGTATGGGAGTTAGTACCGCTCGATCGTGCTATGATTATAGCTCTAAAATGGATCTTCAAAGTAAAACTTGATGAGCATGGTGATGTGTTGAAAACAAGGCTCGATTGGTTGCTAAAGGATATCGTCAAGAGGAGGGTATAGACTTTGAAGAATCATTTGCTCCAGCTTGCTCGAATCGAGGCAATCGAATCTTTTTGGCTAATCTTGCAAGTAAGAACATGGTGGTATATCGATGGATGTAAAGACGGCATTTACGAGCGGAGATCTTAAAGAAGTCGTCTCGTCCACCAACTGAAGGATTTGTGAATCAAGAGCATCCTACTCACGTTTATCGTTTGAAGAAGGCTCTTTACGGTTTAAAGCAAGCTCCAAGGGCTTGGTATGATACACTCTCAAAGTTTCTTCTTTCAACCGGATTTAGCAAAGGAGCGATTGATCCTACATTGTTCACCAGAAGTCGTGCAAACATTTAACTCATGTTCAAATTTATGTTGATGATATTATTTTTGCCTCGACCGACCCAATGGAATGTGATCGTTTTCAAATGAAATGAGTTCAAAGTTTCAAATGTCAATGATGGGACAAATGTCATTTTCTTAGGATTACAAATTTCACAAAGTCCGGAGGCATTTTCATAAATCAATCTAAATATGCAATGAGATTTTAAAGAAATTTGGATTTGATTCAAGTGACCCTGTTGACACCCCATGATTGACCGAACCAAACTAGATGAGGACCTCTCGGGATCATGATTGACCAAGCGAAATATAGGAGTATGATTGGATCACGATGTATCTCACCGATGAGACCGGACATCTTATTCTCTGTATGCATGTGTGCTAGATACCGAGCTAAGCCTACTAAAAAGCACCTTGAAGGCGATTAAGCGGGTCTTCGGTATCTCCAAGGAACCATCAATATGGGACTATGGTACCGAAGGACACCGGTATGTCACTAACGGCCTATGCGAGATGCCGATCATGCGAGTTGTCAAGATACACGTCAAGCACGTCGGAGGTGCTCGGTTTTGGGTGATAAGCTTGTGGTGGTCTTCAAAGAAGCAAATGAGCACTTCTATTTCCTCTACAGAGGTGAATACATAGCCATGTCATCTTGTTGTGCTCAAATCCTATGGATGAGATCTCAATTATCGACTATGGCTTGAATTCAACAAAATCCTCATCTTGTGATAATAAAAGTGCTATTGCTCTCTCATGCAACAACGTTCAACACTCAAGAGCAAAGCATATCGACATTCGACATCATTTCATCGGGAACAGTGGAAAAAGGTGTGGTGGAACTATACTTTGTGAGGTCGAATATCGGTTAGCGGACATCTTCACCAAAGCTCTTCCAAGAGAGCGTTTTGAGTTTATTCTTCCACGCCTTGGTTTGAAAAGTCTTCAACGAAACTCTCAAACGTCTTCGGAGGAAGGCGAGGAGTAAAGGTCTATCTTCATCTATCTCTTGTAAATAGTTATTCGAAAAACAAAATAGAAAATTATAAAACTTTCAAAATCCATAAAAATCGAAAAATTGTAAAATCTTCAAAAATATTGTCTTTTTGTCATGTTTTTCACCGTTCGATTATATCTACGGTCTTTGTCTTTGTCATTCAAAGAATGACACGGACTTTAGATGTTGTTCGAACTCTTTAAAAAAAAAAAAAAAAAAAAAAAAAAAAAAAAAAATCAAAAATATTTTGGGAGAAAGAGAAATGGTTTATTGTCATCTTGAGCAATAACCCGCTTTAAAGAAAAAACGAGCCATGTTTTACCATGTTTTCAAATCTTATGCTCGATTCTATAAACTCCTATCTCTTTGAAAACTAAATGCTTTGAAAAATAACCCAATCTCTATTTTTGATAATCATCGGGACTTATTTGTCAAAATCTCTATCTCTCAATCAACAACCTCGTCATTGATTGGGGAGAATGATTTCAATTAAATTAAAAGTTATTTGGCATTAAATTGTTTTCAAAAGATATACATGCATGGTTTTATAAATGGAGTTTAAAGTCTTAAAATCCGATCCTTATCGAGTTCAAACGCTTTCACAATCAAGTCACAGTTCTCCTAAAAGTTTTCAAAATCAATTTAAATCTATACGAGATCACAAATCTCAAATGATTTGATAATTGTGATCGGGGAGAATGTGTGATTTAAATTGGATTTAAACCGATAATTAGGTAAATGGTTATAATATGATGTACATGCTATCCGCCCACATGTGACAAACGATTTCAATTTTTCAATGCACATGTTGAGGGGAGCATCTATCTTAAAACCTTTGATTTAAAAGCGTGATCATTTCTCCCATGTGCGGGTTCCTCTAGTATGTGCAAAACTCTTTTCAAACCTCGAGGCACATATTGAGGGGAGCAAAATTCATGAAAACCTCATCCTTCCCGGAAATGCTTTTCCAACTTGATCTTTTGAGGAAGTGATGTTGATATCTTTAGAAAATGGTAATCAAAAGAAGTTAATTCTTTCTCTTGCCTCCGTGTGCAAAACATTTTCAATTGATGCACATGTTGAGGGGAGTTCTCGTTCTAAAATATCAAAAACAATTCGGTACAAAATGCTTTGATTATATATCACAAGTATCCGAATTAATTTTCAAATGGTTTTCAATTGGATCCAATGGCGGATGAACAATACCAAATTGACCGACCAACTTTACTTTATATACGGTGATATAAGGATGATAAGGTTAGGTATTGGTTCCCATGATCCGCTTGAACCGGAGGGATCTACCGAGGACAATCCACTAGTTAGTGTAGAAGTCCTTAGGTATGATGATAAAAGGAGAAAATGAGATATGGGAAGAGTGCATCGAGACCGAGCTAGTCTTGGAATAAACCCAACAAGGTTCTAGTTATGAAGTCTCGGTAAGCTTGAAGGGTTGAAGAATTTAAAAGAATTGAATGAGAAAAGGGTGAAAACAAATAGCCCTCCATTTATTCAACCTTAGGCGTGATACGGGTTCAATTCATATGCTCTTGATGGTAACATCGGTATTGAAGACAAGGCGTCATGGACCCGGTGGCGACCGCACTTCAACTTTCCAAACCACTCAAGTTCCTCTTAAAAGGGCTTGTTTCATTCTCACGGGAACCGACATTATCTATCGACTTTCTCTTAGAGATGGTTGATATTGAAGAAGGAGACCCTCTCCTAGTCTCCGTTATAGGATCCAAATATGCACAAATTGAGTCTAGAGCCACGAGATCATCAATTAATCTCACTAGGACACTTTCAATGAAGACTCTCTGTTTCACACAATGTGGAAAGAGATTATATCTTGAGTCCTCGCATTATCCTTGTGGTATTGCCGAACATCCGAGTGATGTGTCTACATATTCACAATGAAGATGGAAAGCCTTCGGAGCCAACATCAAACAAGCTCTGGTAGGTGGCATGTGAGATCTATTATATGGATCAACCATGTGACAAGCTGAGCAGAAACAATGGGCGATTCATTTTCTTGAATCAATCCGGTTCGAGTTAGGGATTGCGGATACCTTTGAAAACCGGTCTTTGTGCTTATAACCTCTTTTCTTTAGCTCATCGACCGTGCATTCATTCTTCAAACCAAAAGGTATTTTTATGATTGATAATTGATTTTCAATAAAACCTTCGTTGTATTGCAAAAACAATTTATATTGAGCAATACGATTGTTTTCAAATCTCTTTTCATCAATCGGTGAACTTAAAAGTCATTGGTTCACTCACTCCGTGTTGTCTTCTTTGAGACGTTCGGTTTGAGAACGACTAGAACACCGCGAAACCCCGTCAAGGAGATTCTTAGGAATCCTACGATCACAGTAAGACTTGTCTTGATCAACGGGGAACCGTGGGCGTGTACCTCAATTCAACGAAGTGATCAAAGACACTTTCGTGCGATTTGTTGCTAATGTTGTATGCAGTACGCCCGACGTTTGCGGTGATCGAATGAAGCGGTCAATCCATAGCCGCATGCTCACTTAACACATTCATCTCAAAAGAAATCATGATTAGTGCATCAATGACTCGATATTTTCACTCCAAGCTTACACGCTGCTGCTGCGCCAATATCGTGATTCAACAAATGCTTCCGCTACTCGATGAGAAGATATCATGATCCGAATGTGAGCATGTCGGTCCCAAAGTCACAACACCACAATGGATGTCTCGAGATATTTTTGATAGCCGATGATCTCCAAAGATGGCTCAAACTCATCATCACGTGGATCGGTAAAGACCTCCACTGAAGTAACCAAACATGCAATGTGAAGAATCAATGACTACGAGCTTGGAGCAAAGGACTACATCAAGAATGCAAGATCAACTATTCTTGTATTATCTATTTGTATTCTATGTAATTTTGGTGCATTATCGAGGTGACCTCCTTAGGGGAGATTGTTAGGAATTAGAAATTCCGGTATTAAAGAGTCGGTCACCTCAAGTATATGTAATCGTTAGAAAGCTCGTAGTCGTAGTTCTTTAAGTTAAATAGTATTTTAGTTAAGTAACACCGTGGAGGACGGACGGGTCTTTACCCATCGTATGCTCGATCCACACCCGTAGTGTGGCGAATTATGTAAGACTATAAATACTCTACCTTCCAAGGTAGAGAGTTGGAGCTCATAATAATATCTTTCACTTTCTCTCACTAAGTTCCCTAAACCTCTAACTTTCTCTCTAGAATTCCATCTTATTCGCCACCTTGTGTTATGGTTTGATGTGTATGTGAAAAGTTATATGTTACACCAACTATCCATAGAGATCCAATTAAGCTTCGTTTCTTCTTATGTCGACCCAAGAAATAGTTGCCATCTTATATGCATACGTTAGTCAACACAAACAGATATATGATGGTCGACAACACCCAAACAGCAATCGACTAATAAAAGTCAATCCAACATATCAATTAGTTCATATAAGGCATGGGATTTATGTGTTCATTAAACTCTAATCATCTAATCCTAACAATCATATCCTAAATTCCTAGTCCTTCAACATAGGCAAATATCTTTTTCTGATAAGCACGTAGGATGATTTAGAAAGCCCGTTAGATTATCTAAATTTGAAAACATTCTCCCCCGCAATCAATGACTCATTTTATAAAAAGTTATAACCATGTCAAGTCATTGACTGGTTTTGCAAATTAATGAAAATTATGATTACGATTGATTTTCAAGCAACTCAAGTACCACCATTTTGATAAAACAAATATTTTTCAAGAATTTAAGAAGGAAAAATATTTGAGTAGAACAAAGATCCTTGACATACTTTACTCATTTTTATTTTAGGATAAGTGCAACAATTTTGTGAAAATCGTTTAAGCGTAGCACTTTCTTTTTGAAAACAGGTTGCTATCCGAAATAATAGCAAACCATAGTTAACCACGATTCTGATCAAGTAAGCGCAAGCCATTTTTTAAGACATGTTTTGAAAACAAAATATTTACACCTCCTCGTCGAACTTCATCTAAAGTCCCATGCCATTATTGGTGACATTTCTAAGACCGTAGATGTTATCGATATCGGAAGACATGTCATGAGAAAAACAATATTTTGGTATTTTCAAATTTTATGATTTTATGTATTTTGTTGGTTTTATATTTTCTATTTTGCTTTTTGATAAGATATGTACAAGAAAGATAATTTAGTTTAAGAGGATGATGAAATGAGTACCGAGATAAGGATATCGTTCAAAGACTTTGTAGAAGATAGAAGTCATCAACTCTTAAACTTTCACCACCAAAGCATTTGAGGCTCTTGAATCGTCGCAAGAACTTGAGCCTTCAAAAGTGAATCTTTGCGACTTCTCCCTAAACCGACAATCCTCGTAAAAGACCATTTCCCCAAAAGAAGAAGTGAAGCAAGCAGTCTAATTGTATGAAGCTCAAGAACCCAAGAAGGCGATAACAACGAAGTAACAAGTTAACACGGATCATTTCTGCAGTTATCAAACCGAAATAAATGATTAAGCCTCATCACATGATCCTGTTGTCTATTCGGGAGAATAATATATCAACATCTTCATTTCACCAAATGCATTCCAGTTATCTAACATATAACCAATCAGCCCATTATGTACACATGTACCTAAAAAGATTAGAGACGATGATATCCATGTAACATGTTGAGTCACTAATCATCTCTGCGGATGTCAACTCTGGAATAACTGAATTAGCTCGATCAAGTGAACATGTTGTGCATCCCTGATGTACACATATCTCTCCCCTGATGGTTGCGATCTCATCGGAATCATCATTGCATTGTGTACATGAAGCAATAACCGTAAGCACTACCATAAATCATATAGAAGATGTCGATAAGCAATATCATCTCACACTCCACATATTCTTCTCATATTTCTTCATACTGAAAGCTGAGTTAACACATACCAAAAGTATCCAGAGACCACTTCCCCCCAAATGGTTGGAATCTTATATCCTTCCCCCCAAATAGTTGGAATAATACATCCTTCCCCCAAATAGTTGGAATAACACACCAAAGCTATGAGTTAAACACTAAGTTTCTCTGCGGTTATGACATTTGTCTTTCTCGGGATTACTTCAATAGAAGAAGTATTAAGTTCATCACGTGTACTGTTGTATGTTTAGATGTATGTCTCCTTCCCCTTGTTGGTTTTGATGTCTCGTAATCAAAGAACACATTGTACATACCAAATATTCTTGAAATAGAGAAGAACAAAAATTAGCTCAAATGAATCATGTGAGAATCAACTGCCATGTAAACTCTCTCGACTATCTTTATCAACCCATATGTAGACAATTTGAAGTGACCACTTGTTGAAGAAAATCAGATATATCAAACTTGAACCTGAAGTCGAATTCCCCACATTTGTATCTTAAGCTTGCACTTAATGATGGAAGAACGGTGTTGAGAGTTTATGCACCAAGCAAATCTATAAGTGCTCGATACTCAACCAAAGTATGAGACATAAACACCTCTTGCGATCATCCACAACGACATCTGCATGTGAAACTGAGTAAAACAACATAACTCCTTAAAGTGATAGTTAACCAGGTCTTCAACCATACATCCCGACTGCTGGTAACTAGATAAACTAAGTCTTCAACTCAAATTCTTAAGCCCGAGCAAGTTATCAGATAAGAACACGCCTTAGTGAAAGTCAACTTCAATCTCAAATAAGTGATAAATGATTAACTCCAAATTATAAATGATTAACTCCGAAGTAATCAACTTGTGTCAAATGTGTAACACGTGAATAAACACACAATCAGATGTACAATGACCCAATGAATGAACCGGAACAAATGATTCATCAACATCAATGCATTCTTCCTAAAGGTATACATGTAGAGAATGATCTGGAAGATTCACCAATAATGTCTTCGAAAGAATGAGGTAGTCATTTTCCTTAATGTTCATGTGGTTGATTTATAGCGTGCACATTAAGAGGAAAAATAATCCGTGAAGATTTGGCAAAGGAATACCAAAGAGCGGATCATTATTCAATAGTGAAACTGTAATGATAGTCATTATCAATGCCTTGAGGAATAACTGGAGATTAGACTTCTTGAGAAGTCTGAGTTGTACTTCTTAGTTTGTGCATCTTGATCAATGGAGATTGAAGAAGGTGAACTAGTTGATTTAGCAGGAACCAGAGTAGGAGCTTCAGAAACTGGATGATCAACATTCGTTGGAGGTTGGAAGTACTCATCAAACATATCTTGAAACTAAGTGAAACATTAGGCGTTGTAGGAGAGTTGTATGACCATAATTAAAGCATCCATCAACATGTAGTATATGCACTCTTCTCCCCTCAAAATTGCATCCAAAGTTGCCATTTTTGATTTAAACAAGTGAATAAGAATATGATCAACGTGTGGCGAGATCCCTTGATGACTAACATATAGTTTCTTCACTCTTCTCCCTCAAAATTGCAAATGAAGTTTGCCATTTTTGATTGAGCAAGTGAATAAGAATATACACCAATGAGCGATATCCACTTGAGGATTTAATGAGCATGGGAAAAACATGAAGCTTGTTGATGAAGAATGTCAATGAGAATGGTCATAACATGAAAATTTCTCTTCTTTTGAAGATAAAGCGCCTTGAGCGTACACCTTTCTTTTCTTTGAGGAATGGGGCTGAAGTGTTATCTGAGACGCCATAATGATGAAGTACAAGGCACGAATCGATGTGAGCAGGCGTCATTGCCGATTGAATATCAAGATTGAGTTACTTGAACCCGTGAGTTATGAGATATCAATCCTTTTGTTATCCATACTTTAAGCCGATCCATGTATTGAAGGATCAAGTATCTCGCAATCGAGTAAGGACTACCGCACTAACATTAAAATCTTGATTGCATATATATTGGTTAGTGACATTAGCATCCAAACCCTTTGGGGTTTCACGGTCAACCTTGATTTTGCCATCGGTAAACAACTTTCTCGGTAGGTATCCACCTAAGTCCAACATCCTTAAACATTCTACCGACGGTATCCACTTATGGCAAGGTCTAGGATTATTGATATTCTTATGCACGGTTGAAGACTTATCGTTATTCCTAGACTCCAAAGATTTAGCAGTTGGGATCCATCTATGCGAAGTTTTAGGTTTGTTTCCAATCATAACATGTTAGCCTTAGCCATGTTTATAGTCTTAGTGGATTGTACCTTAGCATGTGAATTAGGAAAATGTTTCTTATTCGGAAAAGACTCAGAATTTCAAGTTTCATTTTCTACATGCTTAGCATTCTTATTCATATAACTACTCTTAGATGCAAGCCAATCCCTAGTCTTTTGAGTGTTCCTAGGTAATGGTTTACTACTACTAGCAGTGCCTTGAAATCTCGTGGAATTCATCACCCTAGGTTTTGCACCTAAAATTCAGTCTTTTTGAATCTGTGCCTTTTTCCTAGCTTCTTCTAGATAATAGTTCTTCCACAAGTCATTCATATCATATGAATTATGGGTTTTAATGCTTGGTTTTGACCTTTGTTTCGAACTAATCCTAGAGGTCTTTGGAGTAGAAGTAGCTACTTGTTGAGGGTTAACGGAGCTACAAGCATTATTCTTAGGTAACTCGGTGAAGTGACTAGTTTTGACAAAACTTTTATCGCATCAACTTGGGAGGCAAGCCTTGTCTTTAAAGATTTTGTTCTTTCGATATAAATGCGATGAGGTGCCTAACAACGGACCGGTCTCTAGTGGGATGAGAAACCGGCTTCCCAAGGTTGATGGTTTGTAAACTTAGTGTTCACACTTTTCCATACGGTTTTTCTAAGCTCATTCTTTAAGGCAACAATAGCGAAACACTTTTCACGAAGTTGAGCTTTGACTCATCAATTTTGCTATCAAAGAGTTTGTTTGTTCCATTGACTTAGTTCTAGCTTCTTTGTGAGTCACTTAGTTCTATGTGATTCTTTCTCAAAGACTCATTTTCCTTTAGTAATTTAGCCACATAAATTGTGAGTTCATTATTTCTTGTTATAATAGCATCAATGTCTTGTGTAGTCTTGGTGAATTACTTTTCACATGCATACCGAAATATCTTTTTCAAATTATTGATAGTCGAGTTTACGGCAGGCGAGCTTTTAAATCGTTTATTTCAAAAAATCACGAAATTCGGAAATTCGGATTTTACATGGTTTCTTAGTTTGAAAACTTTCCTCCTTTCTTTGCATTGCAATTTCAATAGAAATGCAATGTTTTTCAACTTTGAGAATTTGTTTGAAAGTTCATTAAAAGCCTTTTTATCAACCATATCATTTGTTTTGAATTTATTAGACTCGGCCTCAACCAAGGAACAATTATTAGAATCATGTTCGATTAAGATCAATTTTTTGGGTACATTAGCGGATGCACTATATTGATCGTTAAGGTACCTCATCACATGACACTGTTCATTTTTCGATCGATATTTGCATCCACATCATGTGTAACAAGAGTCACCGAACTACTTGGTGTTTCAAGCTTATCGTCTACGAGCCTCAGTATTCGGTGTCACCGATCCATCATCCGTTGCCTTCTTGGTCTCAACACTACAATTTATTGATTGTACACGACATTCATTCACCTTTACGATCACACATCCACTTCTTGTGTGACAGGAGTTCTTGAGCAACTGGTTACATCATTCTTTGTTGTCTCGATATTCGCATTCGGCAACACCCGACCTTTCAACTGATATATTACCCGACTCATCACAACTATCTCTCAATTGCACCTGACACTCATTCACATTTTCATCTTTTTGTGCAGCTTCCTCAATGTACTTTTCCACATTATCCATGAGTTGGATAAATGTCTTAATGAATGCGTTAATTCCATTCCAGTGTGTCTTTTGAAGGACATTTCAGTCATGTGATGATCATAATCTGATGAGAATTCCCTTCTAATGAACGACTGAAATTGTTTGTAGATCACTTGAAGTGTAGCACTGGAACTTTCCTTTTGAACCTTCTCTTTGTCAAGTTGTAGCTCCAATTGTTCTAAGTTTAACAGAAAAGTTCCTGTTAATGTGGATAAGTCTTGACGGAAGAGGGCAATACATGTTCGTTCCATTGTTATGGGTAGAAGTAACATAAGATGAGAGTGAAGTTGTTGATAGGGTATAATGCAGCATTCCTTTTGCATGGCATTCTGTAGCATTAGTAGGTGCAATTTTTCTCATTGTGCTCGAACATGAAGATCTCGCATCCTCATTGATGAATTCAATCATCTTTAGTCGTTCGATGTAGCATACATTATTATTACGCCTCTGACATCATACAATTTAAGTACTTTCGAAATCACCGAATCAATAGTGTAAGACATGATGTTCTTTGTGTACACGAGGATTTTACAAGTCTGTGATTTAAACCAAGAAATAGAATCTTTCGCGGGATTTTACTAAAATCAAGACCAAACCGTAAGAGAGTTAGAAGTAGGATGTAGCAAAGGAACTAGAAGATGATAAGAACTAGAAGATGTAAAGGAAGTAAAGATGAATTTGGTGTTATGGTTTGTAATATTCCCTAATTCTTTATATATACCCCCTGTTCCGCGGATCGAACTACGGTTTGAAAACAAGGGTTTTGTATGTTAGGTTTAGAGACAAATCGCAGGAATTGACAAATCTCAGTCCTTGACAAAACGCACTGACAAACCGCTCTGACAATCCTCTTTTTGACAAATCGCTTCAGACAAATCGCACAGATGACAAATCACACTAGAGACACCGCATAGGAGACAAATCGCACTGATGACAAATCGCACTGGTGACAAATCGCACTGGTGACAAATCGCATAGGAGACAAATCACATTGGTGACAAATCGCTTAAAAGACAAATCGTATAATGATCAAATCGCATGAATAGACAAATCGCATAGTACACAAGTACACCCACTACTTCCACTACTTTGTCCTTTCTTGTCGTTTTGTCTCAATAGAAAATCGCATACTAGACAAATCGCTTCACAAAATGACAAATCGCTTATGAAATATGACAAATCGCTTCAAAAGCATTCATTAAAGAGACAAATCGCATAGCATTTAAGGACAAATCGCATAGAAGAAGGTCTATCTGAGACACAAATCGCATGCTAGAAACTTTCAACAACACCACTTTTCAATCCAAAAACAACCCAACCACGATGATACAAGCCTTTCAAACCAAAACCTAAACACTTATAATGATTCTAAACACAAAAGTACTATCAAAATTCAAACTTTAACACAAAAAATGATCCAAATGATGCAAACTACTCTAAACTCATTAAAACCCAAAAACCTTATGAAAACCACTAGAAATCCAAGAACATGAAAGATGAGTGATCAAACCATGGCTCTTGATACCAATTGTTAGATATTGGTTTTCATAAACACACAATCAAGCACAAATAACGTTCAAATGATATGAAGTAACTTAGAGAGAGAAAGTAGAATGGGAGCCTTTCTAGAGAGAGAAAGTAAACAAAAGAAAGAAAGGTTAGATTGAGTGAAAGGTCCAACCCTCTACCTTGGGAGGTAGAGGGTATTTATAGTTACATACTACACGTCCTCCTTCGGACTGTGGATCAGGCATACAGTGGGTAAAGATATGTCTATGAGATAACTCACGCAAGTGTTGCTCTAAACTAATAACTAAGCTAATAACTAACTAATTAACTACTAAATAACATAAATAATGATATGTCTATGAGATAACTTATGCTAGATTATATTTGGGGTGACCGACTCTTCACTATCGAATTTCTAATTCCTAACAGGAGTGCACCATTAGGCTCCCGTTATGTTTATTGCGTGAGTTGTAGCTTAAGGATAATAGGATATTCGGGGGAGATACCTCGGTAGTTGGCGATCCTGGGTGTTCTAGAGGAGACTTAGAATTCATAGAATTGGGGAATTAGGCACCGCCCTATGTCGAAAGCATGAAATACAACACATCAATTAGGCAAGGATGTGAAAATTCAACCGACCAATAAAAGATAACCGAAGTAACAAAATCTAAGTAAACACGTTTTAATTATCATAAATCCATAGCTTCTACTTTTATCATTTAGTTTAATTAGTTTTATTTAATTTGTTTAATAGTTTAATTGGTAGAATACCAAAACCCTCACCCTTCAAACCCGGATTTTACTTGCTTTCATAAAAATATAAAAGACTAAAAAGAATCACCCTCACCTTTACCTTTTCACAAACATCTCGACTAGCATCTATATTTCCCTAGAAAATGATCAAACCCCGGATTACCCATACTACACCGCAATGATTAGGTACAACGCCTAATGGGTTGTAAAACTTGCTCTTTGCAAAGGAAGTCTTTCGACCCTGAACCACGCATCAGAGATCCTCCATCTCATTTTCTTTTTATTCTTGCTATGGAAGGTTTACATGCGATCACTCGAAAATATATGGATATAGGGATTTTCAGAGGTGTTTCAGTTGGCCAAGGTAACATGAGTATCTCTCATCTGATTTATGCTGATGATGCTATCTTTTTTGGTGAATGGTCTGAGTTTAGTGCTCAAAATTTGCTTTGTATGCTTCGATGTTTTTTTTAGTTTTCGGGCTTAAAATTAATGTTAAAAAAAGTAACGTTTTAGGTATTTGTGTTCCGAATGAGGAAGTTGAAAATATGGCAAAGGTCATTGGATGTGGGGTAGCTAATCTTCCGTTAAAATACCTTGGTGTTCTTGTTGGATGTAATATGACCCGATGTTCCAACTGGAATGTAATCATTCGAAATACTCTTCTAAATTATCTCAATGGAGAGCTCGCTTATTATCTCGTTGGTGGTCGTTTGATCAAGTCGTACGTGCTCGGAAACCTTGCCACTTACTATATGTCAATTTATATGATGTCGGTGGCTATTCAAAAGAAGTTGTAGGCGATACGTAATCATTTCTTAATTGGATGCGACGAGGGTGAGAAAAAATAACATGGGTAACATGGAAGAACTGTATCACGAGCAAGCAGTTGGGAGGTATAGGAGTCGGTAGTATTTTTTGCATTAAACATTAGGCTCTTGTTCAAGTGGATATGGAGGTTTCTATGTCATCATACTGATCTATGGGCTAGAGTCATCAAAAACATATATGGGCATAATGGAGGTATTAATGAAGGTGCACTTATTCTTCTAGTCATAGTACATAATGTGTTATCTTATCCTCGCTAAGCGGCTTAAATAGAAAGGTTTGGACTTACTCTTTGTGTTCCGTGAAAATAGGAATGATGTTCTTACTCGGTTGTTGGGAATTATATTTTGTAATGTTTAAGTCTTGTTTAAGATTAAGTAATGGCGGCGACGGTAGACAGATTTAAGACTTAAGTAGCTTTAGTAGTTGATAGACTTAAGTCTGATGATAGTTAAGTCTGCTAGTACTAAAGATGTTAAGTCCGCGGAACAAATAGTCGTGAGTTAAGTCCATTTATGTCAAAAGCATAATAGTTTGTTAGAGTTATATTAGGAATAGATATGTACGAGTAGAGATATCTTAGGAGAAGATATATTTACCCTTCTACAAGTTTGTTAGTCAATTAGGGTTTCCTTGGTGTATAAAAGTATCCCTAAGGTGTTAGGTTAAGGTATGAGTTGTAAGCATTAGCCTTTGAGCAAATTAATATAAAATACGAAGTTAGTAATTCTTGTGTTCTTCATACTTTGTGTGTTAAGATTCCGCATTAACACATTAAGCTTTTACAAAGAATTCTTCATATATAAATTGGATTTATTCAAGTTTACTATTAGTCATTCAAGGCTACTTGGATCCATAAACTTTTGGACCTACAAGTGGTATCAGAGCCTGTTGAAGAACTCTGATTTGAAGAAACAAAACACACCAATAACACTCATCTCATCTCACTTATAAACCCTAAAGAATGTCTCATCATGATAACTTCTCAAATCATCTTAGTGATGAAGAGGCCACTGACCATGAAACTGAAGCATCAGAAGCAGGATCTAAGAAACAACAACAACTTCCTGCAACAACAACTATCTCCAACCTCAAACTTCCTATTCTGAAAAAGGAAGAGTACGACATCTGGGCATGGAGATGGAACATTATCTGGAATATGTAGATAATGAGGTATGGAAAGTGATACAGAATGGGAATTCAAAGAAGAGAATTTCCAAAGGTAAAGATGGCATAGTCGGGTTACGCCACCAATCTCTGCTGAGATATACTTGGGTGGAGAAAGAAAGAAAGGCAAGAACTCTCCTATTGATGGCCATACCAAAGGAACATCTCAGAAGGTTCCACAGTATGGATGATGCTAAGGAGATATGGGAGGCTATTAGGACAAGATTTGGAGGAAACGCCAACTCCAAGAAAATGCAAAAAGCTATTTATAAACAACAGTTTGAGGCATTTACCATCAGCAGCTCTGAAGGCCTGGAGAAAGGCTATGACAGGTTCCAACAACTCCTATCACAGTTGGAAGCACATGGATCTGAAGTGTCTAATGAAGATGCAAATATGAAGTTTCTCAGATCATTGCCCAATGAATGGTCAAATCTAGCAATGATCATGAGAACTAAAGAAGATATTGACACTTTGTCAATAGATGACTTGTATAATAATCTCAGAGTTTATGAACAAGACATCAAAGGGAATTCAAGAGCTTCTTCAAGTGACAACAATGTTGCCTTTGTCTCTCAAGGCAAGAACACTAAAACCAGAGTTAAGTCTGGTAGTAGTTTTAGTTCTGGTAGCTATAAAGTTTCTACTGGTGTAAAGGAAAAGGATGAGGCTGTTGGCTTTGCTGATAAGATCATCTACTCACTGTTTTCTAATCAATCTGAAAAAATTCTAAATGAAGACTTGGATCAGATTGAAGATGAGGTGATGGAGAAAACGGATATCAAATGGCAGTGTGCTATGATTGCCTTAAGGGTGATGAAATTCTTCAAGAAGACTGGTAGGCAAGTGCGTTTTGATGGAAAGAGACCAGTAGGATTTGACAAATCAAAGCTGAAGTGCTACAGGTGTCAAGAGAGGGGTCACTTTGCTAAGGAATGTACAGTAAAGGAGGCCAATGAAGAAAAGAAAAGGGATTCCTTCTATCCTAGGCATGCTGAGAAGGAAGACAAGAATCAGACGGGGCTGCTAACTTTGGAAGCTGGTGTGATTAACTGGGGAGAGCATCCTACTGAGGGGACATAAGTCAATCATGCTCTCATGGCCATAAGCTCCAGCAGTGAGGTAACTTTATGCTCAAAAATTTGCACTGATTCATACAATAAACTGCAATCTCTTTGTGATGAACAGATGGGTCAATTGGGTGATCAAGAAGTTAAATTACTTGCTTATGAAAGTGCTGTTAAAACATTAGAAAAACAAGTAAATACTCTTCAAAAACAAAATGCATCTCTTAATGAAAAGCTTACTTTCCAAGGTAATGAAATATTTGAAAAAGATGAGAAGCTTAGAAAGTATAGAAGAATTGGAATGAAGGTCGTTAAAGATAAAGAAGAGTTGCAAAAGATAGTTGATAAATAGCAAAATAGCAAAATAGCAAAATAGCAATAAAAATCTGTGGAAGATAGTAGATTCAGGAATGAGTTCAACAAGTAAAATTGGTTTAGGGTATGGGATAAAATCAGATAAAGAGGTTTTAGGATATGAAGAAGAAGTGATGGAAAGTGTTTTTGTAAATTCAAAAAGTGATTTTCAAGGTAAACCTATATATCATAGATTTGCTAAAACTGACAACAACAAGGGAGTTCCACAACCAATTAATGATGACTATACTCCTAAACCTGAAAAAGAATATGATGAGTCCTTATTTGAATACAACAAATGGAAGAACCCTGAGACTTTTGCTTCTCAAGACTACTCCATTGAATTTACTAATTGTCAATCCAATGAAAATAAAGGATTCTGTGGAAAAAGTTCTGAAAGCAGTGTTTCAGAAGATAAGACCAGTGAGTACTCTTCCTGTCAATCTAATGACAGTGAAGGACCCACTAGAAGTATCTCTGAATGTTCTCTAGAACTTAAGTCTGAACCCATAAGGATCTCTAAACCAGTTTTAAAAGTGAGCCCTTTGTGCCAAAACAATCTGAGCCTATCATTTTTGTGTCTAAACCTAGCTTTGTTCCTAGTTGTGTCCAAACTCCTAGGCAATGACTAAAATTGAGACACCTAAAATTGACAAAAAATCGGAATGGGTTAATGGAAAGAGAGTTTGGTGATGGTTACTCTTTTCACAAAGAAGAGTTGTTTTGTATGTGGAAGCCTAAGTCATTTGATTAGAGACTGTGACTATCATGAGAAAAGATTGGCTAGGGAGGCTGAGTTATGAAAGAAAACGACTATACACACTGAAAATAGGTCTGTTAAACCAGTGTGGAATAATGTGAACAGGATTAACCATGCTAATAAGTTTGTTACTAGACCAGTACTCGTTAATACTGGTAGTACTTATGTTAATTCTGTTAGACCAAGGGTGGGTACTGGTGTTCAAGTTAGTACTGGTAGGCAAAATTTTAATACTGGTAATATGTTTAGAGTTAATACTGGTCTGTTAAGCCTGGACAAGCTAAAGTTAATTCTGGGTATATGAATGTTAAATCACAACCTACCAGTCCATCACCCAGTCCCAAGTTTAGAAACCACAGGTGAACCAGTTTAATCAAAGACTTCATGATGGTTCTCACTCACCTGTGAGAAGACCCATGTCTCAAAATGCAGCTCAAATGTTTCAATCATATGATGCAAGGGGTAATTGGGGGACTCATGTTAAGCCCTTGGAAGGTTATACTTGGAGACAGACCAGACCAAACTTCAAGTATAATAGTGGACCAGTTTCTTTTAATGCTGCCAAATCTAAAGGTCCACAAGACAGACCCAAGCCTCTACAGGCCCGGGTCCCCAAGAGAAACTAATTTCTCTTTTCTATGCAGGAACATCCTTACTTAAACATGGGAGATAGAGGAATCTTTGACAGCGGATGTTCTGGGCATATGACTTGTAACAAGGACTACTTGGATGAGTTTGAAGATATCAAAGGTGGTTCGGTTACTTTTGGAGGTAGCAAAGGCTACATCACAGGAAAAGGTAGAATAAAGGTTGGTAATTTAGAATTTGATAGTGTGTCCTTTGTAAAAGAACTGGGCCATTTTAATTTGTTTTCAATATCACAAATCTGTGATAAGCAACATAAGGTTCTTTTTCGAGATCGAATGTTTTGTGTTGACTTTGGACTTTAAGATGCTCGATGAAAATCGATTCTTCTTAGGGTCCCAAGACAACACAACATGTACAATTTTGATATGAAGACACCGAACTCGCTAAAGGTTTTGCCTGTTTGATTGCAAAGGCCACTATTGATGAGTCTAAATTATGGCATAGAAGGTTAGGTCATATAAATTTTAAGAATCTAAATAAACTTGTGAAGGGAAACCTTGTAAGAGGTCTACCTTCCAAGGTTTTCAAAAAATGACCATACTTGTGTTGCTTGTCATAAGGGAAAGCAACACAGAGCATCATGCAAGGCCAAGTTAGAAAGAGTCATTCGCCCATTGCATACCTTGCATATTGACCTTTTGGACCAACCTCGTAAAAGTATAAATCATGCATCCTTTTGTCTTGTCATTCTCGATGATTGTACTGTGTATTGTTGGGTTTTCTTTTATCTACCAAGGATGAGACTTCAGGCATCCTTCAGACATTCATTAGGCAGATAGAAAATCTGATTGACCATAAGGTTAAGATTATTAGATCAGATAATGGCACTGAATTTAAGAATAGAAGTATGCTTGAATTCTGTGGGGACAAAGGGATAAAACAGGAATACAGTAGTGCTAGGACTCCTCAGCAGAATGGAGTTGCTGAAAGAATGAACAGAACCCTTATTGAGGCAGCTAGAACCTATTTAGCTGACTCACTCTTGCCTACTACCTTTTGGGCTGAAGCAGTTAGTTGTGCTTCATATATCTTCAATAGAGTAAGAGTGACCAAACCTCAGCTCAAGACTCCTTATGAGCTTCTTTTTGGGTATAAGCCTACTGTTAGCCACATAAAGCCTTTTGGGTGCCATGTCACAATTCTTGATACCCTTAGTGCGCTTGGGAAATTTGATGGCAAATCGATGAGGGTTTCTTAGTTGGGTATTCACTAAATAGTAAGGCCTATAGGGTATATAATTTAGTGACTAAAGAGTAGAAGTAACTCGCATGTTAATTTTCTTGAGGAAAAGCCAAATGTAAAGGGAGTAGGATATAGATGGATGTTTGACATTGATTATCTATCGATTCTATGAACTATATTCATGTGTCTCGGACAATCAAGCTAACTTGAAATGCGGGGTCCTCTCGAAGACACTAACAATGCGGTATTGGATCTCAAGCTTCGAGGAGGAAGAAGAGCAAATGGTTATGTCTACAACAATCAAGCGATCAAGCATCCTAACTGGTGATTCAGATGCCATTCTGGCATTCACAAGAGATTTAGATGCTATTGCTGTAAAGCATCTGGGACCAGAACCTACTTTCAAGGCTACCAGTATTAATACTATTAATAGTGGTAATGGAGCTGTTAATTCTGGCAAGTCTAATTCACCAGTACCTAATGTTATGCCCACCAGTACTAACTTCAATAATACTGGTAGTTCATCTGCTACGTCTGGAAATGTTGATGATGATTGCTATGACTCAGCAATGCCTGAACTGAATGTTTATGATCAACCTGATGAGGGAATTTTTGAGATAACTTCTTATGATGAAAATGGTTTGGTAACTGACTTCAACAATTTACCTCTTGAAATTAATGTCAGTCCCACTCCTACTCTTAGGATTCACAAAGATCATCCTAAAGCCAATATAATTGGTGATCCTACATCAGCTGTTCAGACAAGGAGTAAAGTTCAAAATTTTCTGGAACTCATGCACTAATTGGTCATATTCAGAAGCAGCAAAGAAACAACCACAAAGATTATCAACATTGTCTGTTTGCTTGCTTCTTATCTCAGGAAGAACCCTTGACTGTTGCTAAAGCTTTAACTGATGAAAGTTGGATAGAAGCCATGCAAGAAGAGTTATTGGAATTTGAATTGCAGAAGGTATGGGTTCTTGTAGATCTACCTAATGGAGCTAAGGTAATAGGTACAAAGTGGGTTTTCAGAAATAAGAAGGATGAAAGAGGTGTGGTTGTTAGAAATAAGGCTAGATTGGTGGCACAAGGGTATAGACAGGAGGAAGGGATAGACTATGATGAGGTTTTTGCTCCTGTGGCTAGAATTGAAGCCATCAGGTTATTTTTGGCCTATGCATCATATATAGGGTTTATAGTCTATCAAATGGATGTTAAGAGTGCATTTCTATATGGCACTATTGATGAGGAGGTTTATGTTGCTCAACCTCCTGGTTTTGTTTATCCAGCTCATCCTATGAGGGTTTATAAAGTCATCAAAGCATTATATGGACTTCATCAAGCTCCCAAAGCTTAGTATGCTACACTCTCCACTTTCCTTAAGCGGAATGGCTATAGAAAGGGCACAATTGACAAGACCATATTCATTAAAAAGGATAGGAAGCATATCATGCTTGTGCATGTGTATGTTGATGAGATCATTTTTGGCTCTAAAAGAAGATCTTGGTGTGAAGATTTTGAGGCTTTGATGAAAAGCAGATTCCAGATGAGCTCTATGTGAGAGCTCACCTTCTTTATAGGACTACAGGTCAAACATAAGTTAGATGGGTTATTCATTTCTCAAGACAAGTATGTTGCTGATATGTTGAAAAAGTTTGATTTGGTAAATGTGAAATCTGATGTCACACCCATGGAGACCAAGGTGCCCTTAACAAAAGATGAGCAGGCTGCTGATGTGGATGTCAAATTGTACAGATCCATGATTGGATCTTAGATGTATCTAACAGCCTCTAGGCCTGATATTATGTATGTTGTGTGTGTTTGTTATCGTCTTCAGGTTACTCCAAAGAATTCACATCTTCATGTTGTGAAGAGGATTTTCAGATATCTTAATGGCAAACCCAATTTGGGCTTATGGTATCCTAAAGAGTCATCTTTTGACCTGGAAGCTTTTTCTGATAGTGATTATGCTGGGGCTAGTATGGACAGGAAATCCACAACAGGAGGTTGTCAATTTCTTGGAAGAAGATTGATCTCTTGGCAATGCAAGAAGCAGACAATTATGGTTACCTCCACAACTAAAGCTAAATATGTAGTTGTTGCAAATTGTTGTGGACAAGTGCTTTGGATCCAAAATCAGATGTTGGATTATGGGTTAAACTTTATGAAGACCAAAATCAACATTGATAATGAAAGCACTATTTGTATTGTTAAGAACTCAGTCTATCATTCTAAGACCAAACACATAGAGATTAGGCATCACTTTATAAGGGATTGTTATGAGAAGGGTCTTATAAGGGTGGAAAAGATTCATCCGATAATAATGTGGTGACCTATTGACCAAAGCATTTGATGGACCTAGGTTCAATTTCTTGGTGGTTAACATTGGTATGGTGAACCCATAGCTACATTTAAGGGAGGTTAAATGTATAGTATGTATAGTTTGATTGGCATATTTAATAGGAATTTTAGTTACGGTAGTTAATCTTTGGAAGCTTGGTCTTGAAGATTCTTCCAAACGAGGAGGAGGAAAGCGAGTTACATTGAAAGAAAGGATGATGCATGTTATCGACTTTTGAGGTTAGTTGAATCAAAAGCTCAACAACAATAAGTTTAAGTGTTTGGAAGAATTTTCTAAGTGTTGTTGGGTAGGTTTTAAAAGTTGATAAATAAAATGGATTTTGAGGGTTTCACTTGGTGAAAGTACTTTGTACTGTCACAACAAATGGTAATCAGTTCACCATGTCTAATCAACATAAGGATTGACTAATCCATGAGCAAACGGCTCTGGTAAAGATATCTCAAATCCGTTTATGGCTGATAATTTGCCAAAAATTGTATGGTGTTCAACTTACCATATCTGTATGGATGAAGAGTTGGCTAGCCCACAAGATCATGGCTTGTGGTAAAGGTTGTGGAAAACCATGACTAGTCCTAAAGGGTACACCTTTTGGTAAAGACTAATCAAATCTGTTGATAGCTACTTGTTTGCTAAAAATAAGATGGTTATCAATGTACCATGGTCTTATACACCAAAACATTGGCTACTCCAATAGTAATGGCTAATTGGTAAAGAGACATCAAATCCATTAAATTTTCTATGATTCACCTCTCACAGGAGTTAACACACCTGGAAGTGATGAGAATAGTATGAAACTTTCATGTTTTGATGTACAGATAGTCACAGTTGCTGAAAAGACCATGGAGTGCTAAATGTTTGTTGATATGATGTTGCACATAACACCTAATGAATACAATCTCAAGGATGCAGCTTAAAGATAATTCCAAGATCCTCAGGAGTTTAAAAGAACTTGAAGTTCACAAGTGAAGATCAAGTTAGGGGAGGATTGTTGGGAATTATATTTTGTAAAACAAATTTAAGTATGTTTAAGTCTTGTTTAGAGTTAATTCGGTAGCTTTAGTAGTTAAGTCGGTAGACCGGACTTAAGTCTGGTAGTTAAGTCTGCGAGTACTAAAGATGTTAAGTCCGCGGAACAAATAGTCGTTAGTTAAGTCTGTTTATGTCTAAAACAGAATAGTTTGTTAGAGTTATATTAGGAATAGATATGTACGAGTAGAGATATCTTAGGAGAAGATATCTTTACCCTTCTACAAGTTTGTTAGTCAATTAGGGTTTCCTTGGTGTATAAAAGGATCCCTAAGGTGTTAGGTTAAGGTACGAGTTGTAAGCATTAGCCTTTGAGCAAATTAATAGAAAATACGAAGTTAGTAATTCTTGTGTTCTTCATACTTTGTGTGTTAAGATTCCGAATTAACACATTAAGATTTTACAAAGAGTTCTTCATATAGTAAATTGGATTTATTCAAGTTTACTATTAGTCATTCAAGGCTACTTGGATCCATAAACTTTTGGACCTACACGTCGTCGCAACTCTAAATCTATAGATATTTTTAGAATTTTCTGCATTAAGTGTGCACACTTGGATAGTAACTTGGGTGTACGAATTTTATTTTGTTTTTATAGTCTTTTTAGGGTTTTTACACCCTCTATCAATAAGAGATAAGTCTCTTAATCTCTTATATCATTCTGTTTAATTCATGCTTGATTATAATTACTTGTTTCTTTATCTTTAATATGTCTAGCTAAATTAACATAGTGTTTGCTTAGATATAATGAAACCTAGTTGTTAACTATTGATTGTCTTCTCTTGTTTAAGTGGTTGTTACACGTTAGGTTAGGAAAACTTACTTTTTCCTTTAGTGTTGCGAGCTTGAACTTCATAAACAACGTATTCATGTCCTAGAGTGCATTAGTAAACTTTTCGTTGTGTTTATTGCGTGAAATGCAATTGTTAATAATAGGAGATTTGGGGGAGATAACTTAGGTTCCTTGGCGATCCCGGTTTCTTAGAGGAGATCAATACATTCATAGAGTTAGGGCATTTGGAACCTCCCTACGAATAATATAATACAATGCGCCAATTAAACAAGGATGTGACAATTCAACTAATCAATATGAGAAAACTAGGGAGTAGTGAAATCTAAGTAAACACGCATTTACCTATCATTCGAATCCCTCATTTACTTTATTTGAAGTTTAGTTTTAGTTATTAGTTTAATTATTAGTTCAAGTAGTTGATAATCAAATCCCCAATCCAAATACTGAGATTTTACATTGCTTTTATAAAATATAAAAAGATAAAAAGAATCACCCCTCACCTTAGACCTATTTGTCATACATCTTGACCTTCCCAACACTATTCACCTAGAGAACGATCAATCCCCCGAGTCTTACCTATACTACACTACAACGGTTAGGTACACTGCCTATGAGGATTGTAAAACTTCTTTGGAGGGTTACATCCGCCGTATCACCTACTAGGGTGAATTTGGATAGGAAAGGCATTGATATCGCCTCGACCGTATGTCCCATCTGTTGTGAGGATGTCGAAACTGTTAACCATATATTTTTCTTATGTGAGATGTCTAAGGATTTGTGGGATTTGTTAGCTAGATGGTGGGAGCTAGACATTCATGTTTGTGTAAATTTTTCAGAGTGGGTTGCTTGGCTTGATTCCATGCACTTATCGTCTAAGGCGAAGATCTTTTTGGAAGGGGTTGGGGGACTCTCTTGTGGTCTATTTGGAGTTTCCGTAATCGATTAATCTTCTCGGTTCCTCCCCCTAAGAAGGCGGTTTTATGGGATTCTATTGTTTCTATATCGTTTCTTTGGGATTTTATCTAGAAATCCTAAATATAAGTTTAGTTGGGAAGGTTGGATTCATAATCCTTTAGTTTCGATTGCTTCTATGTAATTTGTTTATAGTTTTTGCTATTTTTTAATAAAATTTCACCGTTAAAAAAAATTGAATGCGTCATTATTGTTCTATTGATCTATTTGGTTGCTATGTTTGAATGAAATTAAGCATTTACGCATGTTGTTTGGTACGATGTAATGAACGATGGAAATGAATGAAATAAATGAAATATGACAAAATGTGATTTTATGTCGTAATAGAATGAAGAAAAACTAGGGGGTGGCTATGAAATAAAATTTATGGTTACAAACGTAATGAAATGAACCAGTGAATAAACCATTCCATTACAACTCAAAATAAACAACATTTTTCATTCGTTCGTAATGATTTATTCAATTCCAATGTCAATTCATGCATACCAAACACTAACAGGAGTAGAAATATACATAATATTTACCCTAACAAAATTTATTAATACCTATGTAGTAATGACTAGGGCTGAGCAAAATCAAACGAAAACGAACTGAACCGACAAACCCAGCCGAACCGGGTCGAATAGACCTTATTCGCTTCGGTCTTACTCGGTTCGGATCAAAACTAAGAAAAATACACCTAAACTATCGGTTCGGTTCGGGTTCGGTTTCGCTAGGTTAAATTCGGTTCGTTAGGTTAACTTCAGTTTGGGTTTTGGTTCACGTTTCCTCAAAAATCGGTTTTCGATCCCGACCGAGTTTGGTCGATTTGGTTCGGGGTGACCCGTTGCTCAGCCATAGACTAATGACTATCTGTTTTTCTTTTACTAGAAAATGATAGAAAATCGACTATGTGTCAATGAAGGGTTTGTAAAGTCATGCGAGAGTGCTTGTTTGAAAAGATCACGCGTTGAATCCAAACTCCTCATGGTTCGTTAAAAGTAATTGAACATTGCTTGAAATGCGATTTTAGAGAGAAGACTACATTAGGGTTAGATATATTTCAAGTTAAAGTTACACGTTTGCCACATTTATCTTTCTAATAATAAAAAGAAGATGTCACATAACTATTTGACATCTTAGAGCCCGTTTGATATGTAGATAGGTTTATGATTATGAATTGGATTTGGATTTATTTTTGGATTATAATTTGGATTGAGATTTGAAGAAATTAAATTAAGAGAGAAAAAATATATTTATTATATAGGAGTTAGGATCAAATAAGAAGTAATATTAAAATGAGAAGGATAAGAAGAAACCACAACCACATATTTCAGATGCATCTACAAAAATAGATGCATCTCCCCTTAAAATTCTCCCTCCTATTTGAAATGTGTGGCTAGAAATCCTTCTTATTCTTCTCATTTTAGTTTTTCTTCTCATTGGATCCCTTCCCTATTATATAGATATAAAATATATTAAGTTAATGTAAAATTTTATATTTTATTAAAAAAGATTATTTTTATGAAGTATAAAATGAGAGATAAAGAAAGAAGACAAACATTGGCCTCATAACCTTTTCAAATCCTGGCTAACTAAAGATGGCCAAATATTTGGCATACAAACAGAATCTAAATCCAAAAAATTAAAACAAACGTCCGCTTCTTATTTTGATCCTAATACCGATGCCTATCCCCATCAAACAAACACACCCTTAATAAGTTAATACCAGGTCGTGTCTAAATCAAACATTATAGTTTTTGTTCCATTTTTAGGCTTTTATTTTTGGGCAATGTCACAAAAAGGTACTAAAGTTAGGGTCCATATTCAATCAAGGCGTTCTTCTTTTTTTCTTGCACAAAAAGGTTGCCAACAATTTTTTTTTGGCGGATTTGGGTTTTTTTTACTAACTTCCGTTAACCCACTTCGTTAGTAAATTACATATTTGGTCATTGATTTTGTAGTCATTTTATGCACAATCCCTCCTCCTCCACCGTCCACCACCATCCTCCTCCTCCGCCAACATCGTTTGCCACCATCACCTGCCAACACCACCCGCCACCACTACCACCGTCCACCACCACCATGAGTGAAAGTGAGTGTGTGGCTGTTGTGTATGCAATGTTGGGTATAAAACCCTCAAAAAGACGTCGTTTTAATCATAATCAAACAAAATCATAACCCCACCTGGGCACCTCTCATGTTCTTCTCCCTTTCTCAAGAGTGACACATTCCATATATTTTTTCTGTTTTTCATTCGTCATTTTGTGTTCCAAAATCAATACTCCGTGGTTGTTCCTATTTGGGCTTGATCTGTCCACAATCATCCCACTGAAAACTCAACCTTAGGCATCGACAATTTTAAGCTTTAAAATCTTCATGGGAAATGAAACTCAAATCATTTTTCTATAGTCTGGTATATTACAGTACTATCTTTGACACATAATAGTATATTATGATGGATTATATAGTAACTTAAAGTTTAGGTTTGTGCTTGCAGGTGAAATTTGTATAATCCCAATTAAAGTCTTAAAGTGAGGAAGAACCAGAGCCCATGTTTACACACCAACAACGAAGTTCAATTCATTCAAAATATGATCAACACACCAGTCATGACAACTTGGTACAAAAGACACTATATGCTCAACAGTGAAGTCGCAAATTCATGCTAGCCAACACTTATATCTTTACATGTAACCTTTTTATTATTTGATAGTTTTGGTTAGGAATAAATGGTGTAATACACTCATATGTACCCTCTTATGATTCTTTAATAAAAATAAGTTTGTTGAATTGCGCTAATACTCCTAGACATATACTCGTACTTTTGCTTCTTTTCATTTGTGTGTATCGTTTGAATTGCACCAAAGACAAGTCCATTTACACTCTAGTTCTCTTCAAGTTCAAACAATGTTTCACTTTCGAAAAACAACATAAGACAAGCCTTGGGTAAAGATAGTTCTATACACCAAGTGACCAAATAGCAACAATAACACCATCAATGCTACTGAGCATCTTGAGAATTTCCTTAGACCTCATCCACTCAGGCGACCACAATGAAGCCAACAACTAGATGGACAACAATGATTTAAGCTAGAGGACACATAATGTACCCAATTTGAAAAATCTCCCGCAGATAAACCAATGAACCCAATTTGACCGATAGACCTATATGTGACAACATTTAACCTATCTCATAGAAGTGTTGATTCATGTCTTCTCCTTTAGTCATTTCATCAAACACTTGCCATGCATCTCATACAACACACATTAGCTAAAGACATATAATCATTTATCTATTTTTATCATACAAGGAACTCAAGAAAGTTTAGTGAAAAGGCATATCATCTGAATGATTTAATCTAAAGAGATAGCGATTTAAAGTTGCATCACAGATGATCAAGTGAGTCTGGCAAGTTAAAGATGGCGGAAGAAGAAAACCAAATGACTTCACTCCTAACTTTTGATCGTATAAACAAAGATGATCAAGTGAGTCTGGAAAATGTTGCAACCCCCAGTATGAAATGGGTTTATTTAAGCATCCTATTGTTAGGCAACTTAAGTTAGGAGGCCAAGACCCATACGGAAAGGTGAAGTCGAGACTTGGGCAGGCACATAAATGAAGAGTTTCCAAAGAGGTGAGGCTTTTCAAATGCTCATGTGGAGGAGGACGGTAGTGGTGGTGGTGGCGGCTGGTGGTGGTGGATGGTGGTAGTGGTGGCGGGTGGTGTTGGCAGGTGATGGTGGCAGGCGGTGTTTGTGGAGGAGGAGGGTGGTGGTGGTGGTGGACGGTGGAGGAGGAGGGTGGTGGTGGTGGTGGACGGTGGAGGAGGAGGGATGGTGCATAAAATGACTCTACAAAATCAAGGATCAAATATGTAATTTACTAACGAAGTGGGTTAACGGAAGTTAGCAAAAAACCCAAATCCGCCAAAATTTTTTGTTGACAACCTTTTTGTGCAAGAAAAAAAGAAGAATGACTTGATTGAATATGAACCCTAACTTTAGTATCTTTTTGTGCCATTTGCCCTTTATTTTTGAGCAAATTTTTATAAATGTCAAGTCACCTAAATTGTTCACCTTTTCTATAAAGGAAAAAAAAAAAAAACATAACTTCTCAGAATAGACCAGACGACTTGAGCGACTAGTCGCTCAGATAAAATGTCGCCAAAAAATTGGCCTAAAGTATAATCAGGGGATACTTGTCAACATTTTATTTGAGCGACTTGGACGACTTGAAAAAATACCTTACATTAAAAGTCGCCCAAAATACAATTAGGAAACACTTGTTAGCATTTTATTTGAACGACTAGTCGCTTTGTCTATTTTGAGAAGTTATATTTTTTTTGTTTAAAAAAGATAAACAATTTGGATGATTTGAACATTTAGATAATTTGCTCCTTATTTTTTTCACTGTTTACTTGGTTTTACTGATTTATATATGATCTGATAGATTATAGATTTGTAAGATCATATATAAAGCTTGCCTCTTAATTTGTATACTCAAAGACACCGAACTAAAAATATAGTGAAAGCACAAGGATTAAGCTTTACTATTTTTCATAAGCATGCACAATTTCGCTCCCAAATAACATTTCATTTTCCCGCCAAAAATCATTTCAATTTCCCGCTAAAACCAAAACCCTAATAAAATAAACCAAACAAAACTAATCAAACCACCCCACCCCACAATCTCACAACCAAACATCAATGGCAGATCTGGAAGAAAACCAACAACAAGAAGAAACCACCCACTCAACCTTCCCAACGGGCCGAATAAAACGAATCATGAAACTCGACAACGAAATCAACAAAATCAACTCCGAAGCCCTCTTCGTCATCTCGAACGCCACCGAGCTTTTCGTCAAGTTCTTAGCCGAGAAATCATCCCAAGTCGCCATCGAGAAGAAGCGAAAAACAATCAAGCTAGAACATATCCGTGTCGCGGTGAAGAGGCACCAGCCCACTGCGGATTTTCTGCTGGATTCGCTTCCGGTCCCTGTGCCCGTGGAGTCGAAAAGTGAGCAGACGAAGAGAAAGAGTGATGAGAATAGTAAAGATGTTCCGCCCCCGCCTAAGGGTAGTCGTAGGATTGATACTTTTTTTAAGAAGGATTCTTAGGTTGTTTTTATGTAATGTATTTATTTTGTTATGAATTAAAATGTTGGATTTTGGTTAATGTTGTTAGTTTGTGTTAATGTGTTGTGCTCTGGATAAGTGAAATGAGTTGTCGAATGATTTGGTCACGGTTAGGCCACATACATTTGAGTCAATGACCGGACCTCAACAGAAAAAACCTCGTCCTCATTTGTTTACCTTGTTTTACTGATTTATATGAGATATGATTAATTTAAAATTTTGATATTGTAAGGATAATTATAGTATGGATTGATAACAGTTTGTGGTTAGTTATTGGGGATAATCAGTTTCGAACAAATTATTATAAGGCTGTTTGTTTTTAGTCTCGCATAAATAGATAAGCCGTTTTAGTAACAAATAATTAGATAAGCAGTTTAGATAATTAACTGTAAACATCCTCAAAACTGCTTATCCCTATTCCAAACGCCCATCAAATGTCTAATTTTAAGCTCTTACAGGCACAATATGGAAAATATGTAAAATTGACTTTTGAGGTCAGACTTGTTACTCTTTTTTTTGTTTAGACTAGACATGCATTGAGCTTCGAATTCGATCTGAATACTCATATTATGTTACGATTCTTGGTATTTTAAGTGGGTCATTGAAATTTTGTCGAAAGCATATGAGGATTCATTTGAACCCGAAAGACGAAAAATGTTATGTTTGACCTGAATAAGTCAAACTATGCTTTTCCATGAGTGAAATTACTTGAAACAAGTACTGTCAAACTACATTTCATCGCATAAAACTTAATTGCTGTTCCATTGGTCCTTTTTATCCTATGACGCTGTTATGGAAAAACATTCCTATGGTTGCTTCATTGATCTAATTTGGCAACCAAACCAGAAATGTGATTCCGTTCGTTACTTATGCTTCAATGTAATTCTTGGTGGAAGGGTGAAAAAGTTTTTTTGTTTTTCCTTTAATTTATTTTTTCCTGTGGAAATGCTTGAGTTTTCTTTAATTTGTTTCTTATTTGAGAATTGCTAGCATACTGCACCAACAAATTATATGTAATATCAGCAGGTGGTGTAAGAAAGAGGTTTATTTTGATTAATAGTTAGTAAACTGGTTCATGTTTCGCGGCTTTCTCTTTTACACCTAGTGCTTCAGTTAGTTCAATGAAAGCAGTGCAGCGAAAACATAGCTATAGTAGAAAAAGGAAAACATTGACTTTTAGGTCAGACCTGTTACTCTTACAAGTCTGTATGCAACTTGTGGGATTTAAATGGCTTATAAAAAATCTCCTAAAAAGCATATGAAGTATTCGTTTCAATCCCAAAGATCAAAACTGATTCGTTTGACATCAGAAGTCAAACTCTGCTATTTCTTGAGCGAAACCACTGAAACAAGTACCTTCATACTACAAATGAGTAGATAAAATTCACTGTTTCATAGCTTGTTTTACGCTTTGATGCTATCAAGCAAAAACTTTTGTAAGCTGTTTCGTAATAAGACACATAATTAGGAATTTAGACCATACATAGTTCTTTCATTTAGATTATGTGGGTGAACTAGGGCGGATTGTCCATAACCAGGAAAAAGTATTGAGCATCTCATACCTCTTAAAAGAACTATGGTAGCAATGCTGCATACAAGTAAAGACGAGCAAATATTAAAGAATACACAAGTGTGATTAACCTGGTCCATGTTCTTACAAATTAGTCTATCCTTCAAATTTCGTCAGGGTTTACAATCACAAAAAGGATACATGTATGGAGGCCGTATAGGATATCCAGTGACAATGAGTGTTCACAACTTAACAACACACCTTTGCTTCATGCTCTCCTGATTTTCATACCCTTAGGCCATCATATTGTTTCTTACTTTGAAACTTTATTTCACCTTTCTGGACTTGAACATACCTAAGTAGTTTGGACTATTGTCAACTCCTTTTTGCGAGGCCCAGAATATAAATAGCACTAGTTATATGCTTTTAAAATGTTAGAAAGGGAAACCGACCATCTGGGCCCCCTGCCTACCGCTCTAACGGCTATCATGGGGAGTTAAATCGTGTAACACTGTAACACCGTGCTTTTACAATGTTTACATTGTTTAAACTTATCAAGTCCCTTTCAATGCGTTTTCTCACCATTGAGGAAAGGACCATCTATTCCTTTCTTTTGTTGCTGTTTCTCTTATTCGAACCATATATACTCTCACACACATATACATACACATGTCGTTGTTGTGACTTGAGCCTACAACTTCGTGGTTTGTGGACCAGCTTGACGCTGCTTGGAGAAAGATTGACGTATTGGTTTTTATTTTGTGCTGATACCATTATCTTTTTTTCTTTTGCATGTTTGATCATTATACCAAATATACTTCTAACCAAGAATTGTTTACATTGGTGATTTAAGCAACTTTTATTTATAACAAGTGAAGTGAGTATCGACAACTAATAAAAGTAGTAAAAAGAGAAACACATAATATACATACATTTACAAATTGGCCAAAATGAACTCCCATTTTTACAATATCTTCTCAAAAAATGGTATCATCATTCTAATAATTACAATAATTAATCATTCTTAATGATTAATCTCTTTAAAAATTGAATGAATTGAACAATATATATAGACGGGTCACCAAAACCCAACCCATTTTGATTTAGGTTACAAATTTACCTCTTGACAGCTGAACTCGTTTCACATGTTACCCAACCCGTCTGAACCGCCCATTTTGCCCATTGTGCCTCCTATACATCCATCACAAGAAATAAGTTAGGTTAAAACCATTGAATTATTTATTAGTATATGATACTTTTTTCTTCCCACTAATTGAGAATGATTAAAGCCTTAAACCAATAAATTCATTAAAATTTAACATACTCAATAGAGGATTTTCACTCTGTTGATACTACACCCATACTAGTGTTAAGTCTTTTTTTTTTGAATGACACACTAGTGATAACTGCACTTGTCCCATGGGTTTTAGTAATCAAGGGAAAAAAATCAAAAACCAAACTCAACTAGGACATTTAATAATCGCTCCGCCGTTCTAAAGAAAAAAAAAAAAAAAAAAAAAAAAAAAAAAAAATCTTATTTGCTCCATTTTAAGATTAAAACATATTAATTTGTGACATGTTTTTGTTTTTTTCCTAAAATGAGATAACACCATTATGCATTAGTGACGTAAAATGTCCCATTTATATATGTTCCAAATTAACGATATCCAAACAATAGTTCATCCTAATGTTTTGTAAAGAAAATGCAATTGCCGCTGTAACTTTATGACTTCTGAAGTAACTTTACAAGTATCTGTCTGGTAAACAATGAAAACCCAACAACGATACTTATCGTCCTTGTATCGTGGAGATTGTAACCTCAACGTTTGTTTGTGTTTGTCCTTGATACGAAGAAGAACAACTATCATAGGATGAAGGTAATTTTCTTACTAGAAAGGCTGGTTGCTTTGGTTCAGGAAGTGTAGCAATATCACTTGTAAGCATTGTTACTACAGTGGACATGTTAGGACGATCATCAGGATCTTCTTGCACACATAATAGCCCGACAATGATGCATTTTAATACTTCATCAGAATTAAAGCTTTCCAATAAAACTCGATCCATTAGATCCAATGGCCTATCCTCCTTCAACAATTGCCAAGCCTGTAATTATACAATCCAAAATTTAATAATTTGTATAAAAACGGAAAAACATTTAAGCTCAGTTGTGCATGCTAAGGAAAATATACAGATCGATTTATCGAATCCTGCATTTTTATTTACTTAAAGTTAATCAAAATTCGTGAATAGACAGACAAGCGAATAATGCAGGATTATTCGAGTCTTCAGAAAATTAAAAAAAAAAGGCGTTATGAGATATTGAACTCACGTAGTTCAGAAGACTGATTGCATGATCACATTCATAGTGCTTCTTTTTCCCACTGATAATTTCGAGAATAACTACTCCAAAACTATAAACATCAGACTTGATTGAGAATAATCCCTCTAATGCATATTCTGGAGCCATATAACCACTGCATCAAGACAAATGATATGATGAAATTACCAACATGTGGGAAGAATTATCATTTTAGCAGGTCGAAATAGGCAGTGCATTTGCTCAAAATGTTTTACTTTGCGATACTTACTAGGTTCCTATAATTCTCTTGGTATTAGATTCCACTTCTTTCCCATTGACGATCTTTGCCAATCCAAAATCTGATATTTTTGGATTTAAATCTTCGTCCAACAATACGTTACTAGTCTTTAAATCTCTGTGAATAATCCTCAACCTTGAATCTTGATGAAGGTATATCAAACCTCTACAAATTCCAATAATTATTTCAAACCTCTTCGGCCAATTTAGCATTGCACTTTGTGTCCCATCTTGCAAGTAGTTAAACAAAAACACATTAGTATAAATAGTCCTAAATCTTAACACTTAAAAATTGGAAAGCTTAAGTAACACAATTTCTTGGCAATTTGTCTATGCTTGAAATCAAATATTTTGAAAAACTATTCTAGTTTTCAACTTTTCCGACTGTAAAATTCTTTTGGATCCTTCATGCATGTTCTGTTTTTCCTTTCTGAAAGGTATAATGCATTAAAAAGACTCAATCACTCTTTTGTCGTAAAGGGTAGGATGAAGAAGATTACCAAATATGATAGCATCTAAGCTATTGTTAGGCATATACTCATATATTAACAACTTTTCATTTCCCTTCATGCAATATCCCAAGAGCCTCACAAGATTTCGATGCTGAAGTCTAGCAATCAACGTAACCTCGTTCTTGAACTCTTCTAAACCTTGTCCAGAGTTGATGGATAGCCTCTTCACTGCAACTTCTAGTCCTCCAGGGAACTTACCCTGACAAAAGTTGTCCAAATCATTTATAAGAAACAGCAAAGGCATATATTTACGAGTATGCGGGTGTGTGAGTTTGCTATTGAAAATGAAACAACAAAATTTAACGCAGGTAACTAAACAATGGATGCGTGAACTTCCAAATACATGCCGTAATGTATTATTTGGGTACTTACTGCATGAACTTTTTTCTGCATCTATTGGCATAGATGTTTCTCGATACACTTAATGATCTAGAAACTTAATTTAAGACGACTCTAACAGTCAAGAACCTTTACTAAGTGGAATACGGACTACAACCAACAGACTTTTGGCCTGGCAGTATCCAGGGTGCTTTACCAGCTATAAGTTAAGTTGTGGTTTCAACTTTAAAGTCCCATTCGATACATGTGTGTGTGAGTATGTACGGCTAAAACAATAACAAACTATGGATAAAAAATATGATAAGTCATATAGTGCACTTGTTGTACAATTATTTTAATGGTATAGTAAGAAATTACTTCGGACTGATACCCCATTTGTGTTCTTGTTATACTAATTACAAAAAGTAAACACTGATACATTTTTAGAAGTAGCAAGAATTCTCACCTTGTAAACGGGTCCAAAACCACCTTCTCCAAGTTTGTTTTCTTCTGAAAAGTCATTGGTGGAAGCCGCTATTCTTTCAAACTCAAAGAAAGGTATACCTATGTTTGAAGAATCATTTTCATTCGAATTAAGTGGATCCAACAAATCCTGTATCTGCCTCACACTTTCATTGAATTGATGAACAGATTCGCTATCAGCAGTTCCTAAAAGAGACATCATATGTGGGCTAAGATGTTATTAACTTGAAGAATCAAAATTATACCACTGCACCTCAAGATCACAAATATTCGATTATAAAAACTGCATGCTAGATCTTTAGTTGAAAGGTTAATACTTAATTCATGATTAAGAACTACAACATAGAACAAAAAGATGGCTACATTAAGTAACTGTTTCTATATGCATTTGAATTGGTTATTTCGAGTTAACGTCTACAAAAGAACTTTGTTTTAAAAAAAAAAAATTTGTTACACGGTTTTTTTAGTGTCTATGTACTGTATTGTCAAGAAACAGTGGTTAAGTTATGATGAGTTGTTGAGTACCTAGTCGAATTTTTCAACAAGTGAAAATCTTAAGAAATGCTGTTTGGGTACCTTTTACTTTCTTAATATTCTTCCTCCTGAAACAAATGAAGCCGGCGCAACACAAGAGTAGCAGAACTCCCGGAACCACAATTGCAGAAAATATGAGGAGTTGATGGGATGGCTTCGACCTTTTTACTTTTCCATTAGCTATTTGAGGGGGCTTAATTCCTGAATGGAAATGTATATATCAAATGAAAAGACTTCATGTGTAACCAGAGAAAATGTATCTAATCATTTTTATTAAACTTAACGATTATGAGTTCAATGCAAGATGTTAACATGCAGGATTACATAAAGCAAACATCATTACAAGCATAAGAGCACAAGGGTCAGTCGTATAACATTCAAATTAAACTAGATTTCGACAGTTTTCGCAAAAAGAAGAAAAAAATAAAAATAAATAACATTGTTCATCTTTGGTCTAAGAAACTATGTATATATATTGACCTATAAATTATAGTTTTAAAAGACAACAATAAATAGGTGTGGTGGTTTAAGTAAAAAACACTAATTAAACGTGGTCTCACAGTTAATTAGAAACACCGGTCAATAAAGTACCTTACCTTTACGACAACCAAATTCTAAAGTCTACAGCTAGGGTCTTACTGTATTTGGGTCGTAATATTTTGGCATCAACTATTAAAGAAGTTTCAAGGATGCGTCATAGACTGTATAGTCATGTCATTCCAAATTATCAAGGCATAAATATTTTCTTCTTATAAACTTATTTGTAATTGATAATACGTAAAACATAATGATAATTAGAGGTAATACATATGTTCAACATAATTGATCTAATTAAGTACTCTTATCCAGCCTATGATAATGATAAACATAATTTATCTAATTAATTTAAGTACTCATAGTGAGGCTGAATCACTATGATTATGATTGATAAAAAAAATGAACTTCCAGTATTTTTTAAACTTCTTTGCACCTCTCATTAAAGATGCTAAAGTTAACTTATGTATTAATGACAACTGTGCCAATAGTAACTTACACTGTGCCAATAGAAGATAACATTAATTAGTCGTGGCAAAATAAAAAATAAAATACAACCCATGAGGATAACATTAGCTTACAAGATTATTATAAAATTGAATGCAAATGTAACAATTTGGTCAATCTTGTTTGCATTTTTTTTCTTCATGAGTCAAATTATTGAAATAAAAAGAGCACGCTAAAACCAAAACGAGGCAGCATATTAAAGTAGCCCACAAGGTATTTAAAATGCATAAACCATTTTATATCAACAAGATTAGATTAATACCATAACAGTACGAACAATTTAGATGATGGTATTATTAAATATTTCTATAATTATTAATTAAGGAACAAGTGCTCATGGTCGGTCCGACCCTTTTCACTCTATACCAAATCCATTTTTTATACCACAAAGTTTGCACATGTTACCAATTAAGTTATCGACATGAACAAGAAGTTAAAAATACAGAAAGAAATATGCACCTTTTGAAACAGGGTTACGGATGGAAAGTATTCGTCCACCAACTCCCTTAGTACTAACCTGTAGATCAACTAGTTGCGAACCCGAATACCATATCCAACACCCTTGTTTACCTCCAGGAACCCCGGCTCGAGCCAGTTCTTCGTTCCCTACAGCGCTATACGAATAAGCTTGGCAACAATCTAGCCCAAGACACTTTTCTTTACATTCTAGCTCACTTTTAGACTCCATGAATGTCTCAAAAGTTACATCAATCTTCACGATCTCCATGCTTAAGAAATTTGTATCATTTCCAATACAAATAGGTGCAGTTCGCTTGCATACTTTTTCATTCGTAACCACGTCAGGAATAAGGTCAAAACCAGGCACACAGTTGCAAAACGAATTGTTTTCATTCTTTTTACTCATGTCGCAATAGCTATTTTGTCCACACGCGTTGTATTTGCTACAATAGTCTTTCGGTTCAGACCAGTTTAGAACCCATTTTCCGAAAGTTAAATCCCAATAATAGAACTGGATTTCACCAGAACTGCTCATGACTAGCCTAGAGTTGTTTAGGGTTTTGGTAGAGTTTGATCTTGATAGCAAGTGAATGGCGGCGATAGGCATCTTCGTAGGGTTTTTGTTGCTTTCTAAACCAAACCCGCTTTTCCAATGAAGTCTTTTTCCAGCGAATATGGTGTAGTTGTTGTATCCGAAAACTGTGTCTTTCTGGAATACATAAATGCCAGATCCTGGGTCGTTTTGGGTTTTCCACGAAGTTAGTTTCATCGCCTTCTCCATGTACATTCCCGGAAGGAAAGTGTCGGTAGGGAAACTAAAGCTAGACCACATCTGTTTTCCTGATCCATCTTGCAGGATCAGGTTTCCAGTGTCTTCTAGCTTCAAGGTCCACGAAGCGGACCCTGAAGCTGAAGGTAGACCTGTGGTGTAATACGTTCTAGATTTGTCCTTCACCACTAGGTTACCATCATTTTCAATGGTGAGAAATGAGGAACTTGACGCGACAGGGTTATCGCGATTAGCAACCCACACAATTGTTTTTGGATCCGCGTAATACCATATTCCAAGATATCTTTGATTTGGTTCCAACCCGAAGAATCCCATTTGAAAGACTTTTGCCGGTGAAGTGAGCGTTTCATGATTCTTGTCTCTAATCGACCCGTTCTTTGTTAACTTTTCTTGCTGAGCATCACAACGAGGGGATAGTATGAGCACAAAGAGTGTTGAGAAGATGAAAGTGTTTATAAATTTGACAGAAGTCGTCATATGAAAATACAGGAACATAGGAGATTATCGAAATTTGTAAGACATAAGCTGTGTGTTCTGAATACATACATGTGCGAGTGATACATTTTACACCAAAGACAATGATAGAAAAGCATAAACTTTAGTGAAAAGGACAAACACAAAGACTAAAATAAAATAAACAAAAACGTTTCTTTATAATTATACGAGTAAATTGCATATTTGGTCCCTAAAGTATGGCTAAATTGCAGGTTTCATCCCTAACATTTCAAAAATTCAAAAATGTAACAATAGTCTTTATTTTTAAGGTTTTGCTGCATGTTTGATTCATAATCTGCAATTTAAGGACCAAACATGCAACGAAAACTTCAAACTTTTAGGGACCATATCTATAATTTAGGGACTAAACATGCAACAAAACATTTAAAATGGGGACTATCGCTGCATTTTCAAAACGTTAAGGATGAAGCCTGCAATTTGACTATACCTTAGGGACCAAATATGCAATTTACTCTAATTATACGCTCCATGGTATCAATTATATTAGTAAACGAGTAAAGGGGCCCGCGCGTTGCAGCGGGTTTTTGTGATTTAATTTTTTATGCTATGGTACTTGCGTCCTGCGACGGGTTTTTGTCATTTAATTTTTTATTATGTTAGGTTTTAGTGGTATTATTATATATTATTATATAAAATAAAGTTAAGAAAGGGGAGTTTTTATAAGTTTTGGAAAAATAAGGTTAAGAAGTAAAGAAGGTTTTTATTGTGTTTGATAATGTTTTTTACATATGCGTTTTCAGTTATGTTTTGTAATCATTCTTTGTGTACTAAATTTTTGATCTTAAATTTTTTTTGGAGGTGCAAATATTTAATTGTTTGGGAAATATTTAAGGGCAATAGCTCTTTGGGTTTCTTTTTAATCTTATTTCTACTGTGGGTTTTTTTTTTTTTGTTTAGATCTAGGGTTTCTAAACTAATGGCTGCGACTCCAAATTTGGATGAATTGAAAATTGCCACTGGTTCCGAAAACATTGCTACATGTTTTAAGTTTCTTTTAACGATGAATTGGTTGAGCGCGTAATCTTGTGATTAAGTGGAGGAGTTGGTTGGGCAACTTAGGGAAAAGATTCGAAGCTTGAGAGGCGGGAGCGGAGGTGCATTTTTTGGGTCCTTTTCGTCCAGAGGGGGTTGATGCTCTGTCTTGTGTTAGCCAAATGCAGGTTGTTCAAGGTGATATTGTGGAGTCGTTGGAGGATACTTTGGATTTGATACGTGATGGGATTATGCAGCAAGAACAACATGTTACTTTGATGGAGATCAATGAGGACATGGGTGATGGTTAGTGTGTATGGGTTGTTGTCTTTTGTCTATTTAATGCTTTTTTAAGTTATGTGGTTGAAGTTCTAGGTATGGTAGATGAAGGTGTATGAACATTTGGCCTTTCTTTTTGGTTGTATGGGTTTAGGAAGCGTAATTATTGTTAATGGGTAAGTTTGATGATCGTTGGATTACATTTTGTTTATGTGGTGCTTACGAATATGGTAGTGTCATTTATGTAATCATGATTATTATTAAGATATGAATATCTATGGTTTTGTTTTATTGGTGTTCTTTTTTATTGTTTGTTCTTGAATGCTTTTGGGTTATATATGTTTTATTGTTTTCGGGTTTTGATATTGGTTTTGATTCTTTTGGTCTTATTAAGCATGCGTATATGCTTTTGTGAACTTATGTCTTGTAACTTTATTGTAGTGGTTTGACTGTTTCGATTTTTGAAACCGATTTTAGAGAATTTGATATTGCTTTTCTTGTCACTTTTGTATAGTGGTTCCAATTATTGGAAATAGTCGGGTTCTATAAATGCTATGTTTGTCTAAGTTTTTTGCAGACTGGTGTAGTTATAGTTGTTAATATGTCACGGCCAGGGTGTCTTGCGGAACTTGGTTTTGCTTGTGATAGTGATGCCCTTGAGGATCAGATGGTGCCTTTTTGAAAGAGAAGTTGTTGCGGTAGCGTGAATGGGAGTCTTTGTTACGTGTCCGTTGTTTTGAAATTGCTGCACGTATTAGGTATATAGATGATTTAATCCAAGAGGTTTGTGACCAACAACGTGATGCAGTGGTGGTTAATTCAGTTATGTTTTTAAGGGAAATACGTGCACATGAATGTCTTAAGCAGGTTACATTTCAAGGAATGTTACCTGAGGCTCATAGGGCTCTTCGAACTGCAGCGGGTTACATTGAAAGCATTCGTTGTTTGTAATGGGTCATTCAGTTTGTGTGGTGTGTGTTTCATGTTTAGCATTTTAAGCATAATGTAAGCAGTAAGCAGAATCAATTTTGTTATTTGGAATTTCAGTAAGTACTGATCTTCTGATATGTAGTTGTTGGTGTTGGTGGCCTATTTTTTTTTTTGTTATTTGTTCAAGTGTGATGTACCTTTGGGTAGTAGTGTGCTTAGGTTTTAAGTCGTTTGTTATTTGTCTTTGATTCTAGTTGTTATGCTTTGTGTGTAATAAAAATAAATTTTGTAAGTTATTTTGCTTTTCGATTGTGTACATAAGTTGGTGCAAATATCATTGGATTCATCCCCAAAAGATTATAGTTTTGTTACAAAATTTGCCATATCAAATGGCTAATTATCATGGGATGACATGGTTAGCTACCATGTTATACATAATACATATGCATGACGATTGTTTACTTACGATTTATACATAAGTGTTTGCAACACGGTTCATGCTAATAAAGTTATATACATATGGTGGTTAACTTCAGTTGTTCAGTCTTGTTTCCCTTTTTTTTTGCTTATGTTTGATGAATCCTCAGAAGACGATGAGAATTTCAATTCTCTTTTTGCCGATTTCTTTGGAGGATTTGTTTGCTGAATTTCTTTCTCAACTGCTGTGTTGGAAACTTGTGTTGTTGGTGTTGAAGCATCAATATTTTGGATTTCCATATGTTCTTCATCTTGTGCCAGATTGTCATGTAAGTCTTCTGGAATTGGTGTGGCAAGTGATGGTTTGCTGACATCTTCTGATGTTTCGATGGTCCAATAAAGCGGATGTTCTTGAGGATGTAGCAATGGGTAGTCGCCAATGGTGTGGGGTCAAGGATTTTGTCCAATATGAATTGTACATTTCCTTGTACACTCTCTTTGTGAAATGCGGTTGGAAAATGTGTTGGGTTCCTTGAGGATAATAGTACTGTGGATAGTGATATGGGTTTTGGTCTTCAGTGTTGGCAATAGCTTGTTGCATTCAGTACAATCTTCTTCGATTCGGTGAAGCAGATTAGTATAATCATTGATGTGCCATCATGAATCATCGCTCTAAAACAATACACAGGAGACATAGGTTGGTTAATAGATCGTGTTTTCTACTATTTTTGTAACAAAGGAGTAATTATTTAAATAAAAGTGAAAGGAAGTATTGGTACCCGTAAGTTGGTGTGGGTTGAAAACCATGGTCAACACATCTTGGTACAAGGAATTCTTCAATTGTTTTAAGAGGACATTGGGAGCACTTTTGTAGTACCATGGTGGTGTACGATCAATTGTTAAGATTGTAGCCGTTAGTGAACCCGACATCTTGTTGTGTAAAATAGTTGTTAACAAAAGTGTTGATGACATCAATGAATTACACTATATGTATATATATACATATATATTCATATTTTTTCGTTTACCCTGTATGATTCTGGATTTATATCAAGCAGTGTTTTCAATGACACGCGATTCCTATTCCTTTCTTGGTCTTCATTCTCAAATTTTTGTGTCTCAATTGTGAGTGCAGGAGGTAGATCTAGGATTGTGTCGTACCTGTGTTGGCAATACTTGTTATGCATTACTATGTATGGATAAAATGTTTTTTACATTGTCATGAATGTTTTGCTTACACATTGCGGATTTCCTCTGCTTCCGGGATGTTTGGGTTTAGAAAGTAACGTGTTGCGATGTTCTGTAAGTTGGATTTACGTACATATGTATGCAAATTAGGTTTAGACATTTAATTTTGAACATTAATGTGTTTTGTTTTAGATATTGGAAATAGAAAATGTTAGGAAAGTATTTACCATTAAATCTGTTTGTCACTCTGCAAGACGCTATGGCAATGATCACTGGTTTCTTAAGTGTTTTATATTCTTCTTCATCAAACTCCATTGCCATTTCATTCCACATTTTGAATTTTACTGTCTTACCACTATTAGATACAGGGTAAATGAATAAGGGATTGACAAAAAGGTTGAGTAAATTAGTGTATGTTTATTTTAGTTAGTAAATGCAAACTTACTCCAAATTCTGCACATCTAAAACTCTCCATCGTGTAAGATTTGATGTTGTGCTTCCTGCATTTCTGACAGTGTCTATTCGCTGAATTGTTCCGATATAATCTAGTGGGTAAACAGTGGCCATTATTATTTGTTGTAAGTGTTAGTTATACTAAGAAAACAAATGTGTAAGAAATACCGTGAGTATTCTTTGTTGACATCCGCTCTTTTGGAAGTTCATTGTGTGCAAACAAACTCAAAATAATATTGTGGGAAATCATCGGTGGAATAATGTCGAAAGTCGTGGCATGGCCAAAGATGAGTGACGTTTTATGGCTAACGGTAGCGTTGCCATGATCTTGGCGGCTCACATTGAACCCCGCAATTCAGTATGCCATATTTTCTTGGAATTTTCTTCGAAATATAAAATGTCTTTGGCGACCATGTTTGCTTGAATGGCGTTACCTGTTTCATTTTACTTTTTGTAAGTCATTATAACTAATGTGTTTGTATAAGTTGGTATAGTTACATTATCAACAATATTTTATTGCATACCATCTATCAAGCGATATCTGACATACACTGTAGGATCGGTTTTTAGGATTCCTACCAATCCATTTTCTATAAACTTTAACTTCAATCATTTTGTTTGAATCTGTTGGTTTTATGTCTCGTACGTTGATTGGTTCTGCTGTTGGCATGATTGTTTTTCCTTTGTTGTCAGGGGTTTGAGATTGTTGTGTTGTTCCTTCCATGTTTGCAAAAATCAGAGTAATGATACCTGTTTAAGAAAAGAAAAATAGTAATGAAAGTTGTGTTAGTATCAAAGGTTAACTAAAGGTTTGGTATAATAGGTGTTTACTATCTATATGAAGGAACAATTGTAGGAAAAATAGGCAATAAAAAAAATGTATACCAAGTAATTATGAGAAACTGTGTATAATTATTCTTATACAATAGATTAGACATATATTTGATTGATAAAGATAGTTGGCTGTGAATGTGGACCATGTATGTATTGGATAAAAATAAAGGCATCAACATAAAAATAGCATGTGTTATCTATGTTGTATTGGTAAGCAGCAGTTTATGAGAACAGATTATGCATAAACCTGGTTCTGTACTATTTGTGACAAAAAATCTTTATAGACAATATTTTTTGTAGAATTTGGCTGTTGGTTAGGCTGTTGGGACATGAGTATTTTTAACCCTTCTGGAGATGTTGCACGTGACAGAGCGACGTATAATTGTCCATGGCCAAAAACAGGTTCCGGCAGGTAAATTCCTATCTTGTTCAGCGACTGGCCTTGGCTTTTGTTGATCGTCATTGCGTAGCACACTCTTAAAGGATATTGCTTTCTTTTGAAGATAAAGGGTATCTGCTCTTCTTTGTTTATTAACAGAATCCGTGGAATAAAGACTTTATCTGAGATGCGTGTACCTGTGATCATTTTTGCTTCAATGACTTTGTTCAATAATTGAGTGACTATGAGTCTTGTTCCATTACATAATCCACCCGCTAAATTTAAGTTACGTAAGAGCATAACTGGGGTTCCAACTTTTAACTGTAACTTATGTTGTGGAAAACCTCCAAACGAAAGACTGTTCAAGTATTCTATAGGATATAGAAGTTCGCCACCACCGTCATTGCTTTTAGGTAATGCCTCATCGGAGCTGAGATAAGTTTTAAGGTGACCTTTAAGCATTTGTAGAACTTGTGTATTTATCAAATCAGCTGTGTCATTTTTAGGACATACAATCGCTCTATCTTGTAAGGCGTGAGCTGTTGGGTTCTGCAATGTTTCATTATCGTAGATAAATTGTATTAGTTCTAACCTTGAGTTGTCGGATTCTGGTATACAAAAAGTAGTTGGAATGGATACCCATGAAGTATTTTCGCTGTCATCATCATCTGGTACACCAATGTTGCCATCTCCAATGGCAAGTAGCCATTGTGAAAAGCTGTTTATATTGTCTCTTTCTTCTTCAAGTAATCCTTCTTTTAGTAGCCGCATATTTTCATTGAGCCTGAATACCTTGAAGTGTTTCCAGAGATATGACTGCGTGATTGAGGAAGAAATAATTTCATTTTTGATGCTTTTTCTTCTGGAAGTGTTTGTCTAAAGTCGCCACCCAACATCAGGTTTTCCTCCAAACAAAGAGTTTGGTGCATCTAGAATATCCCTAAGAGTACGATCCAATGTCTCAAAGCACTTTCGATCATTCATTGGAGCTTCGTCCCATATTATAAGATCTGTTTCTTCCAATAAAATTGCTAATTGACTTGCTTTTTTCACACTACACAATGATTCATTAGTTAGATTCAAAGGTATCTTGAATCTTGAGTGTGCAGTACGTCCGGCTGGTAAAAGTAATGATGCAATACCCGATGATGCCACCGCTAGCACTATCCTGCCTTCTGAGCGTAGTGTGCATATTATAGTTTTCCAAAGAAATGTTTTGCCCGTTCCGCCATGGCCGTATACAAAGATAAGTTGTTGCTTATTTTCTGATATCGCTCCTGTGACCAAATCAAATATAATCTTTTGTTCCTTGTTTAACCTTGCTATCAACAAATCGTTTTCTTTCTGGAGCATTTCACGGTTATAGTTCCTTTCTTCCATGAGAAGACGGTTTTTCAACGCTTTAAGCAAATGTTTGGGCGCCAAATGCAGACCAAATTCTGGTAACGATTTTGAGTAACTGTTTAACATTGCTTCGACTTCGCACAAAACATATGCTTCTAGTTCTGTATCATTTTTCTCAATAACTTGCATGCCCAAAGTTTTGGAAAGTATATTGGGAACATCATCGGACATTTACTTCCAAAAACTTTTCCATAAGTTTTTAGGATTTGATACGTCGCAAAAAATGAGAATTTGCACAAATAAGGAACGTAGTTGTGAAGCAGTTGCATGGAAAGCAGCTTCTTCTAACGCTATTTTCCATTCGTTATCGTCACCAAGCAAACCCATTGCTTAACACGCTCCTCTGTATGTTGGATATATTATGTTATTGACTTTTCGTATGTCTTTGAAGGATTTACAACCTTTTTGACGGCATAACAACATTCTTTCATAAAATAAATCACCAAGGCTTGGGTGTATGTATGTTAACCTCCCAATTGCTGGCTTATTCAGGTTCCTGCGCCTTTGCCAATAGTTGCTGCCATTATACCATGCAAATTCACTTGGGAAGTCTAGATATGTAAGATGTCTTCCATCTTCCCATGTGGCATTATAGTTTAACCATTCAGTAAGTGTTGTCTTCTTGTTGCAAGGGTTAGAAATTATTGAATTGAGGCTGTCGGTGGCTCTGAAAGTAACGTGTTGCTTGTTTTCCAGATGAACTGCAAGTATTTGAACAGCCGGGTCTCTACTGTGTATGTCGAAACCAAAGATCCTCCAACATGCCTCATGCGGGCCTATAAATCTTGATTCTTGGAAATTTTTGATTTCGTCTATTTGTATACGTTGCCGTTCACTGTTGGATGATGAGGGTTCTGCACCTTTTGTTATGCTAGCAACTACACGATCAGTGCCTTTAGAAATATACTTGAAAAGGTATTTAATCAGCATTGACCACCCACAATATTCGACATTGATGTGTGCATAATATCGCATACAAAGTAGTCTGTTATATGGGACGACATACGCATTATCAAGCCGAACATTGTTTTTCTTGATGGTTATGCCTGTATCGCGTCTTCTATAGTGAACGTATCCATCTCTGTCTATGTATGTTTTGTTACAATATTGTTTTGGGAAATTCCTGTTACAGCTTTGAACCGCTTGCATACATGGAGCATTTTTATTGGCTTCTCCACATGGTCCATGCATCATAAGTTCTGCAATTACTCTATAACCTTCTGGATCATCAGTTGGGTCCGGTAATTCTGCAGAAATGTATCTGTCCACTTCTTCGTCATTTTGTATTTTGTTGCTTCGAGATCCAAATTAACGTATGACGATGTGGAAGACCACGTTTTGAAACTCGATTGTATATAAAGCGTGGCATAAAATTAGGAACAATGTTAGTAATTTATTTAAGGTTTAAGTTGTATATACTTTTTTTTTTTTTTTTTAAGCAATTAAGAAACTTACATATAGAATAAAGTTGTTTTAGGAAATACTGCGGTCAAATTGCCAAGGGTCCTTGAATCTCGAGAAATTTGATGAAATCTTGGACTTTTCCTCAAATATACGGACTACAATGTCCGCTCGATCTGCAGAGTCGGCCTGGGAAATCTTCCATATATTACGTAATCTCGGCCACTTTATGTTGCGGTGAATGTTACAAAAAAGAAGGGTTTCCACGGACACGGGATTGCTAAGCGTCTAGGTAGTGGTATTTGTACATGTACCTAGGACCACCGTGAAAGATGCCGGTAGTATGATTCTTGAACCTACATCATGTCCATCACGGTCTCCTCTCATAATTGCGTCATATAGGCCTGAAAGATATTCATTTCTGAAGTCGTTTTGCTTTTCACGAATAAAATCAAGCCGATTCTGTTCGATTGCACAATAAGCTGTGACTACATACTGTTGGAAGAGTCGTCCTGCTCTTGGTAGTAAGCTGAAACGGTTTACACGGTCATGTAGCTGGTAAGCATAAAACATTTTCATGGAGATATTCTTTTGTTTGCGGGAGCTGCCTTGTTGTAGCTTTAGTGGCATATCTTTTTGGTATCCTTGTTCACCATAGACAAATATCAGTGGAAATTGAAGAGACATATAACACGGATGTAACTTGTTTACCCTTTGAGCAGTTCTTGAATGTTCTTGAATAATAATATCAAAATCGGCTTCTGCCTCTTGGCTTTGTTCATACACTATTGCCCCGACTGTTTCTGCTGTAGGTAGCTCATACTTACGGGTTCCTACTACACTGTAGAGCCTTACTTTGAATTGTGGTATTCTTGAGTCTAACATTTTATCTCTTGCTGTACGAAACAGTTGCACCAATGCATTATGCTCATCCAGTAACTCAATCAATCCTTGTACGATGTCTTTTTTCAGTCCACTTTTTTCCTCGCCGCCAAAGTGAAACATACGGTTGTCAATTTCGTTGTCCGTATCATATATGTATAGTTGTAGGAAACATGGTCGTTCCCGTTCTACTGGACAAAGTGATCCAATATTATGATATATTTGACCTGAAATGCGGAATACGTAAGGCCCTCCTCCTTTGTTAAGTGAATCATCAATCTTTGCTCCATAAGATGTCATGCTGAACATTTGATTATATGCTCTTATGTTTTCCATGAAGTGATGGTCTTTGTACAATTGTTTAATGTACTCAGGGTATTCTTCGTGTTGCTTTATAACAACGCAACCACCTAAACAACATTTATGGTACTGTGGCAAAGCACTTTTCTATGATTGCTTCAATCTTTCTTCGTACCAAAATTTTGCTCCACAGTATTGACAAACTTGGTCACATTTTCCAAACTTTGCGTATTCTAAAGGTGACATGATTTTTAAAATACAAATGAGAAAAGATTTAAAAAAAAAACAATGGCTTAATGTGTACAAATAAGACTAAAAAGTAATACAAACCTTTTTGTGTCATTATAATTTATAGAAGGCAATTGGCATTCATTGTTCGTATTTTTAACTTTGCACCATGAGTTTTAAATATGTTTACATACGTTATTATTATTATTATAAAGTAAACTAAAAATTACATAAAAAACGTTGTTTAACGTTTAATTTCTTAAGTTTATAAACATTATTTTGAATGATTTATCCATATATTGTTGATTAACGGTTTTGTATTTACGTCTGAGATATTAAATGTCGTTACACTTTTATACTTTGACACTATACTATAACAACTTATAATATGTATAATACTTACTATTAAGTTCATCATGCATTATCATATCATTGAATGGTGTTTGTATTATTCTATGTTTTGAATAAAGTAAACTAAAGAAGGATGCATATTTTGTAAGCATGTATATCGTATAATACTAAGCGACATAAAATGTGACAATAAGTATGCATCAAATATTTTGCAAGATCGTTTTGTTCCATACTTTGGATATTGTCATCTGGTTTATGATTACTTGTTCCAGGATTAGATGATTGCATTGAAATGCCACATTCTGTTTGCATATGTGGAAAACCTGGCTTTTCTGCAAAAAATATAGTAATTAAGCAATATTGTTAATTGTTGTAGTTGTATTCTACGTATGCTATGATATAATGAAAAGAAGCTGAGATAATGTTACTTACGACTTTGTTTTGCCGATGCTATACTAATGTTTCTTTCGCAATTAGTGTCACAATCTGTTGTAAATTCTCGAATGGTATTTGTTTCTGTGTGCATATGTGGAAAACCTGAGTTTTCTGCAATAAATATAGTAATAAAGTGAGGTGGTTAATTGTTGTAGTTAAATTCCATTCACGATATGATATGATGAAAAGAAGGTGGGATAATGTTACTTACGACTTTCTTTAGGTGATACTATGCTGATGTTAGTTCCGCAATTACTGTCACAATCTGTTGTAAATTGTTGGATGCCACTTGCTGTTGGTATCTTTGCATTCGTCGAACTTGTAAAGTAGATAGAACCTTTCTTTTCATTTGCCATAACAGGTCTTAAAAAAACCCCTTTCCTTTTCGTTCTTTCATAAGGGTTGTTGATTTTTTTAGGTAGATGTGCATTCTTTAACGTATTTGGTGTAAAGGTTGGAGAAGCATAAGACTCAAGGATATTTTCATGTGACACATTGTTTGATTTGAAGGTTTCGGTAACCAAACGATTAGATTCCTGTGTAGGCTGCATTCCACTTTCTATACTATTTTTCATATAGTTGGCATGCTTACATATCTTTTTGCTATTATTAAGAGGCACAACACTCACGGCTTTAATATTATGGCTACCGGCATTAACGTCATCTATATTGCTATCACCGGTTTGGTTCAATTTAGGCATATTGTCGTTTGATAATTTTCTTTTTGTTTTCATTTTATTTAACAAACAACAAATTGCTATACATTTAGGCATACAAAGCATATTAATAAGGGTTTTGGTTAGTTCCATTTGCAAATCAAAAACAAAACATAAGTACAAAGTTTAAACCTTTAGTTTTTTCATATATTGTTTCTTATATAATTTGCAACATCTTTTTCTTAACTACCGTATGATAATTCGTTAATTTATTAGATTATGTATTCATGCAGAAACATCTATATAGTGATAATACATGCAATTAAGACAAAGGATGATAAGTGTATGACTATATTAAATAGAGTAGTTACTATACCTTAGACGGATTTATCGTTGGTAGCTGAGAGGAGGTGAATGCAGTAGATCCTATGTCAGAGAATTGTTGTTCCTGAAGTTTCGTTTGTTTCCATTGTTTTTTTATATTTTCTTTTGGCCAGGTTTGAGGCGGTTAAAATGTAGGGCGGGTTGTTTCTTACCCGAAACGACAATTCCAACCTTTTTCCAAAGTTTGAAACGACAAAAAAAAAAGGAATAAACACTGTGCTTGCTCTCACATGCAACCGGGTCAAAAGCGGGTTTACACTGTAGACAATGACGTCGTTTTGCTCCTGGATTAGTAAAATTTATAATTATAATTTATAATATCAATTATATTAGTAAATCAATGGAATTGAACCAAACCAATATGATTAAGAGAGTTTTATTATGCTTGAGTTTATATCAAATTTAGAAATGCAACTATATCGGACATATATAGAACAATTAAAAATACAAATATTCACGTGCAAAGCATGTGGTTGCGAAACATTGATTCTAGAAAACAAAAATGACAAAATTCATACAAGTAGATAGTTGTTGTATTTGTAAGGCTCTAAATGAACCGGGCAAACTCGGGCGGAACTTTGTCCATGTTTGTCCGTTTAATTTTATCGAACCTTTTTACTTAAGTGGACGAATTTTTTGGTTTATTTCTCACATTAAAAAATGAGGTTGTCGTGTTCGTTTAAGCCCGTTCATAAAAAGATTAAACAAACGTAAACAAACGAACATAAATAAACGTATGAAGACAAATAAAAGAAAATATAAAATATTATGTCCTTTCTTTGTTCGTCTATTTATGCATACCGATTTTTAAATAATATAACCATGTTCCAATCAATCACCTTTCATCATACTTATGACCTGGCCACGCCACCTTACCACCCATGTTTGTTTTCTCGAAGCCCATCATGAACCACCCTTGTTGCCGCATGACCCGAAGTATAAAAATGTGTGCCTTAAGCTAAGGACAACACTCAACAAGTAGAAACCCCCCGCTATGACCCGAAGTATAAAAATGTGTGCATTAAGTTTGAGTGGTCAGACCCTGTCCTGAGGCATAATATGAGACAAAACATGCCACATGACACTAGTAGACCGTTCTCTACTACCATGAGTCTCAGTGTCTAAGAGTTGCACTAGTAATGCACTTATCACTCGCTGCTTACCTATTGAATCCACAAATTACTAGTAGTGAGATTACTGTGATGAGTGGAACTTCAAGTAGGATCTTAGTCTTTTAAAAAATTAATTGTTTTATTTAAAAAACATGGGTAATTAATTTTTAAAAGAATTAATTATCAAAAATACTAAAATTTTTTAACTTTGTTTTTATTGTAGATGCCATTACCTCTTCAAAACATGAACTATTTGACTATCAAGTCGATTCTTGAAAAGGAAAACTTTCTGGTCCTAACTTTCTCAACTGGTATGGAAACTTAAGGAGGTAAGCCGAAAAAAATCTCGTTTATCTGGAACAGCCTATACCTCCGAACCTGCCCCTGTGGATGCTATGGAAATTGTTGATACGTACTAGATGGCTTGACGCTCAGCAGGAAGTTACATGTCTTATGCTTGCTAGCATGACTCCAGATCTTCAAAAGACCTTGGAGGAATTCAATGCATATGAAATGCTCAAGGAACTACGTTCTCACAACAAGTTGATCACGAACTTCTTAAAACCGTGAAAGAATTTCATACTTGCAAGTAGGAATAAAGGTTGTGGAAACGTAGAGGGGGGGGGGTGAATACGTTACCGTTTGAAAACTTTAGATCTTTAGTATCAAATCGCTTATGAAGTTTGTTATAATATGAAAGTTCATTATTGTTTGTGACCAATGTAAAGCATAGTAAATCATGTTGTCACACAAGCATTAACATCAAACCACATCACAAGCAATAGTATAGTGCAACTATTAAAGTAAAGAGATAAAGAAAGGAAAGTGCAAACCGAACACGATGATTTATAGTGGTTCGGTCACGGATCTCCTTTCCGCCTCTACTCCACTCCCGAGTACCCAACTCGAGAGTTACTTCACTAAATCAACAAGCTCCGCTACCGGCGGAGAAAACCTTACAATCGTCACTTACACTTTTTCCGGTACAAAGCTAAATACCGGGTTCTAGTTTGAGGTAGAACCAACCTAACGTCGCCTATACAATATTTCCGACACTAAGCTAGATGTCAAGTTCTTTTACAAGGGTACAACCACTCCCAATATGTTTTATGGCCCAACATAACAAACCTTGTGTTTTATGGCACAAACACATAAACCATCTAATCTAGTTTGGTGAAAGTGTTGTTATGATGCAATGATGTTTACACTAATGATCCATGACACAAATGTCTAATGGATATGAATAACTACTTCTAAATGAACTTCCATTGATAGGAAGCCTTCATGATGAAGATCACAAGTTTCTAAACTTGTTGTGATAGATCTTCGACTTGTGGTGAGTGGGATGGCTAGATCTCCAAGCTTTCCTTGGTTGATCAAAGAGTATGCTTACAACAAAGATGAATGTTAGAAGCATTATGATCATGATGATTAGGGTGTTTAATGTATGTTATTACATTGTTAATGATTGATCTAAATGTATGCAAGAAGGTGGAGAAGATGTGATTTCAAGTGGTGAAGAAATGGGAAAACAATGGGCTTATTTATAGCGAAAGTGGACGGGGCGTCCACGGACCAAGGAGCCCTTTAAAGGGTTCCGCCCCTTTATATAAAAGGGTTGCGTGGGTGCACGAGGAAAATCTAAAAATCTTTCTTCAAATCTTTCCAAGATATTACCAAATCTTACTAAGATCACATTTGATATATTGAGTATCAATCTAACCAAAATATTCAATTGATCTTCCAAGGATTTCAAAGATGATGCATGACATGATGTAACATGTATTTCCATTTTTAATTAAAGGTTTATCAAGGTAAACTTGTAAAATGTATTATGTAACTAGTTATTAAAATGTCTAGTTATCTTTTGAAATACTTGTGAATGCAACATGTAAAATGAGGTTCGAAATAGAATGGTTAACCTATTAAAATACTTAGTGACTCTAAATGTATTTTAAACATTCTAAATGATTTGTTAATGGGTTTGATCATAATGCCACATAACAAACATGTACGAACCTATGTTGTAACATACGAGGACTTGAGACATCGAGAGGTGTTGAATGTATTTGAGATAAAGTGTGATTACAAGTAACTTGTACATTTTCGTTATGTATTACAAGTTACATGTTTGTCATCAATCAAAACAAGCGAGGCTGTATAGATTAAATATCGTAACATTTGCACTAACAATCTCCCCCTTTTTTATGATGACAAAGATATGTAAACGTAATAGAAAGTAAAATGTAAAAAGTTACTTGTATCCTTACTACCTTTACATTACCTTCTCCGTTTACACTCTTCTCCCCCTTTTGTCGAAACAAAAAGGGCGTGTCCTTGGAGTATAACTTCATTTCTCCCCAAAAGGGTGAGCTTGCATCATCCCTAGTGAAGTTAAGTCGTCTACTTCAATCCGTTCCTTGTTAGGTAGCGAATCCATGGACCAAATAAAGAGGCTTAACCTACATCAAGGTTAGTTTTATGCAACAAAAATTATGAGAAATATATGAAAAAGAAAAAGGCATAGCAATGTTAGCCTATTTTCTCCACTTTTATCGAAGCAAAAATGCTTGTTGAAAAGTGATAATGATACTAAATGCGTGCATGCTCCCCTGACGGTTGCTCCCCTTGTTTGAGGCGTCGGGGTATGATTAAAAACCTAAAAACAAATATTAGTGCAAAACTATATTCGTCATTGGACGAGTAAGTGATATACAACAAAGTGTGTATAAGATGCATTCGATAAATTCTTAACAAGCTCCCTTGCTCTAGGTCATCAAGATGAACCTTCAAAATAAATATTAGTATAATAGAAGCTTTGTCTTTAGACAAATATGTCATATACAAACAAGTGTATAGACGATGCAATATGAGTCCTTAAAGGATATTCCTCCTTGTTCGAGGGTGTCAAGAAGCACCTAAAATAAGAAAAATAATTGATGCAAACTTCATCCTTAGATGAGTAAGTTATATACAATCGAGTGTATATGATGATGAACCTACAATGAAAGACATTAGTGCAATATATTTCATCTTTTTAACAAAGAAAAATAAGATGTATATATGTGATAAATGATATAATCAAAGATCTCATGAAGTGTAGTCTCCTAATTACAATCATAAGAAAAGTGAGAATATAATATGATAAAAGCCTACAAAATAGTTCCTAGAAAGAAGATATGAAGTCTTCCACAGAGTGTACCACTAGTGGTGCTAGTGTTGGTGTCGGTTTACTAGTAGGATTCATGTGGTGATGGTAGATGACTCGAGATTTACAAAAGCAAGTTTTCGCTAATCCATGGTGGTGATGATTAGTGAAAGTGGTGATGGAAGGTGGTGGTGATTAGGTAGGAAGCTATTAAGGAGTTAGAAACTCGTATGTATAGCAAATATAAAAATATGGATTCATGCAATCCTTTCGTCATGTCAAGTGACCAAAGCTAAGAAGAAAAAAATATGAATGGACATTGCATTTCAATGATGCATAAGGGTTATGATTTGAATGATTTATTAATGCTAACAACCTATTGTTTTGAGCAAGTTCTCATATGCTTCAACCCAGGAGTAATCAATAATGCGTTCTATCTAAGAATATATAAAAGTGATAACATGAAGATAAATTCGTTCATTGATTTACACGAATTATAAAAATGACCTATTCTAGGTGACAATGGGAAAGGTAATATTAGCATGATTTTGAACGACATGGATAATTATCACTTTGAAAAGAAGTGAAGACAATATGGAAAATACTAATAATAATAATAATAATGAGTACCTATATGAGGATGAGAATGACATCATATAAGTGAGAGTTGGATGGACCAACGTGTTGGAAATGGTTGTTTTTATTAATATATCGTTTGCACTAACAATGACATGCATGATATATGTCAAGCGAGAAAAGGATAAGATCCTATGATGGTGTTCTAGATAGTGAAGTTGTAAGGTGCTAGTTTTAAGGAAAATCCTAGATTCGTTGATTTTAGAGATGCAGAAATTTGTAAAACACATGATGTGTTTTTCACTTGATGAGGTATTGGTGCAAACTTGTGATATAAGGTTAAAAAGGTTAAACTAGTTGTGGTTTCGTGAACCGGTTTTAGCCAAGTGGTGTTTGCCTATGTGTTGGTATTTTAGAGTCTAAGAGACATAAAATTTGACAAAGACAATTATGTGAATGAATTTCTCTCCCCAATTGGTGGACATCCAACATAATGTGTAATGTATCAAATAAGGAATGACAACAAAGTGTTTAGGAGGTTATTCGGGTTAACGAAAGAGATGAGCTTAGTGATGCTTTTCTGGATGATGGTTAGCATACAATGAACTTCATCCTTAAAGTCACGTACCTCTTCTCGATTAATACGAGATGATCATATGATGAGGCATGTGGTTTCCTAATAGAAAGTGAAGAGGATTAGAGTATTGTTATAACTAAATAATGATGGAGGTTATGTTTTGGAAAGTGGAAGCAAAAATGAGATTTGGAAAGAGGTCGGTTGAAAGATAAAAATGCAAAGCCAACCCTCTAGAACTTAATTCTATATGCTTTTAAACTATATGCAAGTGTAGGGGTCCCATAAAGCATAGTACTAATCTACGTAGTAATAAAAGAGATTATGCAAAATAAGCATATAAAAGTTAGAATTAATTGAGATAACAAATAATTTGTTATCAACCTACAAAACAAATTTGTTAGTGACAAAAGATGTTAACATGATAGAAATCAAATGATAACATATTATATAAGCAAAAACAACACATTGCACTTAAGTAGACAAGAAATCACCATACAAGATAGCATCAAGACAATCATATTATGCAAGAATACAACTTTATTCAAGACATTTCATTTCGAGATTGTTTTGTTGTTAGACTTAGACGTTTAAGCATACTTGGCTTATAAATTATCACAACAATCTATGTGATTAATTTGTAAGATAAAAAGGCTTCTAAAAGTTTGTCATACCAAAAGTACTTTGACAGATTATGTGTGCACATGTAGCAAACAAATAGTGTGACAAGAAGCAAAAGAAGCAAAATGAAAGATTCATGCAAGCCATGTTTAAGACATAACAATTTGGAGCATGTATCATTTGGATCGTACTACACATAGATGTAATGAATGCCAACTAATAGCTTTCAACCACAAATATATCATATCAAAATGGCATATTATGAGTTCATAAGTAACATGTTAATCATGCTAAAAATAATTCAAAGGTAAGTAACATGCAAATAAAGTTTAGGTTTAAACGTTTAGTAGCATGAAACAAGAATACAAGCATTATGAAGATAAAACCCGAAGGTTTACACATTTGACTAGTTATCAAACACTAAGATAATGTCAAATCAACTTATCGTATCAAACAAGAACATGTAATCAACACATGTAAGTGCAATGCAAGTGGTTTTAAAAGAAAAGTTATATATACTACTTGTTTGATTAGTATTCCTAAGGCGAGGCAAACTATCAATGTTTTAACATTTACTTTAGGCAAGTATAGGAAAAGCATTTTTCAAGTTGGAGAATGAATATGAGACTATTACTAGCGGTGCTCAATTAAGGCTAAAAGCGACCATTTTACGGGTGATTCCACATACCCAACTTCTCTCAAGAAGCAATTCAACCGTTAGGACAAATTGAGTTTCTAGTGCAATCGTTTTCCAAGAGTCATTCTCATGTTAGAAAAATGGGAATTCCTACTTTTGCCTATTAAAGTGTATAAAGATGATAGTTTAACACTACTTGGCTTAATGTGACTTAACTAATATGCAATATAACTAAGGTGATGAAGACGTCATGTTAAACACATGAATTTCAACAATGGTGTGTTGATAAACAATATGTTTTAATCTTGTGTTTCGAATCTAAGGTTGTAAGATCTAATGGATGAAATCTTTTGCGTTGAGTTGAAATGTATACTTTGAATGTGAATTGATCATCTAAGACTAGAGAATGGAATATGTTAAACTAAGAACGTTCTCAAGAAAGCTCTTTGGTATTTTAACAAGAATCTAAGTGAGGTTACCAACTTCAATAGATCTTGTGTATGCTCTAAAGATGTGTAGTTTTAACCTTGGATGTGCACTCGGTTTTGAGCAAGGTTAGGTTATGATGTATGCTTGAAAGAAAATAGATACAAATAGCATCTTTCAACAAATGAGATTATCCCATGGCATAAGGTTATCATGCTTATGAAAACAAATATGACAAGATGAATTGGATATGCTAGTTCATAGAACTTGTAGGTGTTTGTTTCAAGATCATTTAGCCAATGAGGTGTAATGAAATCTCTTGTAACACAACTATTTATGTCGCAATAATGATGCATAGGATATACAATATCCTTTTAACAAGATGAAAGCTTAACGCATGAATCTTAGTCATAATGTTCTTCAAAACATCATGTTTTCCTAAATGAAGATATAAAGCCAAAGTGTTTGAATCGGATAGTCCCATCTAAATAAACTTGGTCTCAAGATTATATTCACTAGATGATGACAAGAGTAATTCACTCGAGTTTCTTATGTATACTCCTCAAAAGTCATTGTTGCTTTGGGTGTATGATGTTGGCTTTGAGATTGCATATTAACATATGTTGTTAAAATGTTGATTTGAGGTTTAACGAAATTTATGCAGAAGTTTATCGACAAAGTATTACTAATACTTTGATAATTTGTGAAGTAGTACTACTTATACCTAGTGGACATTGACAACAATTACCAAGAGCACCATGCTTATTTGATAGTTGAGGTTCTAGCCATAATGAATTATCTAAGTCCTTATATATGGGAAAGGATGGTTGAGTTTGTTCAAGCGTGCATTTGATTGATACAAGTGTTGGACACAAAGGCTTTTGAGCAATACACTCAACGAATTCAAATGATGGTAAGGATGGTGGATTGGTTGATCTAGGAGGTATGTCTTCTAGTGTGTCTAAATAAGGATGTGGTGATGTAGGGGTTTGTTGTGCTATGGGAGTACTTAGGTTGACTATTTGTCCATAGACGTTGAACACAAAGAAGTACGGATACTAATTCTTATGGTTCATTGGTTGCTACAACTAGTGGGTGAAGTGCTTGAAGTTTTGGTCATGTCTATGAAGCTTAGGGGCTGAGGTATAGGTTCACCTTGAAAGGGGACGTTTGATTTAAAGGATGCTCTTGGAAGATCATGATCAATACACTTAATGGTGCCAAAAGATGGAAGAGGGATAATAGGTGTCAAAGAGGGATAAGTGGCACAATGGGTTGTTTGTTTTGGATAAGTGTTTCAACATGTGTTGTTAAAATACTTGGGTGTTGATTTTTTGGATATGACTTTTAATGACTACAATCGTAAGTCGCATATACTTGAATATTTCGGATGAAATACTTAAGTTGTCAATCCTAATTTGTTGAGATTATAAAGCTTAGATTGAACTTAAGGATAACAAGACTTGATAGTATGTCTTTAACATACGTGTGAGTTATGACTCTATGTAAATACTTATCGTCTTGAAGAATGACACATTATTTTCATGTTAACCAAGTGAGGTAAAACATGTAGATACAAAAAAATATCTATATTCATATGATAGACTTGTGTATGATATCTTTGCAAATAATGAGTCCAGATTTGTTAGTCTCGCTAAGTCATCTAAGTCATCCGCAAACGGGTGAGGAGATGTTGGTGGTGTTTGCACAAAGTACAACTTTTGGAGACTTTGGTAGTGAAGGTGTTTTGGATGGTTGTGAAGTAGTCATAATGATGGGTGATTTTGGTAGTGGAGTTGGAGTACTCAAGTTTAAAAAGTTCACATCTTGAATGAGTGATGAGATGTTGAGAGGTAATGAGTCTAAGGATGAAGAGTTCAAGTTAATGAAGTAACAAGATTGAATGCTAATCCTAGTGGTTTTCTTAAGTGGCTTATTTGAAGTTGAGATTTAGCCATTTTGACTTTGCTTTAAGAAATGCTAAGCTGGGAAAAGTAACAGTGAAGGTGTGAAAATGACCATCCTGAATGTGTCGATTTATGGAACTAATAATTCACGGATTTGATGTTAATCCATACAAAGATGGTAGTTTTTAATGAGATGGAAGTGTCTAAGATCATGTCAAACATCCTAAGTTAATCCATTGAGGACGTGTTGAGTGAGGTATGAAAGATATGCATTAACGACTATCCTAGAAAGCGAAATTTGGTAAATTAGATTGCGGGATTTAGTAAAATTCAACAACTTACACAGCAGTTCACGGCACCATTTCTTTACAGGTGGAACCCTTAAATTGGTGCGCTTTGGTCCGCTTTGTCAGATGCGGCGGTACCAAAATACATAACAGACGGTACCACATTTTGGTGCCGTCGATCCGTGGACACCGAAAAGTTCACAGACCCATTTTTCGGTGTCGGGAGTTTTCGAAACACGAAATTTTGCTTAAAACATGTGACATTAATTACTTCTAGTTAGGAAAAGTCGATAACACATATACAAACATAGTGGAGCATAGACTTTGACCAGGGCTAACGATTTTCACAAAAAGTGAAAATGGGTAAAATTTGATAACACACTTGTGCTATCCACCTGCATAAACCGGTTAGCATACAACATTATTTTAAGTCATATTATCATCCTACAAAGTAAAACAAATAAATTACATCATACAATATTGTTTTTGTCCTTGTACCAAACACTCTCTTAAAACCTCCATTTTTCAAAGTACTTGACTAATTTTCTTAGTACTCATTGCTAAGCGAGACATGACATTTCATAAGTTATGAGTATGACCTATGCAAAGGAAGTGATCTAAGTCTATAAGTGATGGTAAAATAATTTTCCAACTTAGTGCACAAAATCTAGCAAAGTCCTATTGTGCATAAACAAGAAATCGTCAAACTAGCAAATAAATAACATGGCAAGATTGACACGTATATTATGCAAACAGAAAAGTGTAAACAACAATTTAAAAATAAGCAAGCACCATATATGCAAACAACATAAACAAGTAGTCATTTAGCATAGCATAAAATGAAAAACACTTTTCATCATTTAGCGTTTAAAAATGACGATGTATACCAAGCTTGATTAGTTTCCTTTAAACATATTACCAAATTAATTAGTTTCAAAAGAAGTTGTATCAAAGTTCTAAGAATACCAACTTAAATTGTTTGATTCAAAATTTGAGTTTTATGTTAAAGCGAAACTTAATATTTTAGATATACTGTAGTATTTGGTCTATTTTACTTATTTAAAATTAGACTCGAGCCATGAAAGTATTTTTAAGTGAAATTAGACTCAATTCCCTTTAAAACGATAGGTGGCTCGACTCGAGCGGACTTACTGGTTAATTAGTTATGATTTTTGAAGTAGCCTAAAAGCTGCATCTTGTCGTGAGACGGATTCCACGGAACCAAATAAAGGGATTCGCCCTTTATAAGATTTGGTGCCGTGGTCCTCTGAACGATTCACCAAAACTATTATTTGACATAGAGAAAAGCTGTGTGACTTAACTAGATTTCATAGTAAACATATAATACACATATTTAACAACATATCTACTTATGTAACTTATCTTAAACATTTACGGAGGTGATTTTCAAGAAAACCTTCAAGCTTGTATACAAAGTTACATTTAACAACAAAATTTCTAAGTATTACAAGCAAAGCATTTTTCATATTATTTTTCGCTTCAATGGTAATTTGATACATGGATCGTACTCTATTTTAAAAACCATTTGTTTTGAAAAATAAAAGCCACGTGGCTCGATACCAATTGTGGAAGCGTGGGGGTGAATCGTTGGTTTAAAAACTTTAGATCTTTAGTATCAAATCGCTTATGAAGCTTGTTATAATATGAAAGTTCCAATTATTGTTTGTGACCAATGTAAAGCATAGTAAACCATGTTGTCAAACAAGCATTAACATCAAACCACATCACAAGCAATAGTATAGTGCAACTATAAAAGTAAAGAGATAAAGAAAGGAAAGTGCAAACCGAACACGATGATTTATAGTGGTTGGTCACGGATCTCCTTTCCGCCTACTCCACTCCCGAGTACCCAACTCGAGAGTTACTTCACTAAATCAACAAGCTCCCTTCTCGGAGAAAACCTTACAATCGCCGCTACACTTTTTCGGTACAAAGCTAAATAGCGGGTTCTAGTTCGAGGTAGAACCAACCTAACGTCGCCTATACAATATTTCCGACACTAAGCTAGATGTCAAGTTCTTTTACAAGGTACAACCACTCCCAATATGTTTTATGGCCCAACATAACAAACCTTGTGTTTTATGGCACAAATACATAAACCATCTAATCTAGTTTGGTGAAAGTGTTGTTATGATGCAATGATGTTTACACTAATGATCCCTGACACAAATGTCTAATGGATATGAATAACTACTTCTAAATGAACTTCCATTGATAGGAAGCCTTCATGATGAAGATCACAAGTTCCCTAAACTTGTTGTGATAGATCTTCAGCTTGTGGTGAGTGGGGATGGCTAGATCTCCAAGCTTTCCTTGGTTGATCAAAGAGTATGCTTACAACAAAGATGAATGTTAGAAGCATTATGATCATGATGATTAGGGTGTTTAATGTCTGTTATTACATTGTTAATGATTGATCTAAATGTATGCAAGAAGGTGGAGAAGATGTGATTTCAAGTGGTGAAGAAATGGGAAAACAATGGGCTTCTATTTATAGCCAAAAGTAGACAGGAGCGTCCACGAACCAAGGAGCCCTTTAAAGGGTTCCGCCCTTTATATAAAAGGGTTCCGTGGGTGCCTGACAGAAAATCTAAAAAATCTTTCTTCAAATCTTTCCAAGATATTACCAAATCTTACTAAGATCACATTTGATATATTGAGTATCAATCTAACCAAAATATTCAATTTATCTTCCAAGGATTTCAAAGATGATGCATGACATGATATAACATGCATTTTCATTTTTAATTAAAGGTTTATCAAGGTAAACTTGTAAAATGTATTATGTAACTAGTTATTAAAATGTCTAGTTATCTTTTGAAATACTTGTGAATGCAACATGTAAAATGAGGTTCGAAATAGAATGGTTAACCTATTAAAATACTTAGTGACTCTAAATGTATTTTAAACATTCTAAATGATTTGTTAATGGGTTTGATCATAATGCCACATAACAAACATGTACGAACTCGTGTTGTAACATCACGAGGACTTGAGACATCGAGAGGTGTTGAAGGTATGTTGAGACAAAGTGTGATTACAAGTAACTTGTACATTTTATGTTATGTATTACAAGTTACATGTTTGTCATCAATCAAAACAAGCGAGATCATATAGATTAAATATCGTAACATTTGCACTAACAATCTCCCCTTTTGATGATGACAAAGACATGTAAGCGTAATAGAAAGTAAAATGTAAAAGTTACTGTATCCTTACTACCTTACATTACCTTCTCCGTTTACACTCTTCTCCCCATTTTGTCGAAACAAAAGGGCGTGTCCTTGAGTTTAACTTCATTTCTCCCCAAAAGGTGAGCTTGCATCATCCCTAGTGAAGTTAAATCGTCTACTTCAATCCGTTCCTTGTTAGGTAGCGGATCCATGGACCAAATAAAGAGGCTTAACCTACATCAAGGTTAGTTTTATGCAACAAAATTATGAGAAATATATGAAAAGAAAAGGCATAGCAATGTTAGTCTATTTTCTCCACTTTTATCGAAGAAAAATGCTTGTTGAAAAGTGAGAATGATGCTAAATGTGTGCATGCTCCCCTGACAGTTGCTCCCCCTTGTTTGAGGCGTCGGGGTATGATTAAAAACCTAAAAACAAATATTAGTGCAAAACTATATTCGTCATTGGACGAGTAAGTGATATACAACAAAGTGTGTATAAGATGCATTCGATAAATTCTTGACTGAGCTCCCTTGCTCTAGGTCATCAAGATGAACCTTCAAAATAAATATTAGTATAATAGAAGCTTTGTCTTTAGACAAATATGTCATATACAAACAAGTGTATAGGCGATGCAATATGAGTCCTTAAAGGATATTCCTCCTTGTTCGAGGGTGTCGAAGCACCTAAAATAAGAAAAATAATTGATGCAAACTTCATCCTTAGATGAGTAAGTTATATACAATCGAGTGTATATGATGATGAACCTACAATGAAAGACATTAGTGCAATATATTTCATCTTTTTAACAAAGAAAAATAAGATGTATATATGTGATAAATGATATAATCAAAGATCTCATGAAGTGTAGTCTCCTAATTACAATCATAAGAAAAGTGAGAATATAATATGATAAAATCCTACAAAATAGTTCCTAGAAAGAAGATATGAAGTCTTCCATCGGGTGTACCACTAGTGGTGCTAGTGTTGGTGTCGGTTTACTAGTAGGATTCATGTGGTGATGGTAGATGACTCGGTTACAAAAGCAAGTTTTCGCTAATCCATGGTGGTGATGATTAGTGAAAGTGGTGATGGAAGGTGGTGGTGATTAGGTAGGAAGCTATTAAGGAGTTAGAAACTCGTATGTATAGCAAATATAAAATATGGACTCATACAATCCTTTCGTCATGTCAAGTGACCAAAGCTAAGAAGAAAAAAAATATGAATGGACATTGCATTTCAATGATGCATAAGGGTTATGATTTGAATGATTTATTGATGCTAACAACCTATTGTTTTGAGCAAGTTCTCATATGCTTCAACCCAGGAGTAATCAATAATGCGTTCTATCTAAGAATATATAAAAGTGATAACATGAAGATAAATTTGTTCATTGATTTACACGAATTATAAAAATGACCTATTCTAGGTGACAATGGGAAAGGTAGTATTAGCATGATTTTGACCGACATGAATAATTATCACTTTGAAAAGAAGTGAAGACAATATGGAAAATACTAATAATAATAATAATGAGTACCTATATGAGGATGAGAATGACATCATATAAGTGAGAGTTGGATGGACCAACGTGTTGGAAATGGTTGTTTTTATTAATATATCGTTTGCACTAACAATGACATGCATGATATATGTCAAGCGAGAAAAGGATAAGATCCTATGATGGTGTTCTAGATAGTGAAGTTGTAAGGTGCTAGTTTTAAGGAAAATCCTAGATTCATTGATTGTGGAGATGCAGAAGTTTGTAAAACACATGATTTGTTTTTCACTTGATGAGGTATTGGTGCAAACTTGTGATATAAGGTTAAAAAGGTTAAACTAGTTGTGGTTTCGTGAACCGGTTTTAGCCACGTGGTGTTTGCCTATGTGTTGGTATTTTAGAGTCTAAGAGACATAAAATTTGGCAAAAGACAATTATGTGAATGGATTTCTCTCCCCCTTAATTGGTGGACATCCAACATAATGTGTAATGTATCAAATAAGGAATGACAACAAAGTGTTTAGGTCATCAGCAAAGGCTGAATACAGAAGCATGGATTTTGCTACATGTGAAGTAATATGGTTATCCACTTTACTTGGTGACATGGGTGTGAAAGACTTGTTACAAGTTGTGTTGTATTGTGACAATAGTTACGCTTTCTACAAATTACTGGATATCCTATTTTTCATGAAAACACCAAGCATATTGAAATTGATGCACACCGTGTTAGAGAAAAGGTGTCAGCTGGTGTTATTAAAAGGTTTATGAAACTGGTTGTGGTACTTACATCGGTAATAGAACTCAGGGGCTTAGGGGAAGCAGAAAGCTGAAACATGGCGCTTTGAACCTATATGTAGGGAATGAAAATCGTAAAGCAGTTGAAACAATACGAAGCTTTGATTTAATTCTTTCTGGTCGTTTATGTATTGTATTAGACAATTGTTATTACCCACCTTCTATTACTAGGGGTGTTGTTTCACGTTCTCATTTGAAAAATAACAGTTTTATTCATCATTTTACAAATTATGGAATTTCAGTTTCTAAGAATAATTTTTAATTTTATTTTAATGTTATTCCTCATGATAGTATTTTTGAAATTGATATGCATGATTTTATTTCAAATGATAGTTCTATATATAATGTTAGCAATAAAAGAATCAAACACAACTTAGATTCTAATTTGCTGTGGTACTATCGTCTTGGACACATAAATGAGAAACGTATTGAAAAGCTGCAACTAGATGGGCTTTTAAAACCAACTAACGATGAGTCATTTGATAAATATGTTTCTTGTGTATCTAGAAATATGGTGCGAAATCCTTTTCCGCATAAAACGGAAAGAGTTCAAGATTTTATTGGACTAATATATACTGATGTATGTGGCCCTTTTAGAACTTTGTCAAGACAAGGGGGCTAGCTATTTTATTACCTTCACTTACGACTTTAGTCGTTATGGTTATGTTTAGTTTCTTAAACATGTTTTATGAAGTCTTTGAAGCTTTAAATTTTTTTCAAAAAGAAGTATACAATCAACTTAGAATGACTACAAAGGCTCTTTGATATGATCGTGGAGGCGAATATATGGGTCAAAAGTTTTTGGATCATCTTAAGAAGTGTGGGATCGTCTCACAATTCACTTCTCCATATACGCAACAACATAATGGTGTATCTGAAAAAAGAGAGTGAACCTTGCTTGACATGGTTTGATCCATGATGATCAAACAACTCTGTCAATGTCCTTTTGGGATTATGCTCTAGAAATTGCTGCACGCATACTCAATATGGTTCCAACAAAGAATGTTGAAAAGACACCATATGAATTATGGCATGAGAAAGTCCCTAATTTGTCTTACTTAAAGGCCAAGGGTTTTGAGGCACTCGTGAAGCGTGGCACACCAAATAAACTTGAATCTAGATCTATTAAGTGTATCTTTGTAAGATACCCAAAGGAAATAATGGGTTACTACATCTATTACCCACCTGAGAACAAAATTATTGTTGCTTGAAATGCTGACATTTTTTGGAGTGGTCTCATCTCGCAAAAAGCAAGTGGGAGCTATGTAGACCTTGAAGAAATTCAAGATGAAGATACGCGTCCTTCTGAAAACACTAACGAACACTACGATGTGGTCGACATGAAAGTGTCGAACCACAAACTGAGGTTATTTCCATTTGTAGATCCAAAAGGATGTATCATGCACCTAATTTATTTAGTTTCTATGTCGATACAGAAGAGTATGAGTTAGGGGATCATGGTGAACCCGCTAGCTATAAAGCCGCATTGTCATATCCTGAATCTGATAAATGGGTTGAAGCTATGAATTCGGAAATGTAATCCATGAAAGATAATGAAGTCTGGGCTGCGGTTGACCTACCTCCAAAGTGGTGATGGAATGTGGTGGTGATTAGGTAGGAAGCTATTAAGGAGTTAGAAACTCGTATGTATAGCAAATATAAAAATATGGACTCATGCAATCCTTTCGTCATGTCAAGTGACCAAAGCTAAGATGGAAAAAATATGAATGGACATTGCATTTCAATGATGCATAAGGGTTATGATTTGAATGATTTATTGATGCTAACAACCTATTGTTTTGAGCAAGTTCTCATATGCTTCAACCCATGAGTAATCAATAATGCGTTCTATCTAAGAATATATAAAAGTGATAACATGAAGATAAATTCGTTCATTGATTTACACGAATTATAAAAATGACCTATTCTAGGTGACAATGGGAAAGGTAGTATTAGCATGATTTTGACTGACATGGATAATTATCACTTTGAAAAGAAGTGAAGACAATATGGAAAATACTAATAATAATAATAATGAGTACCTATATGAGGATGAGAATGACATCATATAAGTGAGAGTTGGATGGACCAACGTGTTGGAAATGGTTGTTTTTATTAATGTATCGTTTGCACTAACAATGACATGCATGATATATGTCAAGCGAGAAAAGGATAAGATCCTATGATGGTGTTCTAGATAGTGAAGTTGTAAGGTGCTAGTTTTAAGGAAAATCCTAGATTAGTTGATTGTGGAGATCACGAAGTTTGTAAAACATGATGTGTTTTTCACTTGATGAGGTATTGGTGCAAACTTGTGATATAAGGTTAAAAGGCTAAACTAGTTGTGGTTTAGTGAACGGTTTTAGCCAGTGGTGTTTGCCTATGTGTTGGTATTTTAGAGTCTAAGAGACATAAATTTGACAAAAGACAATTATGTGAATGGATTTCTCTCCCCTTAATTGGTGGACATCCAACATAATGTGTAATGTATCAAATAAGGAATGACAACAAAGTGTTTAGGTCATCAGCAAAGGCTGAATACAGAAGCATGGCTTTTGCTACATGTGAAGTAATATGGTTATCCACTTTACTTGGTGACATGGGTGTGAAAGACTTGTTACAAGTTGTGTTGTATTGTGACAATAGTTCTGCTCTACAAATTACTGGATATCCTATTTTTCATGAAAACACCAAGCATATTGAAATTGATGCACACCGTGTTAGAGAAAAGGTGTCAGCTGGTGTTATTAAAAGGTTTATGAAACTGGTTGTGGTACTTACATCGGTAATAGAACTCAGGGGCTTAGGGGAAGCAGAAAGCTGAAACATGGCGCTTTGAACCTATACGTAGGGAATGAAAATCGTAAAAGCGATTGAAGCAATACTGACTTTGATTTAATTCTTTACGGTCGTTTATGTATTGTATTAGACAATTGTTATTACCACCTTCTATTACTAGGGTGTTGTTTCACGTTCTCATTTGAAAAATAATGGTTTATTCATCATTTTACAAATTATGGAATTTAGTTTCTAAGAATAATTTTATTTTTATTTTAATGTTATTCCTCATGATAGTATTTTTGAAATTGATATGCATGATTTTATTTCAAATGATAGTTCTATATATAATGTTAGCAATAAAAGAATCAAACACAACTTAGATTCTAATTTGCTGTGGTACTATCGTCTTGGACACATAAATGCGAAACGTATTGAAAAGCTGCAACTAGATGGGCTTTTAAAACCAACTAACGATGAGTCATTTGATAAATATGTTTCTTGTGTATCTAGAAAGATGGTGCGAAATCATTTTCCGCATAAAACGGAAAGAGTTCAAGATTTTATTGGACTAATATATACTGATGTATGTGGCCCTTTTAGAACTTTGTCAAGACAAGGGAGCTAGCTATTTTATTACCTTCACTTACGACTTTAGTCGTTATGGTTATGTTTAGTTTCTTAAACATGTTTTATGAAGTCTTTGAAGCTTTAAATTTTTTCAAAAGAAGTATACAATCAACTTAGAATGACTACAAAGGCTCTTTGATATGATCGTGGGCGAATATATGAGTCAAAAGTTTTGGATCATCTTAAGAAGTGTGGGATCGTCTCACATTCACTTCTCCATATCTGCAACAACATAATGGTGTATCGAAAAAGAAAGTGAACCTTGCTTGACATGGTTTGATCCATGATGATCAAACAACTACTGTCAATGTCCTTTTGGGATTATGCTCTAGAAATTCTTGCCGCATACTCAATATGGTTCCAACAAAGAATGTTGAAAAGACACCATATGAATTATGGCATGAAAGTCCCTAATTTGTCTTACTTAAAGGCAAGGGTTGTGAGGCACTCGTGAGCGTGGCACACCAAATAAACTTGAATCTAGATCTATTAAGTGTATCTTTGTAAGATACCCGAAAATAATGGGTTACTACATCTATTACCCACCGAGAACAAAATTATTGTTGCTCGAAATGCTGACATTTTTTGGAGTGGTCTCATCTCGCAAAAAGCAAGTGGGAGCTATGTAGACCTTGAAGAAATTCAAGATGAAGATACGCGTCCTTCTGAAAACACTAACGAACACTACGATGTGGTCAACATGAAAGTGTCGAACCACAAACTGAGGTTATTTCCATTTGTAGATCCAAAAGGATGTATCATGCACCTAATTTATTTAGTTTCTATGTCGATACAGACGAGTATGAGTTAGGGGATCATGGTGAACCCGCTAGCTATAAAGCCGCATTGTCATATCCTGAATCTGATAAATGGGTTGAAGCTATGAATGCGGAAATGTAATCCATGAAAGATAATGAAGTCTGGGCCGAGGTTGACCTACCTCCAAATGCTAAGACCGTTGGGAGTAAATGGCTCTTTAAGAAGAAGACCGACATGGATGGCAATGACGCCTACAAAGCTCATCTTGTAGTAAAATGTTATACTCAAACCTACGGTGTAGATCATGAGGAACCCTTCTCTATGTTGCAGATTAGTATGAAAGCTAGAATGATTCATTTATGGATTAAAGAAAGCATCAAGAAGATGGGATAAATAGTTTGATGAGGAGATCAAGAATTTTGGTTTCACTCAAAACCTTGATGAGCCATGTGTATATCAAAAGGCTAGTTGGAGTATGGCCGCATTCCTAATCTTATATGTCAATGACATATTGATCATAGGAAATAACATTTCAATGTTACAAGATGTAAAACCATATCTTGAAAAGTGTTTTGCCATGAAAAACATAAGAGAAGCAGCATACATCCTTGGAATTAAGATTTATAGAGATAAATCTAAGCAATTAATTGGTCTTTGTCAAAGTGCATACATTGATAAACCCTAGCCTCTTTAGTTCAGGCGATCGTTCCTCTGGTTGTCCCTCAAACTGTCCCTCCACAGTTTCTTCTTGTTGTGACTACTCTTTCATTGCCATCTCCTCTATCATCATCTTCTTCTCCATCTTAGCACTCAGAGAATCGAGATGCAACTATAAAAACCGATTTTAAAACTCTCAAAAAATTATCACTTATTGGAAATTAACTTGTTGTAGATCTTGTAGTTGACCACATATTGGGTTATCATATGTGTATGATGATACAAATTCTTATTATGTTTCGAATCAGATCTATTGTTCTTGGAGGTTTTTGTTTCGTTTCTTATAACCAAAAGACGAAGATGAAATTTCATCAATACCAAATAAGGATGTTTGGTTTCGATTTTGTATGAAAGTATCAGCTTGTTGCCAAATTCCAAGCACATAGTTGAAAATTGATAAATAGCAGATTTATAAAATCTTTTGTCATGCTACTCTTGATTTACATAAACAATAAACAATGTGATGAATGGCAAAACAAATAACTAACGAATGTAAATTTTGTAATTCAAATTCAGTTTCATTCCTTTTAATTTTGCTACGAAACACAAGCATCACTTTTAGATTGTTTCTCTACTTCATTTCCGTAGTCTTACAAAACAATAGAATTTTGTAACAAAATCTATGACAAATTAATATCTAAAAAATTTTGTTTTCCAATTCATTTCATGTGTCTAAATTTCTCTTTACCAAATGTACCCTCATGTGGCTTGCACAAGAGGGGTTTAACTGTTAAAAATTAATTTTCATTTTCCACTTATTATTCACACGTGTTTCAGGCAAGAAGTACATTTTTGATCATTTGTTGGCCCACACCCCCGACCATTAGTACAATCCTCGACCAGCAGATGTGCGAACGACAGTTGTGCGAATTCCGGCTAATGTGCGAATGGTAAAGTAGATTTTAAAAAGATTTTATTCTTGAAAAGTTGTTCTTTTCCAATAAAAAAGATTTTATTCGCACATTTGTTTATAAAAGTCAAACAATATTTGATAGTGATTATACTTGTAAATAATTAAGATTGTACTTTTTGTCTTGACACATGTCAACAAATTAGTGAAATACTACATTTGCATATTCGCAAAGAGAAATGATAAAGGGACCTAAAGTTAGGCCTAAACTTAGACCTAAAATTAAGTGGCATCATCTTGATGAGTTGTAATATAAGTGGGTCCCTGTCTGTAACCATCAGAATGATGACACTTGGTTTTAGGTCTAAGTTTAAGCCTAATTTTAGGTCTTTCTGTCATTTCTCATTCGCAAATGACCATTTTAACAAAATATATATTTTATTAACTTCAGTTTTTGTCACATAATGAGAATTTTCTCTTAATATATTTATCCTTCATCATAGTTAAAAACATGTTGGGTTCCACATTGAATAAAAGTTGCATGATACATAAAATAAAGTGAAAAAGCTGTGATTGTCAACTACCTTGCAAACGATTCCTGTAACAAAAGATCCAGTCGAACACCAATAAGAATCAGTCTACTACTCTTAAAAAGATATAAAACTTATATCTAAACTCTATTTTGTATACTAAAAAATTCTTGCATATTAAGAGATAAATTTGTATTTTTCATCTAGTTTAATTTAATAGTGGGAATTAAACTAAGATTTAATATGTATAAACCTAAGTCCATATTTTTTTTCTTGTCTTTTTATCTTTCTTATTTATTTTCTCATTATTTGTCTTTTTTTAATCTCTTTATTATTTCACTTTTTTTTTCTTTTTTTCGTTTTATACGTTTCTGTCAGTTTTCATACATTTTTGTCCGTCTTTTCCGTTTTTTATACGTTTTCATCTGTTTTCATACGTTTTCGTCCGTATTCTTACGTTTTGGTCCGTTTTTATACGTTTTCGTCCACTTTCTTACGTTTTCGTCTGTTTTCTTACATTTTCGTCCGTTTGCTTACGTTTTCGTCCGTTTTCAAACGTTTTAAATCATTTTAAATCATTTTATCGTTTCGTCATTTCTTATGTTTTCATACGTGTTCGTTCGTTTCATCGTTTTCGTCATTTTCTTACGTTTTCGTCCGTTTCATACGTTTTTATCGCATTTTCTTACGTTTTCATTTTTCTTTACCTTTTCTTGGATTTCTTATGTTTTGTCCGTTTCATACGTTTTCGTCCGTTTTCATACGTTTTTGTCCGTTTCTTATGTTTGCGTCTGTTTTCTTATGTTTTCGTTCATTTTCATACGTTTGCGTATGTTTTCTTACGTTTTCATACGTTTCTGACTATCACAAATGATTTTCTGTGATATTCAGAATATCACTTTGTGATATCTGAATATCACTTGCGAAGGTCAAATAAAAATTAGTACAATTTATATGTATATAGCATGTAGAAATTTAACATATCCATTCTTTTAAGCTAAATATGGATCATGTATATGCTTTACTCTTTTCTTTAGAGGCAAGATTGCTAGTTACCATGAATCATACTTTAAATTTAAGAAACAAAATCACATTAGTAATGCACATATTATAATATAAGAAGTGGTGAGAAGTGAGCAATAGCGCGTTTGAGATCTGACGACTTGCGTTAGATCGTTTCTATTCATATAGATCTGACATCTCGAGTTTGAAAGTTAATTTGATGTATAGATGGTGCAATTGATTTTCATGATTTCGACACGTAAAAAAAAAATAAAAAAAAAATAAAAAATATATGAAATGCATCTTATATACGTATATAAATCGATTAAAAGTTAAAAAGCAGCTATGGTGCGTTATTGTGCATCAAGATTATAGGGATGCATATAATGTAGGTCGGTGTATCTCGGATCATGATTAACTAGCTAGAGCTCCATGACCTCCAAATCGAAGCTTTGGAGGCTCTAATTCTTCTTATTTCTTTCTTATTTTAAGTAATGTTTTTATTTAATCTTATATATATATATATATATATATATATATATATATATATATATATATATATATATATATATATATATATATATAGGTCGCGTTCAATCGCAGAGCAATTATTTTGTCTGAGCTTTCTGAGCCACTTTGATAATAAAATTTAGTATCATTAAATATTTTTATTTAAATGAAAAGGGTATAATAGTAAAAACTTATATTACTTTCTTTTGATTTTTTTTTGAGTAAAAACGTTTTATTTAACCCTTAAAATTCGGATTTTATTATTTTTTTTTTTTTTTTTTGCTTTTTTTTTACAACATGTATGTTTTCAAAAGAAATCTCAAAGTGCATATGTGTTTTTTTCAACATACATGTTTTTTAGAAAAATCAAGTGCATATGTGTTTTTTTTAAATATAGTAAATTTACATGTGTTTTTTTGCATTTAGACGTCAAACTCATTTGCTTAAAATAGTAATTGCATATATGTTTTAAAAATTTACATTAGTTGATTATCGAAATTTGCTTAAATTTACATTAGTTGATTATCGAAATTTGTGTCCAAAAACATAAAAATATACATGTAGCCTCTAACAATTTGTAATAAACCAATAACACATATAGTATACACAAAAGTTCATATTAAATAAAATACAATTCATGTACAAGTATCTTCTTAAATATAAATGCACGTGTAGTTTAAAAGCATGTATGCAGACTCTTCACTTTCTCGTCCAATTCTTTTGAACATATGTGCGCATTCCAAAACGTATGTGCGCGCGCTTTCTCGTCAAATTCAATAAATTATATGTGCGCGCTCGATAACATATATCTGCGACATCCAATAAACGTATATGCGGCGCATTTGACTTTCATCAATGTTCGTTTAGACATATGTAACTTCTAAATTTGTTAGAACATACGAGTAAAAATTACTACAAATGGTTAATCATATTAGCTATAAAATTAAACAACAATACATTAAAAAAACAAACACCAGTTATATTCCTATTCATGAATAAACATTAATATTAAAAAACATATATACAGTTATGCACCACTAAAAAAAATATTAAAAACAGTCAAACCCATGTATAAAGTCACTTTAGACTAAAATTGATATTGAGATGCTAATAGAAAAACAACTGAGATGCTAATAGAAAACAACAGACAATGAAAAGTAGACATGTTACTTTAAAGTGTGGTCATCAAATTAGTGTAACATCCTTTTCATTGATTTTTTTTTTACCTACAACAAGAATACAAGATGCTTCCTAACAAATGATTGCTAAGAAAGAAAAAAGAAAAAAATTGGTCCCTACCTAAACATTAAAACATGCGTTCACTTACGCTAATAACGATCTCTGTAAGCCTCGATAAGAATTATTCATTTAATCATTTTGTTGTCACCTAAAATGCTAAAAGCGAGAATACAAAGAGTAACAATTACTAATAATATGCGAAAACAAATTGCATCAACATCTTTTTATATAGTTGGTGTTAATGACAGATCAAAAGATATCTGTATGGACATACAAACATACACATATGTATTAAACTTACACAACTAAAAGAATTATAAAATAAAGAACCATTCCAAACGCATACCTCGTTTTTCATTTCTTACCCATAAGAAACTCAGCCACTATATTTCTTTTGTTTATCTTCAAGTTCAAATGAGATATAGGAACCTTCACAAAAGTCTGTTTATAGGATGGATATAGGTTTTTAGCACTTTTTATAGGATGGATATAACATACGAACCCAGATCTGCAAACTAGAGCATACGAACCCATCGAACATAAAAACATACGAACAAGATTCAAAAGTAAACCCATACATGAACCCCGCGAGCATACGAACTTGAACATAAGAACATACTAACAAGATTCATGGGGCGAAGGTAAATCCTGCTGGTGATGGCGGTTTTTTGGTGGGGGCGTGAGTATGGGATTAGGGTTATGGTAGAGGAGAGATGTTGGAGGTTAGAAGTGTGAGAGAGATTTGATATACGGTTTAATATTAATTAAATGTGTAGTACCAATAATACCCTTTTAGCCTTTGGTTTAATTAAGAAAAAATACCTCATCTTTTGTTTAATTACTGATTTTGCGACTTTTAATCTCAACCTTTGATCAAGTTCATCCAAAGGCTATATTCATTTTAATGGTTACGTAAAGTTACGTACAAAAAGTGGTTACTGCGTTGAGCAGCTACTATATATATGATGTACACATCATTTGTTGTGACGTGTATATCACCTTCTTAAAATTAATCAAATATGACAACCTAAATTGATTCATTCATATTCAAAAGAAGATATTAATACCAAATAAGCTTTCAAATTATTTGTTAAACATACAAAGGGAATATATATATCATATCTACTCTTGTTTATTTGCTTTATTGTCATTCTCAATGTGGAACTTTGGAATGTTTTCCTTAATCAGATTGATAATTTTATGCATCATGCGAAAGGGCGAGAGCATAAAAACTAATTATATGTTCACAATAAAGGTAGGCTCGGTGGGTTTACACACCAAAAATAGGATTTGCACACCACCAATTTCCGTTATTTTTTATTTTTTTGTATTTTTATTTTACTTTTATAATTTTGTTTAAATTAGAAAACTGCGAAAGAAAGGGAAAAAAAATATAAAGTTTGATAAGTCAAAAGTATTAACATACAAAAAAAAACGGAGCAAAATACCATAAAAACTGTCTTTGTTCTGTTAATAAAATGAGTAAAACTACCGAAATAAATGCGAAACATAAATCATAAAGTTAAAATAGGTCGAGACAAATATACTATAACAAAAAAATTTAAAAACTGTTTTCACCTGTGGATAATAAAGAGGTGTGGAGGGTGAGTGGTGGTGTGTAAACTATTCATAAAAATGTTAGACGAACATAAGCGAACACATTTAAATGAATATATAAGACAAACATTAAATATTCAAAAAATATATATAACATTCCATTTTTTATTCATTTCTCTAAGTATACATGTTTTACTAAATATATCATTGTTGGTAGATTCGATCTTCGATGATCTTTGTCTACGATTTGAAAAGAAAATAACATAAGGGTAAAAATGTCCTTGAATGGAAAGAAGCATTGAAATCACTCTAAAGAAAAGAGTCAACCTCTTGGTGAAACTCGATGAGTGAAATTCGAACAAAGAAGAAGATGATTGAGTCGTTGAGTTGTGACAATAACTCACTGACTCCATGAACATCTCCTCAACAAGATATTTTGAAACTTAAATACTTAGGAAAAGTATTTAAGCCACTGAATATATGAGCGGAACGTTTTTGGGAAGATAAATGTAAAACCCTTATAAAGAAGTCAAGATAGTATTATAGTTGGTAAAAAAAAGACAAACAATTGTCCATAATGTTCCTTAAAGCATGGTTGAACATGTCATAGGAATATAAACATTTAATATAAGTGTACTACACAGTTTCAAGAGAACATTACTCCTCAAAATAAAACTAAGTCCCTGATAGATTTCAGTTGGTTAATCATAGTTCTTAAACATTAACTTAGGTTTTTGTTTAAGTTTAAGTTTAGTGAGGAGATTACCACACATTGTCATTCAATTTAAATTGTTATTCCGCAAACAATCTTAATTAGTAAATTCTTTGATTCGCTTCTAATAAGAATTTAAGCGTTGAAAAACTCTTTGTAGTTACTTACTCGTTTCGATTATCTTTTCTAATTTTTTTAGAGCAAATGGTCCAAAGAGGCATATAACTTGCCACATTTTCCTTTTGTAGGAATCTAACTTTTTCCTCCTAAAGGATTCAAATTCTTTCTTGATTTTGCTATTGTAGCCATAAATTTGACGTGGCATGATTTAATCAAGAGTTAATTACATAAATCGTCCCTATGGCTCTAAACGATTACATCATTCGTCCTTGAATCAATTACATATACGGTCCATGTGGATTTACTTATTTACACATGTCATCCTTTCAAGAGTTAATTACATAAATTGTCCTTATGGCTCTAATAATCTACACATTTCGTCCTTGTGGCTCTAAAAATTTAAAAATTCTTATTTTACATATAAAACACGTATAAAATCTTTAAAAGGATACTGCTTGCAACTCAAATAAAAAAATTTAAGTATTATTTTTATATGTATAAAATAATTCGTATAAAATTTAATAAGTATTTTATACATATAAAATAATACGTAAATGATTTTTATACATATAGAATATGTATATAATTTTATACATATAAAATACTTATAAAAATAAATACGTATAAAAAAAATTATCGTATAAAAATTTTTAACTTATTTTTATATTTTGTTATATGCATTTTTATCGTGTTTTTTATTTGTTTTATTGAGGATAAAGTCAGTCTTTAAGAATTATCAGGTAGTTATTTGTTAGGATTTTGCATGGGTTTTTTCCCTTTAAATTCAAGCTGCGATTTAGTTAATGAGAGTTAGAGTCAGTTGAGTAATTTCAGAGATCCTTGGGTCATCAAGGCTAAGGCCACATAAGCAAAAAGAGGCTGATCGATCTTGCTGTTAATAGACCTGTAACTCGATCACATACCCAAATCATAACACATTGTTCGTCCACTATCAAATTTATGTTTTTTTATGCATATACGTATAAAATAAAATACGTATAAATTTTTTTAAAGAGATACTGCTTGGACTTTTCGAACTATAAAAATAGGTATATTTTTTTTACGTATTTTTATACATATAAAATTTTTCTATCGATCATGTATAAAAAGGTGGCCCGAGTTGCAAATTTTTATCAATCACGTATAAAAGTGTGGTCCGAGTAGCAAATTTGTATCGATCACGTACAAAAAGGTGGCCCAAGTTTCAAATTTTTATCAATCATGTATAAAAGTGTGGTTCGAGTTGCAAATTTTTATCAATCACGTATAAAAATTTGCAACTCGATCACGTATAAAAATGTGGCCCGAGTTGCAAAAAAAATGAAGCCTCGAGGATCCGTATATATGATCGATCACGTTTTTTGTTTCGATGAAATTTTATTGATCACATATAAAAATATATCAAAACGGACGAAAGCGTATAAAAACGGACGAAAACGTATAAAAACATGCGAAAACAGATTAAAACAGAAAAAAACTTACGAAAACGTATGAAAACTTATAAAAACGTACGAAAACATATAAAACGTGTCCTGAGTTGCAAATTTTTATCGATCATGTATAAAAATTTGACACTCGATCACGTATACAAATGATTGGATAATAATGTGAAATATAAATACTCGTCCAAAAAGATTGTATAAAATGATAAAAGAAATAGTATATAACACAATTGGATGCTTAGTCAAGTGGTAAGTGGTTTGTTTGTAAAGCAGCAGACCCGAGTTCGAGCATCGCCTATTCGCAATTTTAATTATTTCTTGCCACAAGGATGAAATGTGTACTTTTTTGGAGCCACAAGGACGATTTATGTAAACTTATGTAATTAACTCTTGAAAGGACGACATGTGTAAATTATTAAAGCCACAAGGACCTTTTATGTAATTGACTCAAGGACGAATGGTGTAATCGTTTAGAGATACATGGAGGATTTATGTAAATTTATGTAATTAACTCTTGATTAGATCATGTCACGTCAGATTTATGGCTACAATAGCAAAATTAAAAAAGTATTTGAATACGATAGAAAAAAAGAAGTTGAATGCTTACATAAGGAAGAGGTGATAAGCTGTATGCTTTTTTAGACCATTTTGCTCTTTTCTTTTATTAGAATAACAACTAATTATCTCATGATATCTGTGTAAACTATCTCGCATGTCTTAAGTAGAATAACTCTAATTTTCCGTGACTTTTTCGACTAACTCTGTAATTGTCCTATCACTTTCACAACCACCAAAAAGTTAAAATCTAAATATAAGGTTGGGCATTCGTGACATTCACGGCCTTCTTGTGGAATTTTACCGTTCCCATGATCGACAACCACCAAGTCGCTATAGTTGTGACCAAGTTTTTTTTTTTTTTTTTTTTTAATTCAAATATTATAAACTACAAATTCAAACTTCATTAAATATTACATAAACTAAACATCAAATTAAAACACGAATCACATATTAATAAACTACTATACGAAAATAAAGAAACTACAAATTACAACGAAAAGTCTGAGTTTTCACCCGCGTCCCAATATTCTTCAAAAGCCTCAACAATCCTGTCCTCTTCATACTCTCTTTCCAATATGTCAAACAAGTTGTCACGACGGTTTTGGGCTTCCCTTGATTCTTGCTCCATATGAGCAGCTTACTCTCGTAGTTCTCTTTCTGATGTTTCTCTCATTACTTCCACATCCTGCTCGAGTAGTCGGAGTTGATCCTCAGTAAGATTAAACGGATTGGGTTGGTGTTCCACAACCGGTGGAGTGTTAACCGGTTCATTTTCCTTTGGGAATACCGGAAAGATATCTTCCGGTGGAGTGTTAAGCGGTTCATTTTCCGTTGGGTTAGAGCTAAGGAATTGTTGTGAGTAGTCGTGTTCACTGGGGAATTGTTGTAAGAAGTCGTGGTAACTGGGGAACTGTTGTGAGAAGTCGTGGTGACTGGAAAATTGTTGGGAGAAGTTTTTGCGAGACATTGTTGAGAATCTGTGTGTGAGTTGTGTGTATGTGAAACAAAAGAGTGTGAGTATATATAGAGAAATTTTTGAATGTAATTTTAAATTTTAATTCCTCCTGCTCGTACTGTAACCTTTAATTTGAATTTAAAATAGAGCGTGAGTAATATTTTGTGTTGTTTGTATTTTACTTTATGTAAATGAGGAAAAAACAGGTAAGGTGTGTAAAAATATCGATCACAATTTCAACCGATTTGGAGATTTTATCCCTGCTTGACCGATTGTGACCGAATAACCACATTGGTGATGACCGATGATGACCTTGCTCGACCGATCCTCCAAGACTGACGAGTGTGCCGAGCCTAAAGTATTTTTCTTTAATTAAAACCCATTTGTTAAACATATAAATCAAAAATCAGCTAGCACATGACAATTGTCAGCCAAAGGTCTTGTTTCCATAAATAATCCAACAAACACCGTAGGACAATATTTACAACCACATACTTCGTTAACTTTACGGTATTTTGATTTCTAGATCCGGGTACGACTGGTATGGTGCCGCGACTAAGCTGTTAGATAATTAGGCCTCATATCGTGTAAGATGTTGAGCACATGAGTGCATATGGATGAATTTGACCGGAGATAGAGTTTGGTTGGAGTTGGTGACGACACATTTGAAAGGTAAAAAAACTAAACAATAATGTACAGTTTTAGTTGAAATTGATTTTGAACAAAAGATTAGGATGAACTGGAGTTCGATTTGTTGAATTTAGAAAGTGATAGTAGACATAAAAATGGTGGTGGTCAAACTTCACTCAGAAACATGTATCAAGTAAGCGATCATGACAATAAATAAAAATAAAGATGCCATAAATAAAAATAAATAAAAATGACCACATGTATCAAGTAAGCAATAAATAAAAATAAATATGCCAATTAATTAAATGTTACCTGTTTAGCCGGTAACCGATCATGACAAATTAGCAAACGTATGATATATAGTACATTTGGCGAGAACTTTTGAATAATTATTACTTTTTGTTATAAAATAATCTCTTATAAACTAAATAAACGTTTGGATCGTTAAATGCAGTTTTATTTCAAACAAATAATTCCAAAATGAAAAGGTGATTCGTGAAAACTTTTAAATGTCATAATTATTAAAGCTTTAAATTCTTAATATCTCTCCAAACGTTTATTTACAATTATATATTTGTCCTTTTATGTCATTTTACATCTTATAATTACATTTAACAACTAATTTACCAAACACTATTATTAAAAAAGATCTGAAATGTATTTCGTATTAATTTTCAGAGTTCTGATTCTGATTTCTGATTACTGATTTCTGTTAGTTTTCCCAAACATACCCATAGTAAAAAATGTCAAAGTTTATACCGTATTGTTTTATTTTTCGAGGTTTATTGGTGATATATGATATCTGAGAAATTGCGTCGATATTAGATGGATTTAACCTATACAAAAACTATAAAGATTAAAAATGAAAACTAAAATTTTTAGTAGCTTCTCGCAAACCTTTTGCTTTTGTGTTTACTCGTAGTCCTACGAATACACCTAGTGATTTCTAGTTGCTTCTTCCATAGCTGGTCATCCTTCCTCCAGATTTACAAGCATTTTTTTTAATGCAAAAGGTGAATCATTATATTATTATCAACACAAACAAGTTACAATACAATTCAGAACTCTACCGAAATGAACAATCATCCAGAGAAATACAATCAAAATATACTACTTACTATTCTATCTGACATCAAACAACAAAGGAAGCTTGCCATCCAATATCTGACAACATCAGATTCCAACTCTGCTTCGATGAAGAACTTCCCATAGAGCCTTAGGCGCACTTTAACAAGAACCATGCCGACTTGACCTTGATTCACTATAAGATGCACTACCATCTAGCTACATTTCACATCACCTCCTATTTAACCACTCGACCGGCATTCAAGTGGATAAAGCGAGAAAGGGTGTGGCTTCACTAGGTATCGAACCCGTCCATAGGGGCTCTGCCAAAGTAACCTACATTTCCTCTTAATGGAAGGCTTGGTTATTTGGAACACTTCGCCTCCATGATGATCACCATTACCTCTGTGCGAATGTATTGAGTGGACGGTGGATCATCTTTCACTCCCATTATTCACTAATCATACATTGGCCACTTTGACCCAGTTTACAAGTTTCATTTCTCTTGTTTATGAAGTTTCATTATCCGCGTGTTCCTTATGTACCGTATCCCTTTTCCGCAAGGTGATAACTCCATCTGAGAAATTTACTAAAGCCAATGTGCGATCTATATACCATTTACCTGTTAAGTATTAGTAGTAAACTTGAACATAGATTAAGGACTTAGGTGTACGTTGTAATTAGATTAGGTGTTAGACATAAACTAGGATTAGGTAGCTTGGAGTTCAAGACAAGCTAAAGCCCTTTAGGGGAAGTTTCCTATTTGAATTAGGAAATGTTTCTACCCCCTTATCTCTATAAATAGGGATGAGAGGGGATGCTAGTTATTCATTCTTCTTCCTCGTTGTAATAGCTTTATTAGGTTTTTAATAAAGGTTTGATACGAGGGTATATCGTGTGCATATTCTTGTTGGTTCTTTGTAGTCTCTCGTTTTTTACGTGTACTCGATACAACTCTCGATTTAGCATTCCGTGATCGAGCTTCAGGTTGTAGGCGGTTTTGTCCAACAAGTGGTATCAAGAGCCAAGGTTATTGTGGTCTTTGAAGTTCGAGTGCTAGGTCGAGGTTTCGAGGTTCGGTTTCGGGATTTCGGGAAGTAGCAGGTGACGAGAGGTAGAAAAAGATCAAAGTATTTGGTTTCATGAATTGCATACCTACGTAAATACAAAGTTAGCAAGTTTACATGTGTCTTTTTTGTTTTATAAAGTCAACAGTATTGGTTTTTAAAACTTAAAATTCGACATTCGTTTATCGTATTTTTGGTTTTAAAGTTCGATTAAAACGAAGGTTTTTGTTGTTGAGGGTTTTCTTGTGGTTTAAGTTTCGATCGTGGTTCGCTTGGGGTTCAAGTTTACGATCGGTTTTGCTTGTTAGAAATCGAGGGTTTAAGGTTATTCTAATTAATTCGATTTGCAAGAAGCGTTTATAGCAACAACGGAAATATTGCACACGACTTGTGAGGCTTGTCGGTAAAGTTGGTTAAGAAATAACTTGACAAGGTTTTTAGCAAGGTATAAGAAGAATGACTAGTTCGATAACTAGGTTTGCCATCAAAAAATTCAATGGGAAGAATGACTTCGGGTTATGGCAAATAAAGATGCGTGCTTTAATGGTACAACAAGGTTGTGATGCTGCATTAGAGACATTACCCGAGGACATGGAAGCAGGTGAAAAGACTGCTTTGATGAATAAGACATATAGTACCTTGTTTCAATGCTTAGGAGATCGGGTTTTACGGGAAGTTTCCAAGGAAAAAGCATAAGAATTTGGATGAAGTTGACTAATGCATATATGACTAAGTCCTTGTGAACAGACTCTGTCGAAGAAGAAGAGCTGTCGCGTACTATATGAGTCCAGTCTGGCCGGGTGATCATATAGATGAGTTTAATAAGTTGATACTTGATTTGGCGAATATTGATTTTGAGATTGAGGATGATGATCGAGCACTTATGTTACTTACGTCGTTGCCATCGTCTTACAAAAACTTTGTGAAGAAATAATTGTTGTATGGGAGGAATCCTTGACAATGGAAAATGTTCTTGCGACTACGAATTCAAGTGAGTTGAAGAAAAGAAGCCGAATACAAAGGAAGAAAGCGGTGACGGGTTATATGTAAGGGAGGTCGGATCATTCAAGGAAAGCTCATTACGGTGGAAGTTCGCGGTTTAAGTCAAGAGGTGGGCGGTAAACTCAAGTGCTTCATATGTCATTCGGAGGTCATCCGAAGAAAGATTGTCGAATGAAGAAGTCAAGTGGGTTTGTCGAAGGGTAAGCATGATCGGGATTCCGATTCTTCGATGGCGAGGAATGCGCCTACTTTGGAGAAGCCTTGGTGGTAGTTGGGAATGATGAGATGGGTGAATTGGTAATGGATTGGTGGGTCTTATCATATGACTTTAGAGAGATTTCTTGTATGACTTCGAGGATATTGATGGTGGTTCGGTTCGGTTAGGTGACAACATGACATGCACTATCGGAAGGACAAGAAAAGTGAAGATAAATTTGAATGATGGTTCAAGCTTTATCTTTGGAAGATGTCGGTATGTTCCGGGGTTAAGAAAGTTTGATTTCTTTGGGTACTCTTGAAAAAGAGTTATCTTGTGAAGATGCGGTTGGGTAAAATCAAGGTGATCAAAGGTTGTCGGGTTATGATGACTGGGATAAAGAAAAAGAACCGTGTGTATACTTTGGAAGCAAAGGTAATGACTTTTGGTGTACAAAAGCATGGAGGTTTAAAACAAGTTGGAGTCAAGCAACTTGATCATAAACAATTTGGGTTTAAGCAACTTGGTTCTAAGCAAGTTGGGTTCAAACAACTTGGTCACGGTGTTAAAGCGAGTTCCATGGAGTCTGAGGTTGATGAGCGTGTTTGGTTTGAGGTGGAGCTGCGGGGAGCTCGGGAAAATCGTGGGCGAGGTTGTTCGGGATAAGTAACGATGATCTTTGCGATGGCTCGAAAAGTTGGAGGTTGAACAACTTGAAGAAAAGATAAACACAGTTGCTTGGTAAAGGAGCGGGGAAAAAGTACACCTTGGTATAAAGGTGAGGCGAGACATTATGGTAACAGTGCACAGTCGAGAGGGTCTTGAGGTAATCTTCTTTGAAAAAAGAAATTGAATGAGTCTATGAAAACTAATCAATGGAAATTACTAAAGTACAATATCTGGTCGACAAGGTGGTCCCCACTTCGAGGTTCCAATACAAGGAAAAGGTGATGAGTATCGGTTATGTCTAAGTGTTACTCCTAAGGTGGAAATTGTTAAATATTAGTAGTAAACTTGAACATAGATTAGGGACTTAGGTGTTCTTTGTAATTAGATTAGGTGTTAGACATAAACTAGGATTAGGTAGCTTGGAGTTCAAGATAAGCTAAAGCCCTTTATGGGAAGTTTCCTATTTGAATTAGGAAAAGTTTCTACCCCCTCATCTCTATAAATAAGGATGAGGAGGGATGCTAGTTATTCATTCTTTTTCCTCGTTGTAATATCTTTATTAGGTTTTTAATAAAGGTTTGATACGAGAATATATCGTGTGCATATTCTTGTTGGTTCTCTGTAGTCTCTCGTTTGTTACGTGTACTCGATACAACTCTCGATCTAGCATTCCGCGATCGAGCTTCGGGTTGTCGGCGGTTTTGTCCAACATTACCCACACCACTGGGAATTCCTTTTGGCCTTCTGGTCCACCAATTGTAAAATCTACCCACAACTGTGCTCCATGAATGGTCAAATCTAGGCCAATGACATATAGTTCTCCATTGCCTATACCTAACTTATCTGGATGTTGTAATGAATCAAAAAACAAAAATGAAATAAAATTGTCCACTTCATCCATTTTTATGATAGAATCATTCACACCATATGGTCTAATCGAAGATTGAGGAATGACAGTGCTTCAATTCGAAACATCCACACAAGATATATACTCTTGGTGACGTAAGAGTTCCGCTGTCCATAAAAAATATGAGCAAACACTCTCTTTTATGATAAATAACAAGCTAAGGTTAGCAGTTACGTACTTCGTATGACGACAAAAAAAATTTGTTATTGTCATTTGTTATAACAAGTAAAAGATTGTAATCATGGGTGGGTCTGTGGAAGATTGTGATATGTTTATTTAGTAGGCACTTTCTCTTAGCTAAAAGGTTGGTCCAACATATCGAGCTATGTATCATAAGTGTAAATAAGCATGATAAGCATGATAATATGATATGATTGCGAAGCTAGTTAGTGTGTTAGTTATGTTGCTATGATGAGTCCAGGGAAGCAGCTACACAACTTTGAAAAAGCAAATCATGTGTTGACCTATGGGGTTAGGATCTTTTAAAAAAGCTTCTAAATTCCTTAAGACCGTAACAGTTAAAAAGTCCACTAAGACTACCCGTATGGGTCTCGTGTGAGGGTGTGTGTGAGCTTCGTGAGGTGAGTGACCCCACTATGGGTGTTTGTGTAAGCGTGAGTGAGGCAAAAAAAAAAAAAAAAAGAAAAAGAAAAAAAGTGAGCAATTCACTTTTCGGTTGGTGCGAAATAAGTGAGCCCCTTCGCTATGCAACTCATATTTGTAAAAATAAAATAAATAAAAAAATTTTGTACTCTCATTTTATTTATCTATGAATACCTTTTAAACTTCAACATTATTAAATACAATTTCTTCCAACTCCTCATTCTGTATACAAATTCAAGCTTAATCTCACACTACTCAAATGAAACTTATTATAGATATGAATTTCGAAGGAATGATGTTGCTTTCTCGTAATGTTATTTTTAATATATATATATTTTTTTAAAGTAATGTTTTGAATTTATGAAAAAGTTTAGTTATTAATTAAAAAAATGGGTTGACCGATGAGGGTAGTATGACCAATCTGAGTGAAAAGTGAGAGGGAGTGAGAGAAAAAAATGGAGAGAGAAAGCTAAGGTGACCCTGAGATGGAAGGTAACTGAGAGTGTTTTCTGGTGACTAATAAGGGCATCTTCAATGCACTGTACTCAAAATATTTTAATATACTGTCACATCATTGTCACATCAACAAACTACATTTCTATACAAAATATCTACAATGCATTAAACCTTTCACCGGTTTAATGAATTTCCGCAAAACCAACTAATTTACACTACTTTTAAAATACAAAACCAACTACTGTACTACAATATCCACATATTCTAAAATACCAAATAAAGATGCGCTTAGTATCCCATTATTAGAATAATGATACGACTATGAAAGTATTAATTATGATGAAATTTCATGGTATGGATTGAATGATGATATAATCCATCTCAGTATCATCAAGTAGTTTAGGTATGAGCCTTTCATGGGTGAGGGACCCATGCACTTCTTATCAAGCTTCATCTGATTATCGTTCGTGGTGGCATAACAGCACACTTAATATACACATAGAATACTTTATAGTTTTTTTTAATACCTATAGTAAGTTATTACGCAATGTCTAGTTATAGGTTATTTTAATTTACTTGCTAAAAAAGGGATATGTGTTCATAATTAATTTGGCATTTTATCAAAACACTTCACAACATGTGTATTTATAAACATAGTCACCGGGAAAGAAAAAAGACAATCAAAAACATATATCCTTGCAACAGTGGGTTGGTGAGGTGCTTAAAAGAATTGAAAAAAGAGAAAAAGGAAAAGATGGGCCCACCTCCATAGCATAATAAGGATGTGTTCACTCACACACGGTGATTAAACATATGCATGAGGTGGCATATTCACAATGCATTCAACCTATGCCATGTCATTTTAGACTTCTCAATGAACCTTGCATTGTGGATGACCTAAAGGTAGTCTAAGAGAATGACACGTGACATCAATGTATATATATAAAAAATGTGCAATATAGTTTGAACATAATTTTACTTTCCTTTCTTATCCTATTAAAATTGGGTATTTTTTAATATTAACTAACTAAGTTCTAAATTACACATAATTTTGGCATTACCTAAAAAAACCATGCACAATATCGAGCAACCGAATTTTATCAAACTATAGACTACTACCGCTATGCACTAGTACATTCATTTAAGGTTCTTTTCATTAAAAGTTGTTTTAGGGTTTCTTATATCTGGTAATTTGATTTTAATTATCTGTTGATTCGTTTAGCTGGAGCTATGATCATTATATCCCAAACTCGACCATGTAGTTGGTTTTGGTGATATTTTTAACTCCTTTTTGTTTAAACTGAAGCCGATTTTCTACTTCTCTTCCTGGTGTTTTATACTATTGGTGTGCAAGGGTGTAGCTTTTGTTCTCGTTCGCTATTTGGTTTTGTTGGTGGCTGTGTAGGGTGGTTCTAGTATAGGGTGGGTTACGTTTAGGGTTGTGTTTATGTGTTGACAATGGAGGAGGGGTTTTTGAGTCCAAAAGGGAAAGGGGGAGGTAATGGTGTAAAGGAGAAACAAAAATCGGGTATGGTTGATCCTGGTAAAGACTCACATCGTGATAGTGAGGCTGATGGGAGTGCTGCTAATGTGGATGTGGTTATGACTCAAAAAGGTGTCACAAGTCCATATTTGAATACGTGAAGTATTTCAAGTGTGGTCACTAATGATGTGAGTTATGTGTTGTCTAAAGATCCAAGTAGGGTTTCGACTGAACCAGCTATTGCATCGACTAATCCCAATCCCAATGGTTCTGTTTCGAATGATAATAATAAGGGATCTGGTCTGTATGCTAAGTTGTTCAAGGGTGAAATGAGTAGCAAAGGAGCAAACTTTCGTTCATTGTTAGCACCGGATGATAACAGGGCGGATGTAGTAGTCTCGATGGAATTGGTTCATGTTGTTAATGAAAGGTTTAGTAATACGGTTAATAGCTTCTTTTTGGGTAGACGTGTGGATTAGTCATGAACTATGTAAAGATTGCTTGGAGTAAGTTTGGTATAGTTAAATCATTGATGAATTATAAAGGTGTACCTTTTTCAAGTTTAATTCTACAGACGGGATGGACGCAGATTATAATGGTTAATTCGCAACGTGTCATTAATTATGAAAAAATGGTCACCAGATGCGAATATTATGAAGGAGGATGTGTGTAATGTTCTGGTATGGGTTAAGCGTTATGATATTCCTATTATCATATTCTCGGAAGATGGATTGAGTGTTATTGCAACCAAACTTGGCACCAGTTGATGCTAGATTCTTACACGTCCACTATGTGCATAAAGTCTTGGGGTAGGTCGAGTTGTACACATGCTATGATTGAGTTGAGAGCTAATGCGGAGTTGAAACACTCACTTGTGGTGGCAGTGCCAAAATTTGAGGGTGTGGGGTATACTATGCACATTATCTATATTGAGTATGAGTGGATACTTCCAAGATGCTCAAGTTGTAAAGTGTTTGGTCATGTTCTCAATGAATGTCCTAAGAAACTTGTCTCGGATGTTATGAAGAACACAGCATAAAGCAAACTATTTGTGGGGTTGATTGGTTCGAAGGCTGAGTTTGCTTATCTACCTAAGGCACCAAGGAAACCGAAGGAAGGTAATGATAAAATTGATACTACAGTTCCTTCCACTTCGAACTCTTTTGATGTATAAGCTCTATGGTGGATGTGGTGGATGGAGAGGTCGTAAAGATTTGGCATCTGGTAGTCTAGGTACTACATATTGGCTGCAAGGATTAATGAACTAGAAAGTCAAATACTTGATAGGTGGCTTGTGCTATTAGATGATGATAGGAAGCCGGTACCCATGCAAAGGATGCTCTTGTGACATCATTGGGATGTGAACCTAGTACTAATATGGAAAAGCAGAGGAAGATTCGAGATAGTGATGGAGTCAAGGATATTAGTGTTGACATGGCTTGATATATGGCTAACCCGAATTGTCTTTGGTGGAGGAGCTAATGATGCAAGTCTCCTTGAGTATGAAGGTTATGATGGTTACTGAGTATGATGTTAATGATTTAACTAAGGAACAACTTGCTTTACGTGGTGTGTAGGATATCCTTATCTGTGGTAGAGTTAGGAACTAGTTCTAGTTTTGTTGTTGGCATTTTATTTTGGTAGGTTTATAAGATTGACATGTCTCTCTTACGATAGTTTTTGTATGAAGCACAATAGGTGCGTTTGTTTGCTTGTAACGGGCTGACATGTGGGATTCACCCTCATCCTATGTATTTAATTGTTTTTTTTAGTAACATATTTTACCGGAGAAACCCTTTATCCAAAAAAAAAGTCTTTCAAAAATTTGAATATCATTCGCAACAAAGAGGAGAAAAAAAATCACTAAAACTCGTTGACAAAAGTTTTAAAATCTCTTTTGTGGTAAAAAAAATGTGTTTGAGTTTTTATTCGCAAGTCAAAGTTCATTTGTTTACTCTTATTTTGATGCTTACTGAGGGACAAATCCCACCATCCATTTAGTTGATCTAATGGTGGGGAATAAACCTAAAATTTAATATGATTAACCTTAAATCATCCAACTATATAAAGCCTTCTTTTCTTTTCTTTTTTTCATTTTCTTTATTTTGTTTTCACATAATTACTCTCATCTTCTCTCATCTCGATCATTCGCTTCCTCCAATTGCTCTCATCTTCCCTCCATCTTATCTTCTCTTATCTTCACACAATCACGCGTCACAATCATCCATATCATAGGAAGGGAACTTGTGTGTTGCCTAGTTCCTTCCCTATAAATAATGTTGTAAACCTTCATTTGAAGGTTGGTTGTTCACATTCAATATCATATCCTCGCATAAACTTTCTTCATTTCATTCGTGTGTGTGTTTGTGTGTTCATCCGATCACTTCTTTATCTATATTTCTAACATATTGATGCTTGTGTTACAATATGGTGACCTAATGATGGTATCATTCGCCATCTAGTTGGGTGAAACACTTTTGTTTTGAAGTTTTTTCTATCGCGTGGGTTTCGTGTTATTAAACTTTCATACGCTTAAAAGCTTTAAATTTTACACTTTAAAACTCAAGATTCTTGTGGTTTAAGGTTTATTTAGTGTTAAAGTTTAAGTTTTAGCATCAAGTTTGAAACTTTACGTGTGTAGATTCATTTTAGAGCTTGGTTTTGTTCGTGTAGTATTTTCTACGCATAAGGGTAAAAGTTGTTTTGGATCATCAAGTTTTCAACTTTCTTGTTATTTTGGTGATATTGAAGCTTTTCATCCAAAAATCGGGTTTCTAAACACTTTTGGGCATAAAATCGGTTTTGGTAAAGTTTGGTACTTTCTACGCGTAGTAAAACCCTAGTTTTACTCGTAAGCTTCAAAGTCTACGCCTAAGCGGTTCTTACGCATAAGCTTTTCATCATTTGATCTTGATCTTTGTTGGTTTACTCGGTGTTTTCTTGCTTGGATAAGCACGAAAACACTTTGACTTTGGATATCTTTTACACTGGTATAAGTGTAAAGGATTTTTGGGCAAAACCCTAGTTTTACGCATAAGCAAATTCTTACGCGTAGAATTCTCTTTGCCTAAGCATTTTCTTACGCCTAAGCCTGGTCTTACGCATAAGCTAATCTTACGCATAAGGATTCTACTACTAAGCCTTTGGTTTACGCCTAAGCTGAGTTTTCCTCAAGTCTTCGCGTAAGCTATCTTGTTAAGCGTAAGTTGGTTTTACGCATAAGGGGCTTTCTACGCTTAAGCTGATTTCTACGCATAAGGTTACTTCATCAACAAAGTTTCATTCGACTACAAAGATCCATGATCAACACAAGTTTCAAGATGTCTCAACCACCATACTCTAGCTACTTTCCTCATATGTATCCTCAACAACAACAACAACAACAACTCTATCAACAATATCCTCCACCATCACCACAACAAATGCAACAATTTCAACAACAATTTCCTCAAGGAGCAATTCCACCACAAATGATTCAACCACCCCTAGTCTACAAGTACAACCTTACACAAACTTTCAAAATCAGCATCCATCCAAGTATGCTATGAAGGAACCGTCTTGGTTTGCAAAGATGTGTGAAGCTTTAAGTAGCCAACAATCCATTCATGAAGCTGGATCACTTGATAGACCTCCAATGCTCACTCCCGGAAACTACGATCAATGGGTGATAAGGTTCTTTAGGTTTTGTGATCTAAAGAAGCCACATGGAAAGTTCTTGAAGAAGGTCATCCTTGAAGGTCCATTTCGGATGCCTACTATCTTTGTGCCGGAGATCCGAATGCTAATCCACCAAGAGATGATATCACCAACGTTGTCGGTCTTAATGAACTTACTCTTGACCAACTTCTACACTTAGAAGCCGATGAACTTGCAATGCAATATATCCTTTTGGGATTACCCAATCCGATACCGTAGTGTTGATGCTCGAAGGCGCTAAAGCAATGTGGGAGCACATTCATCTTTTAATGGAAGGCACATAACTCAATCAAGAAGACATGGAATCCAAAATCTACTTAGCATATGAACACTTCATGATTGAACCAGGGGAGACATTAGAGTCATATCATCATCGATTCTCAGACATCATCAATGACTTGGAAAAACATAACATCATTATGCCAAGAATTGCAGTCAACACTAAGTTCCTTAGTAGTCTTGGTCCTGATTGGGAAAAGTATGTTATTTTCATCCGTCAAGCGAAGAATCTTCATCATGCTACATACGGATTGTTGTATGACTATTTGAAACCCCACCAAAAGGAAGTTGACAAAGAAAGGATCATCCGTGGAGTCCCTGCTTCGCCTTCACTCCCGGATAATCAAACTCTAGCTTTGTGGGCTCAAGCTTGTTATCCTCAATTCCGACCTTACAACTGTCTTCACAAATCCTCCACAACCAGCTGCTCGGATCACACCATATGATCCTCACAAGAAACTCAATTGGTTCCATACAACAACAACAATGATCAAGCACTTTACGGTGAATCTAATGAGGATGCGAAGCTTTCGATGCATTGCAACAAGGGTTTGTCATGATTGCTAGAGCCTTGGTCGATACTCTAACAAATCCAACAATCGCATTCGTACCTCATCAAACACAAGGAATCAAGATGTTGTTAACAATGGACGTGTTGAAGTTCGAGAATCGTGGTAATGTTCGTCAGATGGGTAGTGGTCAAGGGTTTAATGCTAATGGAAGGAATAACATGGGTGCTCCACAACAACGGGCTCAAGTGGTTGATCAAGGAAATGCTCGGGCTGGGGTTAATGGTCTTCGTTGTTATAAGCTGTAATGAGAAGGGTCATCGGCTAATGCATGCCCAAAGCCGAGGGAAGAGGCGGCGCTTATCACAAAGAGGCTTTACTCTTGGCTCTCAAGGATGAAGTGGTGGAACTCTTACCAACAAGGAACAGAGCTTCATGGCAAATGCAGATTCGATGATGACATGGAGGACTTGAGGCTAATGCGGCGGTGATGTTAATGGCAAACATGCAAGAACTCCACATGAGTGACACAGGCCCAGTGTATGACACGGCGGCTTGTCTCGTGTACCGGATCAAACTATATTCATTCTTGATCGATATCTCCGCCAACATCGCATCCGCGAGGATCGAGTGTTCAACATGAGCCGTCTACATCTCATTCGATGATAATCAAATAGATCCCGTAGTTATATTTGACGATCAAGATGACCTTATGGTTAATATTGATAATCAAGTTGACTCCGTGGTTATATTTGAGGATCTAAATAATGATCATGTTGAGACTCACGTTGAACAAAGTTGAACTGTGTCTAATCCGGATCTTGAGCTCATGACCCTTAATTCGGACCCAAAAATCTCGAATGGAAAAGTGCCAAGACATCAATAAGAAATTAAACGATAAAATTGCCTTTGTTGACTAAGGATAATGAATGCTTAAAGTTCCAACTCAACATTTTTCAAACAAAAGAGAAAGCGTGAAAAAGGTTTTGAAGTCGCATTTGCTAAATCATACCAAAATGAAAAATCTTTGGAAAAACAGATATGTGATCTAGTTGCATCCAAGAATGCTTTGTTGTCTCAAATAGAACAAGCGAAATATGATCATAAACAACAACTTAACGCTCTCACTTCGGAAACTCAAAAGCCAAGTCGAGTTGTTAACTTGTCAAAAACAGTTTTGTGAATACAAAAAGCATTCAAGGAAACAAATAGATGACTATCTTGAAGAAATTGTCGACTTACAAAACAAAATCAAAGAGTTTCGAAATGTTGTTTACAAACATGGTGAGTCAATCACAACTATTCAAAAGTTTACTTTTAAACCAAATCCAAATGGATATGGACCGAATCTTCGATTACAAACCAAAGTTTTCACATAGAGCATTCAAACCAAATCCTCAAGTTTCTGATGCAGAACATAGAATTGATGATTCCATTATGAGTGTTGTTGAATATAATCGTATGGAGGAATTAGATGCGAGAAGGCGAGTCGGTCAAAATTAGAAAATGTTGTTTATAACAAACCATTTAACTATTCAAAAGCCATAACTTTCGTCGCACAACAGGATAATTCTAACACACCTTGGGTTATCACGCCTACTTACGAGTCTTCTAATGTTGGTCCCCAACCCAATCTTGCACAAATTAATGGTCCTTTACCTTCACTCGGTGAAGTAAAAACATTACCGAACGTTGTCAAATTCTTAAATATTTTGAAACATTCATATCGGACATCAAACTTTTGGAGCGTGAAATTGAAATCAATTACGAAATAAAAGTTGAACATTTTCAATCGCCTCATCATGCGAGAACAAAGAGATATTTTTAGAAAAGAATTTTACCTCATGTCCGAAATTTGAAAATGTGTGCAATATATTGGGAAAGGATTTTCACAAGGAGCTTGGACTTATGAAAGCAGTTTTCGAGAAAAGCGAAACATCGATTTCAAATACTAAGCGTAAAAGAAAATGTTAAGAAAAGATGTTGATCGACTCTTGGAAGATGTTATCTGTCTTGATACCATAAATGTTGTGTTACTACATCTTGTTGCATATGCATTTGATTATATATTGTTGTTGATTACATTGAAAATGTTGAGAATACCGATAATGTGTCACAAATCAAGTCTTTAAAAGTTGAAAATGAGCGATTGTTAAACGAGCTTTCAAATGCAAAACGTCGTCTTCAATGGTGTCAAAAGATTGTCAAAATCGAGAACTCGCTTTGCAAAACAAAATCAACCAGTTGCATACCAAAACTCTTAATCCAAAACTTGAGCAAGCTGGATGATGAAAGCGTGTCTTTAAAGTGTCAAATTTCAAAATATGAACAAGAAATTTCAAAAGTTAAAACAGAATATGGCGTCATATTTGATTTACTCAAAAAGACTCGTGCTCAAGCGTCAAAAGATATTGATGATCATCTTGCATATACCAAAGATGTTTTACGACAAAATGGAAACACTCGTTCTGAAAATCAAGATTTGTTACACACTATCCATGATCTAAAAGCAGAGTTGGTAAAACTTAAGCAAGATAGGAATAGTAACACAAACGTAATTGCACCAGAATTCTTAGGCGCCTAATGACACATCACAAGAAACTAATGTGCTTCCTCTCTCTGAAAGCAGGAATAGTTGCCTCTTTTCCCAACGCTAGCACTTCACAGCTTAAGAGCACATCAAGGAAGAATAGGAAGTTGCGACGTAAGAAAAGAACAATAAAGACCTCTGAAGTAGAAGAACACCTTAGGACTTTGAATAAAACTCATGTTACTCCCACTTTAGATATTGCGTCTGACAAATGTAATGGAAAAAGTGATGTAACGAATGTTGAACCTTTAAGTACTTTAAATGTTATGTTTGAAGCTTCTTGTGTTGGTTGTCGTAAAAGCATGTTTTCGGTTGTCATGATAAATGTGTTGCTAATGCTATCTTATCTCGTAAGCGGAATAATAGAAAGCGGAATACCTCTAGGCCCACTAATGCTTCTAAGTGCATGCTAGGTAAACCACCTCTAGTGTTCCTGCTACGATCATTGATGTACCCATAGAACCCCTTCACCTCCTAGGAAGAACTTATCACCTAGTGCATTTACTAAGACCAAAGCTAAGACTAGTTGGAGATGGATGGCAAATGGTTACATAATACACTTGGCTTTAAATGGATACCTAAAATCATAAACATGTGTGTTTCAACTATAAGCGCATCGGAACCCTCTAACTCTTGGGTTCCACATCTACTTCTATTCCATCTGTGTAAATGCATGTGTGTAATGCGGTGATCTGAGATCATCCTCTGGATTGTTGATAGCGGATGTTCCCGACACATGACGAGCAATCTCAAGCTGTTATCAAACTTTGTTTCAAAGTTCATTGGCTTTGTCGAGTTCGGGAATGATCACTTCTTCAGACTATCATGGGCTTGGAGATTACATCAATGGTAACATCGAAATTAGCGGGTTTATTATGTGGAAGGTCTCGGTCACAATCTCTTCTCGGTTGGTCAATTTTGTGATGGAGATTTGGAAGTTGCTTTTCGGGAGAAAACTTGTTTCATTCGTGATCTACAAGGAAACGATCTTATGTCTGGAACCGCACATCAAGTCTTTACACAATCTCAATGCAAGACATGATTGCTTCATCTCCCATATGTCTACTTTCAAAGGCAACATCTACAAAATCTTGGCTATGGCACCGTCGTCTTTCACACTTAAACTTTCAAACCATAACCAATCTTGCACGTTACAAACTTGTTGAAGGTCTCCCAAGATTTCGGTATTCTAAAGATCATCTATGCTCAGCTTGTGAACAAGGGAAAAGCACTCGTGCTCACTTTCCTTCAAAGGTGGAACACAACTCTCAGCATGTGCTTCATCTTCTTCACATGGATTTGTGTGGTCCGATGCGTGTGCGAGACGATTAATGGCAACGCTACATTTTGGTAATTGTCGATGACTACTCAAGATGGACTTGGGTTTATTTTCTTGAACTAAAGATCAAGCTCCACAGATGATCATCACCTTTCTCACGAAAATTCAAGTTCGACTCCGAACACGGTCGGACAAATCGAGCAGACAAAGGAACTGAATTTGTGAATCAAACTCTTCGTGCATATTATGAGAAAGTGGGAATTGAGCATCAAACATCCATTGCACGAACACGAACAAAAGCGGAGTTGTTGAAAGAGCGAAACCGTACGTTAGTGGAAGCTGCAAGAACGATGTTGATAAATGCAAAACTTCAGATTACTTGTGGTGAAGCCGTGTCAAGCTGCATGCTACACTCGAACCGTTCAATGATTACTAAGCGCCACAACAAAACACCTTATGAGCTTATCCACAACCGTAAACCGAATCTCAAACACTTTCATGTATTTGGATCCCTTTGTTACCCAAATAATGATCGTGATGACTTTGGTAAGCTCAAGGCTAAAGCGACATAGGAGTCTTTGTTGGATCTTGTGAAAATTCTAAAGGATACGGATGCGGAATCGTCGTACAAGGAGATTATGGAAGCGATTCATGCAAATTTCGATGAGCTTACTGAAATGGCTTACGAGCAAAACGACTTGGAACCCGGACATAACCGTCTAAACTTCCCCAAACCCCATCATCGGTGAACCAAGCCTACGACTTACTCAAACAAATGGAACAACTATTTGCTCCTCTGTTTAGTGATGATATTGATCAACGTGCTCGGATGTATCAAATGTTTCCATTGCTCAACGATAATAATCCAATACGATACACGAAACAACAACAACTGTTGAAGAAGCACCTCAATTGATTCTACAACAACGGCCGAACAAACCGCATCCAATGACGTTGAACCGGTGATGATCTTCGAACCATGAAGTACCCCCACTGCAGATTATGATCCAAATCGTTCTTCAACCCTTTTGCAAATGAAAGCGCCACCGATGTTGCGGAATCATCTACAAGCCATTTGAATCCTCTAATCTGCATAATGTATATCAACATCAACCCTCACACATCGTTGGACTAGAGACCATCCTCTTGTGAACATTATTGGAAACCCGAATCAACCGGTCGTAACTAGACAACGCCTTGAGACCGACGGTGAACATTGCATTTATGCACTCACCGTCTGCCAAGTGAACCCAAAATATTAAAGAAGCCATGACATATGACAACTGGATTGAATCCATGCAAGAAGAACTTAATCGGTTTAAGCGTCTTGAAGTATGGGAATTGGTTGCAAAACCAACGGGGTCTATGTTATTGGTGCGAAATGGATTTGGAAAAACAAATTGGATCTTTGAAGGTACGGTTATCGAAATAAGTCACGTCGGTGGCTAAGGGTTATAGACAAGAAGAAAGGATTGACTACGAGGAATCATTCGCACGGTTGCTAGACTTGAGGTTGTTCGATTTTTACGGCATTCGCGGCTCACATGAACATCACGGTCTTTCGGATGGACGTCAAAAGCGCTTTTCGAATGGTGGCGAAGGAAGCGGTCTATGTTAGTCGACCGGAAGGATTTGTTGATCGAGTTCCCTAATCACGTCTACAAAGCGAACAAGACTCTCTACGGTCTCAAACAAGCCCCTCGGGCGTGGTATGATAAGTTGTCATCCTTTCTCATCTCTCATAATTTCGTCAAAGGATTGGTCGACCCAACACTATTCATACAATATCACAGGGAACACATTTTAATCGTTCAAATTTATGTGGATGACATCATTTTGGGTCAACACATCTAAAGTACTAAAACGCTTTTTCAAAACTTATGAAAAAACATTTTGAAATGTCCATGATGGGTGAACTTACGTTCTTTATAGGACTGCAAGTTCATCAATCACCCGTGGTATTTTCTGAGTCGGTCCAAATATGCTCTTGAAATTTTAAACAAACATGGAATGCAAAGCTGTGATACCTATGCCACACCAATGGCACATACCAAAGCTGGATCTTGATTTGCATGGGAAATTGGTTGACCCTACCAAATACCAAAGTATTATTGGGTCTCTCATGTATCTAACACCGATGGGACGATATTGTATTTGTTGTATATCTTTGCTCCGTTATCGATCGAGACCAAGCTGAAACTCACCTCTCGAGGCTAAAAGAATCCTCCGATACATCAAGGGAACCATTAATTTGGGAATCGGTATCCGAAGGATTACGGTTTTGAACTAATAGCTTTTTCGAGGGCGATCACGCGGGTTGCTTAGATTCTCGGAAAAGTACTTGGTGCTCTACAATTTCTTGGTGATAAAGCGGTGTCATGGCAATCGAAGAAGCGAGGATTGTACATCGTTGTCCTCAACCGAAGCGAGAATATGTAGCCATGTCGTGTTGTGCTCAAGTCATTTGGATGAGAACACAACTCAAAGACTATGGTTACGTATTTGTGAGAATCCCGATGTCTCTGCGACAATCGAAGTGCTATTGCGATCTCGTGCAACTCCGTCCAACATTGAAGTCTAAGCACATCGATCTTGATATCATTTCATCAAGGAGCATGTGGAAAAGGGTACCGTTGAATTATATTTTGTGGGTCTTGAATATCAATGGCGGACCTTCTCACCAAAGCCTTAGCTCTGCTAGGTTTCTTGAGTTGGTCCACGGATTGGTATGAGGTGTTTGACTCGAGAGAGGCTGGACGAACTTTTGACACATTCTTAAAACCGGTCAAACACCAAAACCTCTTTTGTAAAATATTTTTTCAAAAACAAAATACAAAAATATAAAATTTATAAAATACAAAAATATTCTTCTATCTAATTTCTTTCAACATGGAAAATACAAATCTTCCGTCAACACTTTACTCTTTCAAACATTTCAATATTTTCACGGTCAAGTGTTGAGGGGGAGAAAGTAAATATTTTTTATGTTTCATAAAACCTTGTACTTGCATGTTACCCAGTATTGGTTGTATCTTTGATAATGGTGGATACGTTTCTTGTTTCTTGACACTCCTTGGACCCAAATTTGTAAAATTTCTCTATTTTTGAAGTCGAGGGGGAGTGTCGTCAAGTTTTTTTCCAAACTTACACTTCATACTTAACCAAAATGGAAGTTATGGGCTATGGATGAAAATGGTTGAGGTGGAGGGACCAAAATTGTCAAAAGTTTAAACTTATTTTTACAAAACCTTCCACCTAAATTTTTTTTACATTTATTACAAACATTTATTACCACAACCACCATCATCCACGCCTATAATCAAACCTCAAATCCGTGTTATAAACTTCAAATTTGTAAGTGTTTTAAGCTTCTTTGAGTGATTCTAAACATTGGTTTTAATGGTATACAAATCCAACGGTTTGATTTTACTCTATGAATGATTTTGTGTTCTACGCATAAGCGTATGAACATGAAATCACTTTTGGTTGTTTTTTGATGAAATGGGTTGTGTTTTCAAAGTTTATATCATGTTTTTAAACCATTTTCATCAAGAAATCAACCCGAAAACGTTTTAATCATTTTTCATGAATTAGGGTTTATGCGTGGATTTTGGGTGTTTTCTATTGTGAGTGTTTACGGATAATTAGTTGCTTGTAATGATGTTTGTTACATGTTTAATTAACCAATTAACAACCTTGAATCTTACCCGAAACACTAATTTTGCAAAATTAAACTTTAGGGTTTAAGTACTCGTTGAAATTGGGTACTTTTGATTCTTGAGGTGTTAGATGTTAAAACTTGTTGGAAAACTATCACATAGCTTCTAAGATGTCCCGAATTAATTTGGTGCAAATTCCATGGTTAAATCTCTTAGGCGTAGGATTTGAATAATTAGGGTTTAAAGTTTACGCATAAGCTTAATCTACGCGTAACCATCATAAATTGTGATACCATGTGATTTTGAAAGAGGTTGAATAAAAGTGTTAATGGAAATGTTATGATGAATTTATTTCAGGTTTTACGCGTGCAAAATCAGAATCAAGGTTAAAATTGGAATTCTACGCTTAAGGAATACCTTACGCGTAGATGTTACACGTAAGAGAAATCTTACGCGTAACTCTTACGCGTAAGGGTCTACATGGGGACTACGCGTATCCTGTGAAGGATATGCGTAAACTTGGAGTCTTACGCATAAGGTTCACTCTTACGAGTAAACCTTACGCATAAGCTCCCAACATACGCTTACGCGTAAGCCTTATGCCAAGAGCCTTTTCCTACGCGTAAGATTTCTTACGCGTAAGAGGAACTCCTACGCATAAGCTTAGGTCTACGCGTATGGTTACACTTTGTTTACGCATAAGCTTGCATTCTTACGCTTAAGCCTAAATTTTAACTTTACCAATGAATTGTTACGCGTACAAACTTGTAAATAAGTTACTCATAACGTCACAAGACCAAAATGTCACTAATAAGCTATAATGGTTAAAATGTTGTGTGAATGAGTGAAAATTTGGACTTTAAAATTCAAAATTAATATACTCACGAAACTTATCACGACTACTTTGGACTATTGGACAAACAAGTGACATTGGACTCGTAACATTCATTAACATAACATATTCAATAATTGGACAATAAAATCAACTTTTGACTAACGTAATGTCTTTCGATATGTTGGTTCTTTTGGCTCAATATCTTTCAGATCACAATATGGACATCACAATGGAAAACGTTAACGCACCAAACGAGCTCACAATGGAAGACATTTTCCCTACTGGTTATAGTATGAAGATTGGAAAGAACAACCTCAAAGTGGACTTTGATAACTTCACATGCTCTGAGTCTTCATGCCGTATTGCTGTGGATATTCTTAAGACTCATCCCTACAACAACATGCTCACCAATTCGACAAGAATGTGCCAGTAATCTATATCCATCAGTTCTGGCACACAATGAAGAAAGTTGATGGTCAAGATGTTGTCACGGTGACTCTCAACAATAAACAAGTCACCGTCATCATTCTTGATTTTACGAGCAATTCTTACGCTCCCCGCTATCCGACTGCTTGAATATGTTCCTACTCCATCGAAGAGGCTACACTCAATTCATGGTCGATATTGGCTATGATGAAGCTGCGGGAATCATTACTAAACATTCTTGATCGATTTAAAGAACATCCCTCACCGTGGAGAACTTTATACATCATGATCGCAAAGTCATTTTCGGGCGAGACAGCGGTTATGAGCATCCAAAGCTAATGGAACTACAAGTCTTCTGGGGCATGGTCAACAAGATGCATATTGACTTCGCAAGTCTGATTTGGGAAGACATGATGTCTTACCTCAAGAAGCCTGGCACCAAGGTCCCCTACATCAGATACACCAAGTTGTTGATCCAAAGGATACTCGGGAATAATCAAGACATTCCCTTGAGACTTGATGACCCCAACCATCATTCTGCGTTGTTTGAGCCTACCTTAAATGTTGTCAGATTCAAAGACTCATCAACAAAGAAGCAAGGTGTAGTTTTGACTGACTGCCTACTCACTGATGATGTTAAAAGCCTTCAATCGTATTCACGATATCAAGAAGCTGTGACCTTAGGCAAAGTCGGCTTCATGGATGAAAAGTCTTCAGCCATACCAGTTAAGAAGACCGGAGATCGAGGTAGTCTTGGAAGTGTAGCAAGCTTTGGAAGTGCCCTAAAGTATCCAAAGAGAAATCCTTCCCGAAAAAGAAAAGTTCCATCAAAGGTTGCCATTCCTAATCCTCAACCGGCACCTAAATTAGAGGACGAAGACTCGAGGATCTTGAGCGGATGAGGAGGTTCACTATTCGAGTGCATTACGGATGACAACAACAACGGTTGAAAAACCACAAAGTCCCAAAACAGACAAGGGTAAAACTCCAGTTGCAGAGCAGGAAGAAGAAGAGAGTTCTGATGAAGAACCAAAGGATGAGGAGAAAGACTACCACAAAACACTGAAGCATCTAAGGCTACAACATGCTACTACGGAATTTAATCTTCAACAAACTCGTGGCCTGGAGGTTCAAGTGGTGGTGCACTAACCACACCAGTTCGCGATGCGGTTAATCAACCCGATAAGCGGCTGGTACCACCACTAAGGAATCAACGAAGCAACAACGACAAGAAGATGAAGTCATCTTTGACTTTGAGGAAGAAGAGGAACAAGAACAGGATGAGATGATCACGGACAAAGACATTGAGGAAGCTGCTAAAGAAAAAGCGAAGAGGAAGCTCGAGCTAAAGCAAATGAAGAGGCTAAGCAAAAGGTGAAGCGAAGAAGGCCAAGGGTAAAGGTGAAGAAGAGGCTAAAGCTCGCGAAAAAAAGGCGATGATTATATTCTAGATAATCTGAACATAACCCGAAGGAACTTCGAGCCACCAAAAGACCGAGCCATCTCATGACTCATCATCTTCGATTCATCATCTCATTCATCACCACCACCATCCAAAGATGCTACCACGGATCCACATCCAAATCGGTCAAGAAACCGACCAACACTTGGGCATCACGTGCTAAGACTAAAATTGTCAAAGTTGTCGGGCAAGTAAGGAAAAGAAGCGTGGTCAACAAGAAATTCAATCGGTGGCCGACAGACTAAATTTACTTCAAGATGTGATGAGCGAGTTTCGGATGAAAGAGAGCAGATTCAGCGGTTTCTCAATAGAGATATCAAGGGAAATGGACAAGGCGATCGAGACTATACTCACAAGTTTCTTCTCGACACCGTCCTGGGTGACAAGAGAGATGTTCGCGAGACAACTCTATCCTAATCTCATGGCATTGGTCAAGCATACAATGTCAACTACCCTGTTGCTATGCAAATCAATCGATCGCCTCGGTTGTCTCCGATCTTTGAATTGATATCAAAGCTGGTATTGCAAATGTCTCAACGATCCGGCACTTTCACTTCTGACGAAGCTAAACTATTTGAGACATCGCTAGAATATCAACTCAAGACATCGTGTAAAGAGTCGGTTGAAAGGGCTAAGCGACCAAGAGACGATGATGATGCAGACAAGGATTCTGAGCCGAAACGCAAAAAGAAAACTGACGAATCATCATCTATGCCTCCACCACCCCAAAGGACCACCACCACTAGAAGATCTTCACAACGTCCTCCTGCTAGAGACAAACCTCAGGACTCTGAGTCTCCACCACCAACGGAGAAAACTGGTGATCATTTTGAATACACTGGTGGTGACGACGAGGAGATTCCTGAGCCCCAACAACAACCTCCTTCTTCTACATCAACTAAGCAACCAACATCATCCTCGAAGCCAAAGAAGAAAAAGTCAACATCAGTTGTATCATGGCTAGATGAAGATGGCGAAGAATATGAATGGTTTTCAAAGCTTGTTGATGCAACCCTCAATTACCGGAAGGCCAAGAAACGGTAGATGGTCGAACTATGGAGCATGTCAAGATAATTCAAGAAAAGTTTAAGGTGAAGAAGATGGCGAAAGCGAGTTAAGGCGAATCAAGAACGATGCTTTTCAAGCTGCTAAAAGACGACTCGCGAGTGCAATTGAAGTCGAATATCATCTCGACAACATTGCACGAGCCATGTCCAACAATATTGATTGGCTCAACCACGAATCAAACATCGACTTCACCGGACGACAAGGCTCCATACTACACCATTGGACAAAGCCACTACCCACCATTGGTCGACACGATCAACCAAGATTCCCTACGGTATTTCTTCAACAATGACACGGAATTTCTTCAACACGGTAGCGATGTTAGCAAAAATCGCTACCTCACTCACCTTCCCTATCCGTGACAATCTTCTCCAACAATGTGGCCATCGAGGAAGAAGCCACACATATGTTCGTTGATAATGTGGTTAAGTATGACCTCGATGCACTATATGGAATTCATCATTGGCACGAGCGAAGAAGAATCTACTACGAAGCTGCCGGTACTCAAATCGAAAAAAGAGGTGTACGATGACCAAGCGGATCGTTGCCATAATGCATGTTAGCTTTGTCTACTAAGTGGGACTACTCATTCACGAAGAAAATCGTAGTCAAACGCCAAGGCGAACAGGAATATGACTTTTACGAAGCGGATTTTCCGAGATTGTCACTCAATGACATTGAAGACATGTATCTTGCTAAGGTACAAGGTCGAATCGACATTTCTCCACCAACATCCACTCCGTACATCAAGTCATTGCTAATATTCATCGAAGCATCGTTATCCGAGGCGTGTTGAAGACCTTCAACTTGCCGTGGAATCATACCAAAAGCGTGTTAATCTCACCAAACCAATGCTAGACCTTCCGATATCAACCACCTGGCTCAGTACACCATTCTCAAGAAACCAAAGTTTGGCGTAGTCTACCGCAGTGAACTTCACCGTAACTGTTTCATGGCATGTAATGAGCTTCACAAGTTTTATGATCACACTTTGAAGAAGGTTCGGGACGGGTTAGCATATCGGTTAAAGGAGATTCATGAAGGCATAGGGTCGAAGAAGAGGTGGAATTCGCAGGAAAAGAGGGATGCGAAGAAAATCATCACAAGGATTAATGAAAGGTTGTTTCGTCGCGATCAGATAAGGACTTTGGAGAGCTTCGTGGGTGGACGTCCGAGCATATCTCTAACAGGCTATCAACGTCCAGAAAGAACTCCTGGTGTTATTGACGGACTTCCTGGTACTCCTTGATTTGTTTCTTTCATTAATATTTGGATGTGTTGATCTATATTTGACAATGGCTTGTGCACACATAACAGTGTACAACCCGTACTTGTAATGAAAGGACCACGTAGTGCGCATCGATTGCCACAATCCTATAAAAGGAGCGAAAGCTTCTTACTTTTGAGTAAAACTTATCAAAACTTTCATTTTTCAAAGTTTTGCTCAAAAGAACAAGTACTTCCCCTTATGTTTTCAAAACCTCAAAAGTTAATATTACTTGTTGAGGGGGAGTATTTGCTTAAAATCTTTGTTCACAAATTGTTCTTCGTGGAAATCTTCCCACAAAACTCGAAATGGACATATTCGATATCAAAATTTCGTCAAAAATAACATTTATATGCCATTTTTGAGGGGGAGAAAAATTGTGTGATACAAATATGTTGTGAAAATTGTGATTGAATCTTCGTGCTAAAGACTTAACCCATGAATTGACGAGATCTGAACTGTCATACATCGAAAAGATTTGTCTTACAAGACTTATCCGAGTAGATTGTACCTGTTCGAGAAACTCTTGATAGACATGAACTTTGATGGGTTTGACAACCTTTCAAGGTTTGTCCACACCTTCAAGGTAGTTATTAGAGCTAGTTGTCACCTAAAAGCTGACAATGTAACTCTTTAACTATGCAACGTAACCGTGTCTCACGGGAATTGTCTATCTTGAGTCGATCAATTCAAAAGTGCGCGCTCTTCTCTCACCGTGCAGATTTCTGTCAAAACACTTAAGCACGTGTTGAGGGGAGTATTTCTGCAAAATACAAAACTCTCACAGTGGTACAAAATGTTTTTACTCATAACCACTTTGAGAGATTTTCATGAAAATGGTTTTATGGCAACATAGGTTAGTCATGGAGTTATAAGGTGACTAAGGTTAGGAATAACCGTCCTATGATCCGCCAGAGCGGAGAGGATCTACCCAAGGACACCACCAATAGTTAGAACTTAGAAGTCCTTAGGTATGATTATAAAAGGAGAAAATGAGAATCGGAGAAAGAAGGAGTTGAAGAATTAAAAGAAAAGTAATGAAAAGGGTGAAAAGAAATAGCCCTCAATTATTCAACTTAGAGGCGGACACGGGTTCAACTCATATACTCTTGGTTGTCACTAGATGACACCGGTATTGAAGATCAAAGTCGTCATGGACCCGATGGCGCATGCACTAAACCTTCTTAGCCACTCAAGTTTCTCTCAGCGAAGCTTGTTTCATTCTCACGGGGAACCCTACGTAAACTATCGGCTTTCTCTTAGAGATTCTTTGGTATTGAAGAAGGAGACCCTCTCCTAGTCTCCGCTTAGGAAAACCAAAGCGCACTATTGAGTCTAGAGCCACGAGATTCATCAAAAGATCTCTTAGGAACACTCGACATTTCATCACTTGTCGTTCAACAATAAGGACGCAAGTGATACTATTCTAGAGTCCTACGGATCTTAGCAATCTGTCGAGAACATTTATGAGGGTTCACAAGCTGTGATCCTCGGTGATTGAATGGAAACTCTGCCGGTCAACATCAAAACGACCACGACGGTGAGTCACCGGTAACTCCTTGTGGGTTACGCTTAGTGTTGTCTCAAGCGGTCTCTGATCGTGGGGTGATGCTTGGTGTACCTCTCGACTCACTGAGCTGTAGGTGTACTTGGTACATCGTGTTATCCTACTTGAGGACTCCGGTTCGAGAACGACCTTTGCTAGAATTAGAGATGTGTTTTCACACTATGTTGTTAACACGCTCGAAGTTCGAACTTGTAAGTCTTGGAAATCCCGCTAAGGAGATTCCTTTCAAGAATCGAGTCCACGAAGATGTGGGTCATTACTTGAACTTGTTCAATGTAATGCCAACTGTCCCTTATGGGATTCGGACGGTGATTCGCCCGACCAAGGTGAATGGAATCAAGACATTCATCGGAAGAACAATCGTAGTGGTCAATTCTTTAAGAAAGCGACCACAATGATCGATTGGTGTTTATCACTAACCCATTCTTATGTTTTCTTCTTATGGATGCTCACGGGGGAGATGATCGTGCAGATTCTCCACATGCTCATACCAACAACAACACATATTGAAGTTCTCTCATTATCAAAGGCAACACAAAGTCAAAATGATTCTTCTTCAAATCAAAGAATCTACAAAGTTATAAAGACTAAAGAGAACTACATCACATCCGAAATCCAACGTCAAAGAGCGTGTGAGCATGTTGGAGAAGGACGTGGAGACACACGAGCAACGAAGCGGACGATGCAGATTACCACAACATAACATCACCATATCCACACTAGAACAAAGAACAAAGATAAATGAAGGCGTCAAAGTGAAAACTTCAAAGAAAACAAGATCCTCACACTGGTGAGATTGTTAGAATCGAGGCACTTCTTCTCACAAGAAAGATGAATGTCAGAAGACGTCAAAGCAACTATTAGATCAGCACCAACAACGTTTCAAATTACTTAAGTCATTAATTACCAACACTTAGGGGGAGATTGTTGGAATCACTCCTAAACTATATTTCAAGTGTTTGTAATTAATATGTAATAGGTTGCTTAATTAGGCTTTTATGTTTAGTATTAATGGCAAGGCTTATGTAGAAAGCCCATAAGCCTTGGCCCAAGCCCAATAAGGAAAGGAAGGAACTTGTGTGTTGCCTAGTTCCTTCCCTATAAATAATGTTGTAAACCTTCATTTGAAGGTTGGTTGTTCACTTTCATTCATATCACCTCGCATAACTTTCTTTCATTCATTCGTGTGTGTGTGTTTGTGTGTTCATCCGATCTCTTCTCTCTATTTCTAACATATTGATGCTTGTGTTACAATATGGTGACCTAACACATTGTATCAAAGTTGAGAAGTATTTAAATGATCTATCTTAGTCATTTTAGAGTAATATCTCAGGTGATAAAGTAATGGAATGTGAAATTAGTCACTTTAGAGTAATATCTCATGTGATATATCCAGACATGAATGATGTATACTTTTGCTCATTTTATTGTTTTATCACTTGTGATATTACTTGTATGTAAAATACTAGAATTAATGTTATATTTTATTTCTTTATGACATGCGATATGACACTGTAAAGGCAAAGAAAATGCCAAAGCCGCAGGCTAAGCCAGCGATAAAATATGACAAGTGATGTTTATCATTTCTTTCATATACACTTGGTAAAATACTAAATTCTTTATCACATTGGTAAGAATGTAATATTTCACATTCTTAGTTGAGTATCACAATTGATAACACATATTTGTAGAGAACCAAAAACCATAATCATTAACATTTTATTTGAAGTTGATTATCTCTTGTGATAATTCACATTCTTAGTTAGGTATTCCAATTGATAACACTTTTATGTAGAGAACATAAATTATTATCATTAGTATTTTATATTACCATCCAAGGATTTCAGCACCAATTGTTAAAACATAAATTTAAACATAACAACAAACACATATTAGGCCACATCATTGGATTTCATACTATTAGAAACTGTAAAATAAGGTGATAAAACATACATTCAATAGGATATCACAACAACTAAACAAAAATTAACTATGTTTTTGAAATAACACAAGTGATAATAGTGTTCGCATATGGTTTTCTTGCTGCAAACCTATTTGCATACTCTATTATCAACTTATTTTGGTCATTCATTTCATGAAGAAGGATCTTTGTAGTGTATCTCATCTCATCTTATTCATCTTTTTAGAGGAATCTTTGATATCACAAGTGATATTACAGATGTGTCGGCTTTTTCTTTTTGTTGAATCAGTAGCAGTGATGGAGGAACATGTTATATCACAGGTGATATCACGTGTGATATCACAGGTGTTTGAGCTTCTTCATCTTGTTTATTAAGATATTGTGCTTTATTCAACCATAGTTTATTTAGAAATAAGAACAAAATCATCACAAATCAACACAATATAATCTATCAATAAGCACTAGAATGAATAGAATCACAAAAATATTCAGAATTATCAATAAAAAATAAATAAAATTTAAAAATGAGAAGAATATAACAAAAAAAAACTTGATTTGCATCCAGTTTCTAATCACATGTGATACAACAGTTTCTAATCAGCATTGCATTTTATCAAACACTTGATGCACATCCAACTGATTTTTTTCTAAATCAGTAATAACACATGAATTAAACCATCTAAGTTTAAAGAGGCTAAAACTGATTTAAATAACAAAAATAAATTAGCAAAAAATATTTGAATTAGTTAAATAACAACTAAATAAGGAATTAGAAGCACTCTACCATCATCTTGAGTTTGAACAAGTTCCTTCTCAACGGTTTTTTTCTCCGGATCTGCTTCTGCATGCTTCGATTGTTCCGTTTTTGTATATGTATTTTTTTTAACGGTTAAAAACCGTTTGATTTTGATTTTTTTGGTGGTTGGTAAAGAGAGAAAGTGTTTCTGGATAATGAAATAAGAGAAGGACGGTTTGAAAAGGACATTTGCCAATTTTAGAATTTCAGTCCTTCCGTGTTTTTTATTTCTTAAATTTTGTCTCTTTGATCAATGGCTCAGATTAGTCCCTCAGTAGGTAGGGGATTGATGGTAAGCAAAATAACTCAACTCCTGTTCATTATATTTTCCATTTGTTCATGCAAAAAACCAAGTTGAAGAAAATATTACAATTTTTCATTCTTAAATTAAAACTTCATCTTTGTTGCCAAATTTTTAAATAATGTTTTGGAAACTTTTGCTGAAAAAAACAAATTGATGAAAAATACAATGATAATGATGAACTTACTTGATTGATAAACATAGAAGTTTACGCATTTTTCAAAGTTAGAAGTTTTTCAATCATGTCACATTCTTTTTCATTTTTAGACATTTCCAAGAATGAAGTACCTTTTATTTGATTCTCTTCCTTTAGAGAAAGGATATTTCTTCCTACTAAAGATTCCTACTTATTCTCCTACTTTCAGGATCATGACATGTGAAAAAACTAACAAATCAGATAAAGTGAGATAATGAGTAGAATACATGTGTTATATTTTCATGTGAGTAGTAAGATAAGTAGACACAAAGAGTGGGATGATATAGCAATACTCCTTCCTTAATCAATAACACTAAGTAGTAATAATATGAATAAGCAAAGAAAAAAATTAACCTTGCTAGAAAAATTACAAAAGATAGAAAGATGTACATTTTCTTTTTACATTTTATCATACTTGCATTACTAGCGCATGCGTAAAAATGCACATGCATAGGAAGATTGTAAAACTATCAACCACAACATTAGAAATAAATACAATCAACCACCTTTTTACTAATATTAGAATCTCAATAAAGATTGTCCTCAAACGAGTTCAACTCAGAACATACAAGGAAACTAGATCGTCCCCAACACGGATGAGATCAAGAAATACAACACTCACACTACAAGCATTTTGCGTAACCAAACGATTACAAGATGTAAACCTAACTAAAATCGGAGAATATGAGAGATGAGAGAGACATAAAACTGAGTTGTGAAACCCTAATATGAGATGCTTTTATAGTCACCTTTTCCACTTTAGCCCATGCAATATCCCACTTAACAAAAACAAAACCAAAGTATTATATCTTTGAGACAATAACAACAATTAATAGTCCCTGAATTACTTGAACCAGTCAGTATAAGTTTGTAAACTTAGGCTGCCCGCAATAAGCACCTCGACCGATTCGGTTGAGGAGGTCGTCATCGGTCCTCCTTGTTGTGTCGACCTCGGTCGGCGAAGGTCGAGAGCCATAAGGGTCGTGCACTCGACCGATTAACACACTCGGTCACTTTGTCACAAACAAACAAAAAAACTAATTGGAAAGAAAAATAGTTGATGCTTTTGGATGTTTCACCATCATCTCATGATGTTTTCATTGTGATTTTCTTACTTTCCATATAATGAATATTTATGTTGGTTATGTGATTTTGGAATGAGAGCAAAGAGATGAACAAAGTGACAAATTTTTAGGTGGATTTTGGTTATAATTAAGGTGCTCAGTTATTTTTTATTTAATTATTTATTTATTTTTCCTTTTTCTTGTATTTAGAAATATTTAATTCCATGTGCAAAGTACAAATATATATTTTGAAATTTAAAAGTACAAACATACTTGCATACAATAGTTTTTAGTTTATAAATAAATAGAAAAATAATAATAAATAAAATAAATAAAATGTTGGTCGCGTTATTGTGGCTAAAAAGTCGTCTGGATGTCGTTTAAAAGAGAAAGCTGATGTGAAAAAAATGAGGGTTGATGAGGGTTTTATTGGGAGTAGCCTTATTTCAACAAAGATAAGTAAGAGTAAAATGTAGAAGAAAACAACAATGCTCCAAAAGTCCAAAAGACAATTTCGTCTTGTTCCTAAGATCACAATATAGTTTTATTGATTGAATGCATTACATATAAGATAACATATGCATTTATACTAATAACTAATTCATGACGATTTTGTTTGGACAATGCATTATTTTTTCTAATAAAAAGTGAAAAGTTTGTTGTTAACGACAACCCTAAGGGCCGTTGTAAAACCCATAAGACTAATTCATTGTGTTTATCTATTCAACTATTTTGACGTTAGTTATGGTCTACCACTTTGTGTTTTGAATGGCTAAATTCTTTAAACTTGTTTCACGTAGACGGTACATGACATTATTTTTGCTGACATGGAAATTTGGTTTAGGACTTGTGTTTTGGCTAAAGTAGCAAAACACAATAGTTAAAGTCTATTTTTCTTTTTAAAGTCGTTTCAAATTGTTTTTGCATTCTTAGTTTCATCATCGATCACGCTAAACATCTCGTGATCAGAATGAGTGTGTTAGAGTTGATACAATTATTGTAATGCTGATTTGAGTTTTTATAATATAACATGCTCTCCGATTTCATCTATTTTTACTTAACCATTTGTCCCTTTTTATTTGTAAGCTTCTAATTTGAATAGCGAAATTATTTTATAAAAAAAAAAAAAAAAAAAAAAAAAAAAAAAAAAAAGAAAGCAAGGAGCTAAGCCATATAAACAACTATTAATAACATTCGTTAGCTAAAAGATGTATATTGTGGGTTGTCAGATCGTGCCGAATCCAACTATTAATAACATTGTTAAAGAAGCGGTTGCATGAATGTCAGCATAAGCTTTCCTGATACTGTAACGAAACAGTTTTTCATTTCCGGACTTCAAGTTCACCATCTCTAGATGGGCAGGCCTCCCATTCATATCCCGTGCTTGTTTTTGTTTTCCTTTCTGCAAGTTTTGCTCGTTCTTTATCAGTAGTATTTTTTACTTTTAAATTTTGTTTTTTGTTGAACTTTCGATTTAGGACCAGTCTTGCTTCTACAGTCTGAGTACAGTAATCAACAAAAAATATGCATTAATTATTCCATATAAAACTGACTTACTAACATCCTAGAGTAACAAAGTTGCAACTCTTGGCATGGTCAAAGTCATGTGTAATGCTTACTTTACCGTCCTTCTTGGAGAGTGAGAGTTAATGCGTTGTTTGTTTGTGTCTGATCTGGTTTATATGAAGAAGAAGAAGAGCTCGACATGGTTTTTCTTGTAACAAAAGCTGGTTGTTTCGGAGTTGGAAGGCTTGCGATATCCCCCGAAAGCATTAAAACTACATTCGTCATTGTGGGACGGTCTCCTGGATCTTCTTGCACACACAAAAGCCCAATGATTATGCATTTTAATACCTCACTTGAATTACTAGATTCTAGAAGTCTTTGATCCATCAACTCAAACGGCATATCTTGTTTCCACAAATTCCAGGTCTGTCATATTTATTGCAGATTAGACAATTGCGGACAAAATGGGAGTACTTCACAAGGATATTGGCTTTGAGAGAGCTAAAATTGACTTACATAACCTAGAAGGCTTTGATGGAATTGAGGGGATCCTGTATTCTTTTTACCACTAATAATTTCCAGAACAACTACTCCAAAGCTGAAAACATCTGATTTAATGGAGAAGAAGCCATCTAGTGCATACTCTGGCGCCATATAACCGCTGCATAAGGATACGTTAAATAGGATACAGATCAAGATTAGTCAACACACGTATCTTTCTCTCTCTGTTGGATTATCATTAGCTAATTGTATATGGACTATATATGGTGTCGTTTTTGTAATGCTTCTCGGTTTAGCCCACTGTAGTTCTAAGTAATATTATTCTTGATTCAAATATACCATTGAAAAAATATTTTGTCTTCAATATATCAAGCAGATAAAACAAAAATAAATCTTGCTCTAGTTACCAAAATTTTAAAAGTCTTGCTAAAGTACTAACCAGAAGTTTCTAGCTGCGACATACTTTTTCCGAAATACTATTAAGAATTTGAAGCATGGGAGCATGAGATGTAGATTGCGAGTTAATGTATGTGAACTTTATGTACTTGGTGTTTTCCTTCATAATGAAAAAGCTTATGAATGTGCACTTACTAGGTTCCAATGACTCTATTGGTGCTAGCCTCCATGTCTCTGCCTTGAACTATCTTTGCCAAACCAAAGTCGGAAATTTTTGGATTCAGTTCTTCATCCAATAAAATATTGCTTGTTTTTAGATCTCTATGAATAATCCTCAGTCGAGAATCTTGGTGGAGATAAAGAAGTCCTCGAGCAATTCCAATAATGATCTCATACCTTTTCTCCCAATCCAGATATATACTTGGTGATTTATCTTGTATAGAGACCGTAGAATAATTGTTAATAAGTTGATTGATGCCAAAATAAGTTAAAGTCAATATTTTGATATATGAAATTGTTATAAATACTACCAAATATGAAGGCATCCAAGCTTTTGTTATGCATGTACTCATATACAAGTATCTTTTCATTCCCCTTCATGCAGTATCCTAGCAATCTTACAAGGTTCCGGTGTTGAAGTTTAGCAATCAGTATCACCTCATTTCTAAACTCCTCTAGGCCTTGGCCAGAAAGGCTAGACAATCTCTTTACAGCCACTTCTAGTCCCCAGGAAGCATACCTAAACATTACATAAATGCTTATATATGTTTTGGAAAATAGCTTTTAAATTAGTAGTACTTACACGCCAGGATCATCATTACCTTATAAACTGGCCCAAAACCTCCTTGTCCAAGCTTATTCGCATCTGAAAAGTTATCTGTAGCGTATTGTATGGCTTGAACTGATAGAATGGTATTCCAATGCTTTCTGTATCGTTGTCTCTTGACTGACCTATATCTAGTAACTCCATGGCCCATCTTTCACTATTACCCGTTTGAAGCACATGACTCCTTTCTATGTACAATTAATATCCAAAGTTATTGATGTTATACTCTTTAGGTGATTTTTTTTTTTTTTAATCTCTCACATAAGTTTATTGACATTTTTTCTTACTTGAAAAGCGATATGGTAGCCAATACATTTAGGTGTACATGTATGTATCTATTGTGACACAATATGAAGCACAACCCTAAACAGACACGGCATAAACAGTTAGGATTGGGTCAAACAGGTTTTGATTTGTGTTCGGGTGGACCCATCTAACCTATTTATTACACAGGTCGTGTTCAGTTTGGGGAGGGGTTAAACGGGGCGACCCGCCAACCGGTTTAACTCGTTTAACAAGCCAAGTTGTTTAACTAAACAGGTTGGGAGTACTCTGACCTGCCAACCTGAACCTGACCCGAATTGCCACCCCTTTATTAGCATGTAACAAATGGTTGCTAGTAGTTACCTTTTTCACGAGTAACTAGTCTCTTGTAATATATATAGCCAAGGCTGCATAACAATAAGATCACAAGGATTGTCATTGTTATGCTCAAAACGTGCGTTCGTCCGAGGATTGATGATGAATGCTCAGGAGAAGATTCTTTTGTTGCATTGAGATGGCCTATAAGCAAACGCGCAGAAGATATTTTAAATCTGTATATTTTTGTACAAAAAAATGAACTAAAAATTTACTAGCTTCCACACAACCAAAATGACATCTACTTTTAGATTTGAAAATAGTATCTCTATTGTAATAGCAATTTATGTAACTCCATGTTTTTGAACTTCAATTTACGTAACTCCATTTTTGCAAGGGAACAGCATTCAACTTTTTTAGCAACCAAGTATGCTATCTAGGTACTATCAACTTCTGATAGGTTCAAGCTCCTTGAATTGAAAATCTAATTATATTTGGTTATACAAAGTTTATGCTTTATATCATTATGTGAGCACACTATACCAGTTAGGGAAATTGCACCAGAGATCAATATATCATGGATACAGAAAAAAGGTGCAGAGAATAAGGGAAGACAGTTCAAAAGTTTAATTAAGGAAAAAAACTATAAATTCATAACGTACTTTTCAAAAAAACTCATTTTGTTCTATCTACTTCACTTATTGTCATAATACATAACCGTTTTGATTTTATTCGGTTATTTTCTTTTCGTTTTTATCCGTTTTCGTAAATCGTCCATTTTAATCCGTTTTCATTTTAATCTGCCCGGATAAAAACAGATAAAAACGGATAAAAACCGTTTTTATTATCCACGTCAAAACGATTTTTATCTGTTTTTATCCGGACATATTAAAATGAAAGCGGATAAAAATGGACGATTCTGAAAATGGATAAAACGGACGAAAATAACCGAATAAAATGAAACGGTTATGTATGTATGATAAGTGAAGTAGATAAGCGTAATGAGTTTTTTAAAAATACGTTATGAATATATAGCTTTTTTCCTTTAATTAATTAAGTACTATACCTTCTGCAGCTGAAACACGTACAGAAATATTATGTGTCCCATTCATTTGAAGATTAATCAGTTCTTTATCCCACATCCAACAACGATTTTTGCCTTCTGGACGTCCACTCTTTGCTAATTCTTTGTTTGAAGGAGAAAACGAATAAGCCGTGCACTCAAAATATTGAAGACAACTAATCTCACAAGCTCTCCTATTTTCTAGTTCGAGAAATGATTGACTTGGATTCTCAACTTTTATCATAGAGACATTAATGAACACGTCGTCATGGCGACCTATATCATATTTCAGCTTGCAGCCAGAAAAAGCATCTCCAGGAACAATACGATGAAATCTATCCAAACAGTCACATATAGTCTGATTGCTTACGTAACACAGAGCAAATTTACCACACTTTCCATAGACGCTACACTCGTTCTTTGGCTCTTCCCAATCAGGGTATTGGCTTTGTGCCCAGCTAAAATATTTTACTCTTCCAGCATCATCTATTATCAACCTCGAGTGATTATTGAAGACAGGAAAATTAGTGGTATTCAACGCATACTCGCATTGAATTTTGTGTGCTGTGTTGTTTTTCAACATGCAGTTATTCTTATCTTTTGTTTGTGTGGAGTTGGTTAGCAAGTTGTACACATCAATGTACACCTGGTTTGGTTCAAAATTTTGTATTGGTCCCAAACCACTTTTCCAATGAGGTATTGAACTTTCTATATTCTTAATGACATATTGGTCGACGTTCTCGGATTTCTGAAACACGAAGCGTCCGGGGCTTGGGTCATTCACACCTTTCCAGGAAGTCAGGTTGAGGCCAGAATCCATATACATACCAGGAAGGAAAGTATCGGTTGGATTAAGAAAGCTTTGCCATAATATATGATCTTCTGAACTAGTGTCTTGTAAAACCGCATTCCCAGAATCAAGCAACTTTAACACCGTCTGAGGACCTCCCCCTGAGAACTCCATAATAATTTAAATTTGTCATACGAGACTAACTTGTAAAACTAAGATCATTGTAACTCATTCAAATGAAGTGCTCACGTAATAAAAATGTTTGTTTATTCTTAAGTAAATAATCTTACGTTTTCAAAAGAATAGTAGTCGATCTTCGGCTTGTTGATAATAATTGTGGTGTTGGTAAGTGGATTCTGGCGGTGGATATGGAGGTTTTTCACAGCCTTTAAAATTAGATAACAAATTTCTTTTTTTTTTAATCTCTATATATACCCCACCGATTCCTACATGAATTCAATTCAATGTCTTGATTTATGAGGTTTAACTTTTTGATATATGTCCTTTTTTAAGATTCATATGCTCCATCTTATGTAAGAGTAACCGAATTATTAATAATTGTATAGTGTCATATTTAGTGTTCGCCAGTAATATGTTTTAGATGTTCGCTATATATATTATCTTTTACTGGAGAAAATGGAGATTGACCAGAAATAATAGATGAGCAAGATGCAGGAGTATGAAATGACCAAATCACTCTTTTTCACTAATCAAACAAGTTTGGTGATGTAGAATGACAATATTGGAAGTTCATTAAGCAAAATGAGTTAATTTAGACAGTACATAAATTATCTTTAGTTTTACCCTTTTTAATATAATCAAATGTGATAATCACACGTGAATTTACAATCTAATTAAAATGACATGTGATTTTATCTATAATAGCAACTATATGTTCTTTTAGAGCGGGATGTGATTCTTAAGTTGTTTATATTATAACCCTATTTTTTTTAGCAAGAATATGATTTTCGCCAGCAATAACCTAATTTTCATCTACCATTATCATCCATATCTAACTAATTGTTTGTTAATTAAGGGCATCCACTATAAGAGGTTTATAAAAAAGTCAAAAACATGAAAAGGTTTATCTTTTGTTTCAACCAGTGTGAACATGGTTTATATCTATTTAGTCGTGAAGATGTCAAGATCACAGACTTTTAAAATTTAATCGTGTGTTATGTTTGAACATTCGATATAATTATGAAAGGTTTATACATAGTGGTAATAGTTTATATTTTATAAATTAATGATTTGAAATGTTATAAACCTATTTAAAAGGTCCACCATTGTGGATTCTCTAATACTCTGTAATTTAGAACCAAAAATCGAGAAAAAAAAGTTCAAATTGGTCCATAATTTTGAAATATAAAGCCATTCACTATAGTAGTTTGTGAAAAAGTTTAAAAAATGATGAATACGTCTAAGAACTTGTAAATTATAGTGAAGATAGGTTTATAAATAGGTTTATGATGAATAGGTCTAGAATATTAAACTTCTTTCTAATTTAATGCATTTGAATTTTGTATAATTTCTTTAAAGCTTTATGAGATTTATACATAGTGAAGGTTCAAGGTTTATTAATTAATGTCAAAATAAAACTATAAACTTTTATAAATGTTTAATATAGTGGATGCTCTAATAATAAATGACGAAAAATAATGATGAAATTATTAATTATAGAATGTTTTTAAGTTGAGTTAATTATTAATTTTGATTGTGTATCTATGTGTGTTTGTCATAGTTAAAAAATTAATTCTTTTGGTGGAAAGTGAAATGGTTCGGGGAATTTTTGGCTTTTAAATGTAACGAAACTGCCTTTCAAATGTAAAACTTATATCTAATTGGAGTCATTGAATGAAATCGAATGAAAATTAACGATTTGGTCTTTTTGATCTTTGGAAAATATTTACAATACATAGACCGGATGGATGCTAAGGAACCCGAGTTAGAGGATATACTACATAAGAGTAAATTGCAAAAATCGTCCTCGTGGTTTAGCCAAATTGCAGATTTCGTCCGTACTGTTCATTAAGTGCAAAACAGTCCTTATTTGACCTTTGTTTCGTCAGGTTTGGTCCCCGAAACTAACACCGTTAGTTGTGCTCGTTAATGAGCGATGCGGACGAAATCTGCAATTCATTTAAACCACGAGGACGATTTTTGCAATTACTCAAATAAAATCTCAATTTTAATTTTTGGAAAAAGTTGACCGCGTTAACCGAGGTTGGCGGTTTAGTCATTTTGTCGATTTATACTCGATTTAGCGATTTTTAGACTATGCCAATTTTACAACACCAAACATCTATATGCAACTATGTCATTAAAGGCAGTATGTCATTGCAACTATGTCGCGGAGGATGACTCTCTCCGGTCTTTCGGCTAATCTATCTACTTATAACGGAGGATGACTCTCTCTCTTCTAATTTTTAAGATTTTCATATATAGATTTTAAGCAAATCTGATTAATACACTATTTAATTTACCCTTCACTAAAATATACAACAATTTAACCATAATGTCAATCTAATCAAACTACTAAGCCAAACGGATAAAAGCAGACAAAACGGACAAAACGTAATTTTTTCCGTTTTCATTTTATCCATTTTCATCCGATTTTATCTGTTTATATAAAAATTATTATATAAAAATCGAACAAAAGCGTAATTTCTTTCCCATTTATATAAATAAATAGCCGTAAGAAAAGCGGACAAAACAAACCAAAAGCGGATAAAACAAACAAAATCGAAGAAAAGCAGATAAAAAGTAAAGAAAACAAACAAAAATGGATGAAAGCAGATAAAATCGGATGAAAATGGAAAAAAAAATGAAAGCAGGGAAAAAAATAACGTTTTTATCCGTTTTGTTCGATTTTTGAATAATTTTATCGTCAAGTAACTTTTTTGAAAATGTTTTTATATAAAAAGTTTTATATAAAAATGTTGTTTTATATGAAACGTTTTATATAAAAAACTTTTTAATATTCTTACATAAAACATTTTTATATAAAAACTTTATATAAAAGCGTTTTATATAAAACTTTTTATAAAAGCGTTTTTATATAAAACATATTATATAAAAAGCAGTAAATTGCAAAAATCGTCCTAGTGGTTTAGCCAAATTGCATATTTCGTCCGTCTTGTTCATTAACGAGCACAAACTAAGCGTGTTGGTTTGGGACCAAAGCTGAATAAAGCTTGATGTCAAATAAGAATTTGTTTTTGACTTAATAACAGATCTGGACGAAATATGCAATTTGGCTAAACCACGAGGACGATTTTTGCAATTTACTCTACTACATAATAAAGGATTTAAGACTTTCTATAAAAAAAATCTTAATTTTAAGAAGAAAAAAAAATTATTATTTTAAAAGATATAATTTGAAAATATATGTTTCATTTAAACCATATAATAACATTCTCAAATAATAATATATTTTAATCTAATTATTTAAAAGAAAATATTACTAAACTTATAACCACTAATTTAATGCTAAATTATAAAAAATAAAAGTGGTAACTATTTACATTATTAATAATTTAGTGGTTATACTTTTGAAAAACATGTATCTACTACGTTACTGTATAAAGTATTTAGGAAATGCTAAATGAAAAAAGTTTAAAATAAAAAACGTTTCTTCATGCGAAAATAATTAAATCTTGCATTTGCGTTCACATGGTACTCTTTATTAAGAGATAAAACTAGAGGTGTAAAAGCAGATTGGTAGGCAGGCGGCTACTTCAGGTCAAATGGGTTATGGTGGTAGACAGTAGCAGTAATGCTAAATGGCACGAAATTTAAGCGAGGGACCAGTAAACAGGATCATGTTATCTGAATCGCTTTTAAAAGGCCAAAACAGCGAAATAAATTCTTGAACATAACACCTCATTTATATTTAAAAATTAAATATAAGTTTTTCTATAAAAGCAATCTAATGTTCGGAAAAAAACATGTGTGTCCATTATGCTCATTTAACTTTTAAATGGGCAATACATGCCCATTCCAAAAAAAGTAAGAGGCCCAAATGTGCCTAAATTTTTTAAAAGTTTGCCAATTTATTTATTTTTTGCACAAATTGTCAGATAAAACTAAAGAATGTAACCGATAAATTGCATGCATATATATACCTTCAGGTTAACAAATGTGTATGTCCATATATATTTTTATCATAGTAATGCCGACTTTAATTGTGTATATATTTAAATGACATGAATCATATTATGTTGTTCGCATGAATTATTTCCAGACAATCAACTTAATTAGTGTGTGTTGCTTGTGTGAACGTAAGGTGACCAAAACATCATCTTCGCACCCAGTTGAAATTTGAGAATTTTCGATTACCAAAATTTCATAGGGGCCGAAGAACCATTTGTTATAACTTCAATTATCAGTTTGGCAAAAACAGTCGCATAAACCAAATTTTATCAACTGACCATGCCTGACCTGCGTTTACGTTGAAGTAAATTTTGTTGTCTTTGTCTAGCAGTTTGACTTCACCATCTGCTGTAATTGTAAGAACTCCAGACGAATCTAGCACTGGTTGTTCACGGTTGGCAACCCATACCACAATCTGCGGATCCATAGCATACCAAATACCAATGTATCGTCGTTCAGACCCCATTGGACGACGTGTAAAGAACCCCATTCGAAACTGTTTTCCAGCCGACTCCAAATATTTGGTTCCATCTATACTTTCTCCTATCGTGATATTGTCTTTACATGAACAATATTGAAAACAGAAACAAACGAAGACTATACACAAGACGCAACTAAAGATGATTGTATTAGTATATACTAATATCATGATATTGTTATTTAGAGTGTCACATTGACTCGGTGGTTGGAATAAGATGAATAATATAGATCGAAGCTAAGATATGGACGTGTGTGTCTGGAGGAAGAAGTGAGGAAAGAGACAAATATGGCTTGTGGAAAGTATGAAAAGTAGCTCAATTATTTGAGTCAATGTCTACTTTTTAAGTCTACGTTGGCTCGGCTTGTTAACGAAAATCCTACGTGTAATCGTAACCAGAAGAATGACTACAACAAAACTGGCTTAATTGCAACTGTCGAAATACGATATTTGCAAAGGAAATGCAACGGACTATAATTATTGCAAAAAGGCTCCATTGCAAATTTAATTTGCAACCGAATTGCAACAGGGGAGTTTGCAACAAAAGATAATTCATTGGAACTACATACTCTTTTTGCAACGAATATTTTTTGCATCAACACATAATTTCCGTCGGTAATTCTATCGACGGATTTTAAATATCGCCAACGGAGTTTTCCGTTGTTAAATACCGACGGAAATTACCGATGCACATTACTGACGGATTACCAACTCATATTACCAACGGCTTTCCAACATATTCTACCGAGGGATTTATGACAAATTTTACCAACGAATATACATCAGTAATCCCCATCGGTTTCCCAACAAATATTAGCAACAAAAATACAAAATTATCCAAAAATATCATAATGCATTTTAGAAAATTTTGAATCCATATACGATTGAACATTGTAATTACAAGTTCGGCATCACATATGGTCTAAAAGGATATTATCTGTTGAACCACAAATAAGAAAATATATATACTACCATCAAAAGCCCGGTCACCTAAAACAAACTGGTTTGGGATGTGCCGAGAAGAAAGCCGCAACATGAAAAAGGCCCTTTCGATCCTTAGAATTTCGTAGTTTACGGTGAATTAGTATTTTACTTAAATGGATAACAACCATAACAAAGGTCGATTTCAATGGTCAAACTTTTAAAAATGAGCACACTCACCAATTTTATAAATTGCGGGAGTGAAAAGTTAAGTCTCGACTTACATAGATTATTAATATAAGTAGTGTTGGCATTTTACAAAAAGCATTTGCACAATAAGTTTAAGCTTGGTTTGAGAGTATCAAAAAGAGGATGACGATTACAATTCTCTGGAGACACCCATTTTGTGTGAATCCCGTTCCGTGATGCCATGTTATGAGAATCAAGCATTATATTTATTTCTGGCTTGTTTAAATTTCTCGTATTGAATATAAATTCGAAACGGGGTATTCTTGGTATTCTTGATCCTTTCATTACTTTATATGATCGGATTGCTATGAACTAGGAATTGATAGTGTGGGGGGATGATGAGTGGCCTTTTACTTATCATTTTAAGCCCGTAAAACCCACAAAAATGTCTAAAAACACTTAAATATACCCATTTATGTTGCAAATATCCATTCTCTCCTTTTTTATTCATTTTGATAATGGAAAGTTTGCACTTTTTTTTCAACAAAGTTATGAATGCAGATATGTTCTTGGTATTTTTATCGATAATTCTTTTACTATTTCACACATTTTCTTTGCGGATGACTAATGTACTTTTCACACATTTTCTTCGGGATTCTTCGAACGTAGATACCATTGTCAATTTCTTGAAGGGTAAAAGTCAAAAATGACTAATGTACTTTTCGTTTTGTGCTAATATGATTAACATACTTTCAAAAGGCTCACTATAACTATTCTACTTTCAAATTTTAACCAACATGACTAACCACTTGACATGGTAATTAACCGTTGGTCCCCAATACATTAAACAATTGCACCGTTGGTCGCAATACATAACCCGATTACGTTTCGTCTATTTTTTACGTTTCGATTGTTTGTTTACGTTTTGTACATTTATTTATGTTTTAAATACATTTTTACGTTTTAAATCATTTTTTAGTTTTAGTCCGTTTTCATCTGTTGTTTTACGTTTTCATTCATTTTTTACGCTTTCGTCCGTTTTTTTACGTTTTAGTCCGTTTTCGTCCGTTGTTTTACGTCTTTTTTTATTTATTACGTTTTTTGTCCATTTTTTTACGTTTTGGTACGATTGTTTACGTTTTTGACAGTTTTTTTACGTTTTCTTCTATTTTTTTACGTTTTCGTCCGTTTTTTTACCTTTTTGTAGTTTTTTTACGTTTTCAACCATTTTTTACATTTTTGTTCGTTTTTTACGTTTTCGTCTTGTTTTTTACGTTTTTATCGTTTTTACATTTTCGACGGTTTTTATGTTTCGATTGAAGCGTAAAAACATCTAAAATGTAAAAACGACAACGTAAAAACATCTGAAATCGTTAAAAATGGAAAACGTAATAAAACATCTGAAACGTTAAAAGGGTCGAAGATGTAAAAAAAGGCGAAAATGTAAAACAATGGATGAAACGGACTAAAACGTAAAAGCATCTGACGTAAAAACATCTGGCGTAAAAATATGGATGAAAGCGTAAAAACATCTAAACGTAAAAATGGACGAAAACGTAAAAACATACTAAAGCGTAAGCGGACAACAACGTGGCGAGGTTATGTATTGGGGATCAACGATGCAATTTTTTAATGTATTGGGGACTAACGGGTAATAATCATGTCAAGTGGTTAGTCATATTGGTTAAAGCTTGAAAGTAAAATAGTCATTGTGAACATTTACAAAGTATGTTAGTCACATTAGCACAAATTGAAAAGTACATTAGTCATTTTTGACTTTTACCTTTTCTTGAAGGGTTTTCACATGGCTTAAGTTCTCAAAATAAATTTCCAAAAAAGCAAACTTATGGGAATAGGTACTAGTTCAGAAGAGGTCGAAGTTGCAGCAAGAACCATGGGTTGCTCGACTTTTTTACTCATTTTATCCATCTTGGAGTTAAGGTAGGAAGTGTTATGTCAAGAATTAACTCTTGGGACGATGTTGTTTCTAAAGTGTGAGCTCGTTTATCTAAATGGAAGCTTAAGACTCTTTCTATAGGCGGTAGGCTCACATTAATTAAATCGGTCTTAACCTCCATCCCTTTATATCATATGTATATATTCAAAGCTCCTATGGGAGTGCTAAATCTTTTGGAATCAATTAGAAGAAATTTCTTTAATGGAGTGGAATGGTCGGATGTAAAAATGGCATGGATTAGTTGGAATATGGTTTTAGCTTCCAAGAAATATGGTGGCATTGGTGTTTATAGTTTCTTTGATCTTAACAGGGCTCTCCTCTTTAAATGGGTGTGGCGGTTCTTTTCTCAAGGTTCTTCTCTATGGACGAGATTCATCAAAACTATTTATGGAGATCGTGGAGCGTTTGATACTTTCAATTCTATGTCTAGACGCTTTCCTTGGCTAGACGTCATCCGTGAAGTTGATGCTCTTTGATCCAAAGGTATAGATCTTTTGCCTTTAATTCGTAAAAAAAATGAGAAACAAGGAAGGGTCTCTATTTTGAGAAGATATTTGGATTGATGGATTGGCATTGAAACATCAATACCCGAGATTTTACGCATTGAAAATGTCTAAACAAATAAGTGTCGCTGAAAAAATTAATCATGTTTCATTGGTTTGGTGTTGCCGTCGATATGAATTTATATGAGATAAATATTGTTTGTACACGCCTGTTTACGTTGTTTTATAAGTGAAGTAGTAAAAAATTCAATTTCTTGACAGCCACAATGGCATATCAGCATATGAATTCTTACTTTTATAAACATTATTGAATATAAGAAATAAAAAGATTTTTTAAACTTATAGTCATACTGAAAAATGTTTGCCACTTAATAGTGTGTTTAGTCACTATATGATTAGCTGAGATCGTTAACTATATTTTTAGTCATGTAAACTATTACTTAATATCCATAATGCTTAAACCAAAATAACATGTATTTGTAATCAATGTTTTAAAATCTGGTTTGACCCGGTCGGTTTAACCGTTTGAACTGGAAACCGGTGATATTAGCGAGCCGTTTGTAGCAGGGTCTTTTGGGATTTAAGACCCGGATTAAACCGCCAGGTTTTACTTGACCCAGGGACCCTTCCGTGCCTCTGAGGAAAGATTCTCGCTACTCAAGAAATCTCGCTCTGTGGTCTTGTGTGAACTCCTTTCCGCCCATTATTGATCTTCACTCTAAGTGAGGTCGGACCGGTTCATTAAAAACGAACATTTTGTTTTTGCTTTTTTTAACTTTTACTTTTTTTTTCTTAAATTGACCAATAAGGATAATTGAGAGTTATTGACATCAAATCTTAAGCTATACATATATAAAATTACATGATCAATTTATCTATCATGCTGTTAACATTTTGTAATGTTAGTGTAGTATTGCTGAATCCAAAATGTTTATATATTTACATATTTCATGCGGGAAGTAAGTATAATGTGCCAACATATAAAGTTGTGATAACGTAAATGTTTAAATATATACAACAATATATCACACTTCTATGGGATATCAGTTTACATAGTTTTTCAAAAACTATAATTCTTAATTCATAATAGTATTATCAGACGACAACAAAATAACTTGGATGTAATGCTGTTTTAAAGTTTGGAACTTGTATTCCTTGGCTTGTATGTGTTTTTATCGGATTGTATGTTTGGTAAACTTATTTTATGTTTAATATTTGAATTTCAAAGTTTTACATGTGTTTGGTATTGGTTTTCACAAGTAATAATATATGTGTTTGGTAACATGATTTATTACATTTTTTATGTGTATAGAAAACCGGTTTAACCCGTCGGTCGAACTGGTTGAACCATTGACCCGGTGATCCGATGATTCGATCAGGTCAATTAAAAAAACCGGTTTTTAAAAAATTGCTTGTAACTATCGAAATTTAATAAACGGAATACCAACGTCTTACGTCTGCATCGGAGCGCGGTGACAATTAGAGGACTAAGTGTGGGCTCGTCGTGATGGTTCGCCGTCCGACGTGGACCTTCGCCGCAACACCGGGATACCTCGCCGTAGCTCACCGTCAGTTTGCTCTTCGTCTGCACGACGAAGATTTGCGTTGTACTTTTTTTTTCTTTTTCTTTTTTTTTTTGTTTTGGAACATGAATATATTTGGAGGAAAAAAATATAAATTGGTTTTGAAGGTGAAGTGTTTTGTATAATAGAAGATGAATGACTTTGGAGGAAAAAAAGAATGCAAATATAAAATTAAAAACACAAATTACATTGAACATTTAAGTTAAAACATTACATTAATTGAAGATTAATTGAAAACAGCAAATATATACGCTTAAACATTAAAACTACAACAAGATTGATGAAAATAAAACTACTAAAACTTAATAATACGAATCATCTGAGTTCCAACCCTCGTCACTCGAAGAGGAATAAAACTCGCCATTAAAGTACTTTCTTTCCATGATGTCAAGTAGTTCTCCCAAAGATATTCGACTTCACGGCTCCTGTTCACGACGAAGCGGCTTCCTCGCGTGCCTCCATTCCATAATCTCTATAATTTTCCTCGCCCCGCAAGTTCACGAAGGAAGCCTCGCTTAACCCATATGGATTATTTTCGAGGTCAGCATGTGAATTTGTTAGCAGGTGGATTGTTAACATGTGGAGTGTTAACAATTGGATTGTTAAGAGGTGGAGTGTTTACAAATACATTTTCCGGTTGGAAAACCGGAAAGACATCTTCTGGTGGTGTTGAATAAACTTCAACTTCTTCTGGTGGAGTTGGAAAGGTAGTTTCCGGCAGATGTGTTGGAGTTGGAAAGGTAGTTTCCGGCAGTTGTTGTGGACTTGGGAATTGTTGAGAGAAATCTTTGCGAGACATTTTTGTGTGTGTGAGTTGTGTCTGGTAGAGTTTTATATATAGACACATATGATCCCGCTCAAAACTATACCGTTTGAATTTTGAATTTAAATACTCCCACTACTATTTGAATATGATATTTAATTTGAATTTTAATATGAATTTAAATAATCCCGCTCAAAAGTATACCGTTTATTTTGAATTTTGAATTTGAATTTTGAATCTAGTTTTTATTTTACTTGTGTTTACTTAAAAAAAAAAGCTTATACCACTCCTATAAATAACAAATCATAACTACCATTTTTTCTCATCTTCATCGATTCCAACTTTCTATATCTCTAGCTCAAAAAAAAAAAAAAAAGGTCTCAAAACCCGAAGTGGAACAAGTTTGAAGAAATGTTGCTTTGAAATTTGGATAGAAATTTATAAGCTCGAGATATGGGAAATAACCGTTCAGAAGATTTATTTTGGAGCAGCGTTATGGAGATGTTCATTGATCGATCACTCAATGACCATCGTACCAAAAATTCAATCATGGGTAAATGGTGGGGATTAACGTTGATTGCCAAAATTCAACGCTATTTACAAACATTTGCAGCGTCGAAGTGGTGAAAATGACCACGATCATCTCGAGAATGCGAAACTGAACTTTGAGCAACACTTTGGTGGGAAGGAGTTCAAGTATGTTCACGCTTGGGAGATTTTGAAAAATTACCCGAAGTGGGATGCCGAAGATCCGATCCATTAGTATGTGTTGTATTTTTTTTCCTCGTGTCGTTGTTCTTTTTTTTACGTATCGTATTTATTTTTTCTAATTATTGTGTTGTTAATGTATTTTAATTATTAATAAAATAAATTAAGTTTATTTGGAAATTTGAAAAAAAAAATTGTAGCGGAGGGCTCTAAATGAAGAGGTTGAGGTTTGTTGTGAGTAAGGGATGATTAGTTGTGGTTAGTTGTGAGGTTTGTTATAGTGATGTGACAGTGACGTGACGACGATGAAGAGGTGAAGCCTCTTCATGACACCTAGTCCTCTTACACTCGTTAAAGATATTTTTAAATAACTTAACTTCAACAGTTCAACTCATGGTTGTCGGGATCCGATCACGATCTTGGGATCTTCTGATTTTACGATCTTGCTAAGCAAAAGCGATCCAGGATCCTACATAGGATCTTTCTGAGCTTAAGATCTTATAGGATCTATCTTGACCATACGATCTTACGATCTGTCCGTCCGATCTTACTTTTCTCGGATTCAAACTAAAAACTACAAATTTATGGGTTGTTTGTTTGTAGAATTCAAAAACAACGTGTTAATCTTTTAAACATTTTATAATTATAATTTATGACAACGTTAATATGAAACGTTCATAGTATTTTATGGTTATAATGTATTTGAATTTGTAGATTTGTATAAAATTACATAAAGTATTAAAAATAACGTTAGAGTAGGATCTTAAGATCACGATCCGATCTTCTGATCACGATCTTGCAAAGACAAAAACGATCCTGGATAGGATCCCGATCTTGACAACCTTAATTCAACTTTCCTTTTGAATGTATATTAGCATGTGCCTACTAAGCACATGTTAGCGCTTGAACGAATATTCAATAAATAAATAAATAAAAGTATATGCTCTTTGTCACTTAGCGCTACCATAGATACATGAAATTCTTATTATGTCGTCCAGAATTTGAGCATCCAACTAATCATTGGTTTTACAGTGAATTCTGTAAAAAGTAAGTGGAATGTAAGAAAAGTACAATAATACGTACAACAACAACAAACCCAAATTCCGCCGAGGCTAATCCACTTTGACAAATGTATACAACCTTTGAATTTATAGTGATATTTCTTTTCTATGAAAATAAACTTATCTTTTGTCATTTTTTTTCGTTGGTCTTGTGTAATACACTACTCAAATGACAATTCGAGTATCCAAATTTCTTAACCCAATAAAATTTACTTCATCGATTCTACCTACTTTTTCTTTCTTTCCTTTGTGCTTATTATTGTTCTTAAACTTTCGAGTCACGACATCTATAAATATACTGTCCACCTGTTTCTTGTTACCGTCTCTGATCTCATTCTCATAATCTCATCTGTCAAAATTTTATGCATAAATTAATCTGTCGGGTTATTTTTCAGTTGAGGTCCAACAAGTGTTTGGGCCTAATAGGTTTGATGCATTTGGGCCATTTTGATGGAATTAAATGAGCTCACAAGGTGTTCTAATTTCTTCATCAAGATATATATGTCATCATGTCATGATTCATGATTAGTAAAGACAGACAACAATGATGATTCCATGGTTTCAAACTCGGAATTGAATATTTATACGGAAAACAAAAGCAATATAATGATTTGAGGCATAGAAATCGAGCTTGTTTTCATCTCAAACCTCCAAGAAAATTCACCCTTGAAAAAGATGTCAATGTTTTTCCCATCATTGGATAACAAATAGGAATGGGAATGTAGACCCAATGTGGATGATTTGATTCGTGATCCATATCCATTTAATGCGTGTATAGTTTGTGTTGTTTAGTTTAGTTCATGCTTTTGTTTGATGCATGGTCGAGTTTAGCTTCTGTGTGTTTCGTTTCCATTCTTGGGCTAATCCTTTTTAATTGTCTTGTTAAGAAGGTGGGTGCTCCGTCTTGTAAATTTTTGCTCTTTCTGATTCTTGCTAGTTGCTACTGTTAATAAAATTTTCAACGTTAAAAAAAAATGAATTTGTGTCATATGTTGTCTTAGAGGAAGTTGGTTTCAGTGATATTTCTGAGTTTATGCAGGCGTAGTAAAAATTAAGAATATGACCACTAAGAATGATTTAGACATAAAAAGTGTCGCGCCTTAAAACTATGGAAGCTCTCACAACTTGAGTTAGACAAGCATTTAAAATCAATTAAACCTTTTAACTTTAAACCCTTCTAATGTGGATATACTCCAGATATCACAAAAGAAAACCCTTTGAAGCGTTTAATCCTTTTAAGTCGACCGACCTTAAGGCTTTTGATTGGTTTGCAATTCAAGCAACACTTAGCTTATACCAATATTCAACATTTTCATTCAATGTTGAAACCTCAAACTCTAGCTCACCTTGTTCACGAAACCTTGTACCTTAGTAAAATTTAAAGCTTAGCTCCTTAGACCTTCTCACCTTCTTCCTTTCAACATTATTGCCTTGTCACCTTCTTCCTTAGACCATGTCACCTTCCTCTGATTTTCATAATGTTTGGCTCCACTTTTTATGAAGTAAAACTTAAAATTTGGTGACGGCGGGGACCGCCAATTAATCATTTGCACGCTCTCCTTCAAGGAAGATACTGGTTTGTATTATTCGATTCTTACTTGGAAAAATGAAAATCCGAAATCAAATTAGCATCTTGATCTTGCTCAAACCATTCCATAAAACGAAAATTTTTTACCGGATATATAGTTTCAAAATTTTCAATTGAACATGTTAAGACCCAATATATATGGCTTATGTACGCATATCAGCGTATAACCCGTGATTTTAAAGAAATGACCTTGTTGTACGTTTCAGTGCGACAATCCTAACGGATAAGAAGTGAAGACTTTTTAATTTTGATCAAAATTTACTCAAAATTTTTTAAAATGTTTTTTTTTTCAAAACTTTTTAATATTTTGCTCAAGATATTACTCTCTCAAATTCTTAAAAGTTTACATATATAAAAGATACTTTATTTTTTAAGGGGAGTAATAAAAAGATGTTCAAAAAGTTCATGCTCAAAAGAAATGGATAAGGAATTAAAAATTGTTTCTCCCCATATGCTTTCCGGAAAAACATATCTTTTAATCACTTTGATATAAAAAATATCACGGATTTGCTAGTTTAAAGGTGGAGAAATGTGATTAAAATGTGGCCTTTTTTTATCTCTTTGATGCTCAACTCGAAAAATAGACCAAGGTCTGAATGAAAAATTCTCAAGAAACTCTTTATAGACTTGTTCCTAGACGGGTAATAATTTCAAGTTAGTTATTAGAGCTAGTCGTCACCTAAAAGCCGATGATAAATCTCTTTACCTAGTGACGTAAACGTGTCTCTCAAAGGACTTGTCTATAAAGGGTCTATCATTTCAAGTGTGTGAACTCTTTCCTCCGTGTGCAAACTCTTTGAATGAAACATCCGTGCACATGTGTAGGGGGAGTATTTCTCAAAATGAAAACTTTCAAAATGTTATAAAAATATGTGTGAGTCCCAAACCTTGGATCTACTTAGCTTGTATAAGCATATTGCCTTGGATGAATCCAAGACAATTGTGAATGAAACAAAGCTTAATGTTAATCAAGTATGCGGAATCTACTTGGTAACAATTAGAAGAATAATTAATAGAACAGTGAATATACAATGGACAAAGTAATAATCAAAACACTTCAATATCATTAAAGAATAATACGGATACTTTGGCTAGTATCAGGGTATACAACCTTGAAGTTCTTAATACGATTGTTCTAATTGAATGTGTATTGGTGTGTCTAACAATATAACCTAGGACCTCCTTTTATAGGACAAGGAGTCCTTTACAAGAAAACTATCACTATAAAATCGTATAAGATATACAATATCTATTCTTAAAATACAAAACGTGTGCCTATCCTCTTAGCAGTACAAATCATATATACTAGCAGTTAGTACTGCTAGTGTATTCTTCACTAGTCTAGTTTGTATGCTGGCGTTACTATAACGATTAGTCTTGCTACGTTTAATTCAACAATCCTCTCTAAACTTATGATTTCTATGCAAATAAGCGGGTTTCTTCAATTAAACTTTAACTTCTTACGATGAGGGGATTCTTTCAAACACTACTTTCTTTTTGCAGTCTTCATTGCTTGGTCAAGCTGATTTCTGATCTTCCTTATTAGTCCTCTTGCCATCTCTGAGTCTTCATCCACAGTAAGTTTTGCGGATAACATAAACACCAAAATTCCAACTCTGAGAGGGTATTCTTGTTCTACCAGCATAAACACGTATGTACCATCAGTTGTAGATACATGATGCACACCAGATGTGTCATATAATCTCCATGTAGTAGCTCTGTTAGGAATATGAAATTTCCACATGCTTTCAAGAGGATCATGTTCAAATAATCTACCTAGCTCAGTCCATAGCTCTATGTCTTTGTTATTTTCAAAGTCTGCATGAGTGAACTTTTCTTTGACCAAATTCCACGACTTCACAAGATCATTTCTATCAAATGCCTTGACCGTATCGGAAAAAGTCTTGAAACAGTTCCACCTTGTTTCCCAATCGATGATCTTCAAAATATACCAAATTTATACGTGTGAATTTCCCAATCAACAATGGGATAATTTGGTGAAATGGTTCAACAAATCGCATACGGAATAGCTACCATCTCTTGTTGAAGTTGTATGTCTTCGTGTTTCAACCTCTTGAAGTATCTTCTTGACTTTTGCTTCTTTACGAGCTGGAATCAAATGTAGCTTTCCTTTTAAGACAGCTTTCTTTAGAATCAACTTTTGTTGAAGTAGCAGTATCTGGAATATCATTAACAGTATCAACTGGAATATTAACAGTACCATCTTTATTTTGCATTGCTTGTGTAATAATTCTTCTAGTTGCAGCAGTATCAACTGTAACTCCCATCTGTCTTGCTACCTTTTCCATATTCTTCACAAGATTTTCAACATTAACTGGATGCTCTGTGTCTTGATAAACTTGCTCAGGTTGCTCATCATTCTGTCCTATATCATAATCCATATCCATCCTCCCCTGAATGTCTGCTTCTTTAACTTCTTGATATTTCCTCCCTTGTTTGGAAGAATCCCTTTATTGCATGTCTTCATCAGAATTGTCTAAGCTTGATACAACCAGTTTGACTCTTTTTGCTTATAGAAGAGACTTAACCTTAAGCTGCAATTTCTTCACTTTGCCAATAAGATTGGTATTGACCCTGGTGTGTGAAGTCTTAGTATGCTTGAGTTCTGCTCCAAATTAGTCACCTTTTACGTAAGCACGGTACATGTAGCCATCAATCTTGTATAAGTTGCAAACTACCTCACCACTTCGGATGTGTTAACCCGGGAGAGGTGGATCATGAGCATATACCTCGTGTTTTCCATGTGGATAGGGTTTCCATCACATGTAATGATTCCTTAGAACCGGATACATTATATGTTGCCATAGTAGGGGTCTTATTTATGTTACCCTGTCACGACCGACATCTAAACATGTGTCAGTAGGAGCAACCCTTCCTATACTATCAAAGACAGCCTCATCTGCATCAATAATGATAGTAGGAACTCTGTGCTGAGGAACATCATAGTCATGTCTGGTATTATTCCTAAAAGGTGATGAAGATGATTGGGATGGTTATAAAGAACCATGAGCTTTGGGTGTGTGATGGGAAATAACTGGGATTTTTGATCCGTCACCCTTAATGTGTAACATGTTTTCAAACAGAGGTACTACAACTCCATTGAACCCCTTAGATGCCATCTTGTTGTTCCCTATTCACTATTGTTTAAAAAACAATTAAGTACTTAAAACAAATTTAACTACGAATAATATTTGAAAGTAATGTAAGTAAAACATACAAAGTAATTTTCAACATCATATTCTTATTAGAAATAAATCAAAGAATCGTTACCCAGTACTTGCGGAATAGTACTTGGGATTGAAATGACAAGGTTTGGGGTGACTCCTCTCAAGCTCGGGCTAAGTCACGAGCACAACTCTAGAACCAGCTGAGCTAGCTCGAGGA